>OZ024715.1:2489299-2576370 GCA_964016945.1 Microplitis deprimator | reverse complement strand
AGTTTAAGTTGGTATGAGTAGTTTTAAGATACATTGTATTTTATTTTCATTAATTTTTGTTGTATTTACCGACTCCCGGGTAGTATTATATTAGTATTATTATTATTATTATTATTATTTTATTAGTCAAGATAACGTTTGACGTGCCTTATATTATTAAACAGAGTTACTGGCGGGTGCAGCTGTCAGGTGAATTGACATTGCATTACCATCAAGTTGTAATACCGGGTACTACCCGGAGTAATTTGTTGGTTATAATAATTGAATCGAGTAATCATTATTACTCGCACATTATGTTCGTTGGTTGACTATATTTTCATTTGCACTATTTAATTATATCGAGTAAACCGCCGAGTCCGGCTAGTTAAATCATACGAATTGACTATTATGTATTACGGTTAGAGTTAAGATACCGAGTAACACTTGTCATCGATATATTGAGTCTTTACTTGTCTTAAAATATACTGATTAACTCGTATATCCGGCTGCTAATTATTCGACGCTACATTAAGTGCCTATTCTGTTCCCGATCCGCCACACTGAGCTGACTTATTTCTAAAATTTGTACTTCGGTGAGTATTGCATCACCTGGCGCTCAACAACTGCAGAAGCTGAACAAGGTAAGCCAAATAGTTGTGCAGGGATAGTTCGTCTGACGGATTCCAGGCGAACTAAATAACCGGTCACAATGTATATTAGGAGTACAAATAAGTTTCCGCCGTTTTATTGTAGGTGGCGCGGCACGGAGTTTCGGTTAGCTTTCGCAGATGATAACCAGCTTAAAAAATAATTTGGACATTCAAGAACAACAGAACCTATTAATATCATTGATTTTATACTGGTAAAATATAATTTTTATAAGTTGAAAATGTCAAAATTTGAGCCGTAAGCGTCATTTGCGGGAAATATTAGTTTACTTCTTTAATTTAAGGAAATCTACTGCTGAGGCGCATCAATTGCTCGTAAAAGCATATGGTGAGGGTGCTTTGAGTGAGAGAACGTGTCGAGAGTAGTTTCAAAAGTTTAAAAACGGTGATTTCGACTTAGAAGACAAAGATCGCAGTGAAAGGCCAAAAATTTACGAGGATGCAGAATTGGAGGAATTATTGGAGGAAGATTCATCTCCAACACAAAAAGAACTTGCTCTAACATTAGAAGTCACTCAGCAAGCAGTCTCACATCGTTTAAAATCATTAGGAATGATTCATAAACAAGAAAATTAAGTTCCGTACGAATTAAAGCCGAGAGATATTGAACGCCGATTATGCTTGAGTGAAATGCTGCTAGCTAGACATAAAAAAAAGGGTTTTTTACATCGTATCATAACTGGTGATGAGAAGTAGATACATTATCACAATCCAAAAAGAAGAAAATCATGGGGATTACCTGGCCACGCGGCAACATCAACAGCAAAATTGAATATTCACGGAAAAAAACTTATGCTGTGTATTTGGTGGGATCAGCTAGGTGTAGTGTATTATGAGTTGCTTTATTCGAGCGAAACAATTTCTGGAGCCCTCTATCGAACACAATTGATGAGATTGAGCCGAGCTCTGAAGGAAAAACGCCCTCAATACTATTCTAGACACGAAAAAATTATTCTTCTGCATGACAATGCTCGTCCACATGTTGCGGCTCTCGTGAAAAAGTACTTAGAAACACTTGATTGGGAAGTGTTACCCCACCCGCCGTATTCACCAGACATTGCACCGTACGATTATCACCTGTTTCGGTCCATGGCACATGCTCTGACGGCGCAGCGGTTCACATCTTATGAGGATACCAAAAATTGGGTTGATTCGTGGATAGCCTCAAAAGACAAGGAGTTCTTCAGACGTGGGATTCGAATGCTGCTTGAGAGATGGGAAAAAGTGGTTGCAAGTGATGGGCAATATTTTAAATAAATTTATATTACCGTTCTTCTATAATAAATATTTAATTTGTGTTAAAAAACGGCGGAAACTTATTTGTAACCCTAATATATATATATATATATATATATATATATATATATATATATATATATATATATATATATATATGATAGAACCGACTTTTGAGGATACGATTGTGGCTACAATTCTTATCCAAACTTAATGAAATTTTCTACACTTATTCTATGTTTAATTACTATGGTTAAGTTCGAAGATGGGCTGAATCGGTCGGTTAGTTTAGAAGTGGTAGATGTTTGGAATTTTAACGATTTTTCAAAAAAATCAATTTTTAATCCCTTTCAAGTCGATATAATTTTAAAACTAAAAATCATAGATAATTTCTGTAAAAAATATTTTAAAGCTTGACTAATTAGCTTTAATTTATGACCTTAAACTTCATATTTCGACCATTTCTTCTAATGATTTGATAGCCTTGAATATTTTAATAGAATCAAAAAATGCTGAAAGTATGGTTTTCATTCCACATTACTTATGCTTGTCCCATTATAATCCAGTTTTCACAGTTGTATTTTATTGCGAACAAAGTAACCTGTAAATTTCACAGCTATTTTATACTTTGGAAGCATTTCTTTTATAACTTATGATGTATCAAATGTACCTCTCCGCCCTATGATTATCACTAGTCTTGCCACTACGATAGCACCCACAGTTCTTATCGGACCTAAATAAAATTTTCCACACATATTCTATAATCGATTACTTTGATCAAGTTTGAAGCTGGATTGAATCAGTCGAATAGTTTTGGAGTTATAGCTCTTTGAAATTTTCATGATTTTTCGTAGGAATCAGTTTTTAATCACTGCTAAAGCTTATATAACTTTAAAACTAATAGTCATAGACAATTTTCGTAGAAAGTATCTGGAAGCTTATCTATTAAGCTTTAATTTATGACCTCAAACTTTGTTTTGACCATTGCTTCCAATAATTTGATAGCCTTAAAAATTTTAATAGAATTAAAAAATGTTGAAAATATGGTTTCCATTTAACATAACTCATAAAATTCCCATTATAATCCAATTTCGTGAGTTGTGTTTTATTGTGAACAGAATAACCTGTAAATTTCATATATTTTTTATATTTTAAAAGTTTTTATTTTGTTGCTTTTGATGTTTTATACGTACCTGTACGCCTTATAATTATAACTGTCTTGTCATCGTGATAGCCGTTAGAATTCTTATTAGATCCTAATGAAATTTTCCACACGTATTCTATGGGTAATTTTTCTGATTAAGTTCGAAGATTGGCTTTGTTACATTCTGGCTTATCTATTATCAGACAGAATAATTTTTTATTTGACCAGGTTGACGTCGTTAGGGTGTCGATAGACCCCAGGTGCGTCAGCTGTTGACCTTCTTTTATTTTATGCAAAGTTTTTATTGGCTTACCATGGTGGAGATTATGGGCCCCATAAGTCTGCCCAAATAATCCCTTTCTGCTTCAACCTTTCCACCTCAGCTGGGGGCGTAGTCGTCCCTGCCGGTGTCCTTGCAATGGGCCTCGGAGTAATACCCGTAGCGACGGTCGTGGAACGGGATGGTCCTAGAAGGTGGTGTTCGCTGGCTCACGTCAATAGTTGGTAGCGGCGTTCCACTGCTGATACCCGTCTAGAACGTGGGTTGACCTTGCGGTTGATGGTGTTTATTGGACAGTTCACTCAACTTCGACACCACGATACCCGACTTTGGAAACTCTTTTCGAACGACCAACGTCACCGGATCGAGGAGGACTTCCTTGACAACGATCTCTAAGCGGGGACGTTGGTGAATTGAGCGACCGAGATCCTCGTGGATCGTTCGTAATACGCGACGTAGCTGAGCCTTCTTGCCTGACCTTCGGCTTCTTGGCATGAATACTCTTGGATTCGGGAAGGAAGTGTATCGGCGCCCAAAACGGGTGAGAATATTAGGCTGCCGGTGGCGGCGCCCAACATAGTTATATGATTATTGGGCTGCCGGTGGCGGCGCCCAAAGTTTAAAATAAGGAGTGCGTATTTTGATAAAATACGTATATATATTTTGCCTTAAAGTCCGAGTGACAGGATCAAGCCAGCAGGTTTGTGTAGTTCTTAGCTCTACTAGATCTTGTGATC
The DNA here is from genome assembly GCA_964016945.1 of Microplitis deprimator. Classification (NCBI taxonomy): domain Eukaryota; kingdom Metazoa; phylum Arthropoda; class Insecta; order Hymenoptera; family Braconidae; genus Microplitis; species Microplitis deprimator. Next base: position 2,572,326 of record OZ024715.1, on the reverse strand, counting down.
GACTGACTTGCTTCTGTCGCTCCTTAGTATTATACATTATCAAAATTGTTAACGTTACATCTCAGGTTTCCTATGAGAAAATCGTCGTGGCCCGAGTCTCATGCATCGTCATCTGTTTAGACTATCCGCGAGCCACAGCGACTTTCTTATCGCGAGAAATTTCCGTTACATTGTTGGTGATGAATAAAATAATATCTCCAACAAAGTAACGATTTATTAATTTATTATTTCTTTATGATTCTAAGAAGTGTCAAACCGTTTATTCGCCCACCGTGGCGAATAAATAATTCGAGACTTCGAAAAAAAAAATTTTCTAAAATTTTTATTTAAATTTAATTAGAGCCAGAACAAAACAGCTTAATTTTTCGATTAGTTCAGAAGTTTTAACTGTTTAAAATTTTAACGACTTTTCGAAAAAATCAGTTTTTATTCACAGTTAAAGTTGTATAACATCGAATCCAAAACTCTTAGACGATTTTTGTAGAAAGTATCTTAAGGTTTATTTAATAAGTTGAAATTTTTTACCTTAAACGTTATGTTTCGACTCTTTTTTCTAATAATTTGACAGCCCCGAATTTCCGGACAAAATCAAGAAAATTTTTTATATGGTTTTGTCACGTAACGATTCAAAATTATTTAATTTTTAAGTAGTTGTAAGTCCAATATTTTAATTTTACGTTTGAATTTTAATCGTTGCGCGGGCATTCCGCCATTTCGCCGATGGAGACGGCAGTCCGTGCACAGTGCTAGCGCAGCGTATCAGAGAGCACCTGCGTGGATTTATTTTATTTTGTAATTTAAAATAAATGAATTATATCTTGCGGATTTTTTTTTGATTTTCTTGGAGAGTTACGAGTAAGTACTTTGTGTTTCTTTTGTCGGATAGTATTTTTCATGTGATAACCTCCCCCAGTAATTGTTGGTCGCCGCGGAGAGTAGAACTAATTTGTTTATTATTATTACTGGATGATACATGATATATACTATAAATAATTATCGTTAATTATTGTTGGATATTACCTTTTTTTTATATTGCTCAAAATATCCAGATATTTTTATATACATATATAAATCATATACAACGTTGTTGAACGTTGCCGGTATACCTATATATATCTATAGATGTATATATCTATAGTGAGCCTGCAGTACTTGAGTAAATTCCTCGATTACTGACATCATCACTTGGGTGAAGAATTCCCAAAGTATTAAAATTATTTTTATTTTCACTCAAACTATTTGTAAGAATATTCAGCGTTATTATTTATATTTATTATTATTTAAAGTAATTAAGTAACTTTATTTTTTTGATTTATTACCCCAGCGGTCAAATTAGTATTGCAATTTTTTTTATTGTCAAATTATAAATTATTTTAACAGCGACGAATTTATTATTTTGGGTGTGAGTGAGAATTAAAAATTCCGTATCTTTCTCTCTCTTACATGTTACGTCGGATGTGTAACGAAAATAAATATATTTGGTCCTAGTCTTTCGAACAATAGACCGGGGACAAGAAACCTTAGTGGAGGAATGTGTAAATTAAAACATGAGTTTAAATTATCAATAAATAAATATATTGTTACAAATAAATTTTGATTCAGAACAGTTAAAATGAAAAAATTGAAGTCAAGGTTCTATAATACAGAATTATTTGGAATTTAACTTGTTAACAAATACTAAGTAAATTTTAGATACGAATGACAATTATTTCTTTTACGCTATGTACTACAAAAATCTGATTATTTTAAACGTGCCATCAACTAGGTGGCTTATGTGAGTAATACTCTAGCCTACACTAGTTGAAATGACTGGTAGAGAATGTTTCTTAATGATACAGTACAAAAATATTAATATATGAGACATTAAATTTCGTGGACTTACTACATATTAAATGGCGATAATTTTACATTGATATTTTATTGAAATATGCGTTGATCGAAGGTCTTCACCTTTGGTGAATAATTATTGGCCTATTCCTTACTTCATATTTAAAATCGACTATGTGTACATCTTTCATTGTATCAGGTTTTTAAAAACAACTACTCTTTACTATATGAAAATGAGATCACTTGGATATAGGAAGAATAACGGGTATTAAGTTAATAGTTCGGGACTCACGACACAACTGACTATTTTTGGGTCAGTTCGTTAGACTTTCGGAAAAATGGGTGGTTTCTCAAACTTCTGTATTTGGGGGAAATTCTCTTCCCACGTTCTTCCACCTCTACCCAAAAGTTTTCCACTTCCTTTCGAAAAACCATTGTTTCGGGTCCGCACTATCCTTTCCACATTGATTTCCCGTTTCCCTCTCTTTCGGTTCTTCACAACTCACCGCTTTTTTTTTGTTAATAATAAATGTAATAATAGTAATATTAATAATAATTATAATAATAAAAGTAATTGATATTACTATTTTCATAAATCTTAATAAGTAATTCGATTTATTTTTCCTTTAATTATTGTTAAATGAAATTTTCTATTTCTACTTTGTTTAAATTTTATTCTAATATTTTAATATTTTATTTGTCTTTAAATTCTGATATTTTAATGTTTCATTTTATTTCAATTAAATTCTAATATTTTAATATTTTATTATTTGTAATTTGAATGTTACTATTTTATTCTATTGTATTTTCGCTTTAGTATTTTACTTTTAACAATATTTAAAATTGTTAAATTTTTTTATCTAACTAAAACCTTTTACTTTTTATTTATTTAAATATTCTTCTGTCTAGACACCATAATTTACTTTTAAGTATTTTTCAATTTAGAAAACATATCAGAAATGCATTGCAATGATACTATTTACTTTAAGTATTATTTTAGAGTGCAGTTGTGATAAGAAAGTGCGTCAACTGCCACTCTGACCATGGTGAGGATTAAAATTCCTTTTCACTCAATATAATATTCGAATATGAATTATGTGTTGAGACAAATTTTAAAAACTACAATAAGAGTAAAATAAAATGATAATAATATTAAAACTAAAAATTTACTCGGACGTAACACACAGGTGTTGAGAGACTAAGTAGAATAAAAATAAAAATATTGTTATCATTCATGATTCAGAAAGTTTCCACTGGAATAATTAATTCCTTTATTTAATATTAACATTAATAGTATCGATTAAACCAAATTATATTAGTTTTTATTAAATTGAGTATAAATAATTTTCTTTAATTATATTATTATTTATTGCGATTATTGTGTGACAAAAACCACCCCCAGCAGTGGAAATTTATAACAATATCTAATTGTATTTCTTTTTGGTAATTACCAGGTATTATTATTGTTATTAATTTAAACAAAACTGAATATTGTATAAAATCATTATTTTACTATCGTTATATTATTAATATTCGGAAACCAACAGCTGTCGGGGAAAATTGAATATTTATTTTCCTGGGATCTTTTCCTACTGTTTTCATCTTATTTTTTTTCTGATCTTATTTATTATTTATATGTAATTATCTATTGTTTATTTACAATTTCTATATTATTTATTTAATTTATTGTTTCACTCGTGTGTTATATCCGCTTTGTCACAAATCGCTTGCTCGGATTTTCCCTCGTAAATTCCCCCTGAACAATTTTTGTCCGTTTTGGATAAACGGACTGGCACCTGCGTGCACTAACCCAGCCTGAGGAGCTGGTTCAGGTACAACAATTATTTATTATCTTATTTTATTATTTATTATTATTTATTTATCACGCGTGGGCGACCTCATACGATATATTAGACTTTTCCGCGTCTCCGTCGCGGAATTTGAGCACGGTATACGTTATAGTTTTTATTCCTTTGAAGGTATTTTTGAATGTTTTTTCAATATAGAAACGTGCATCTTTGATGGTTTTAATTCTTAATCAATTATGCATCACACATTAAAATCTATTTCCGTTAAATTTTTCTTGTCGGTAATAAAATGATCTATTCATTTGTTTGCACTGAAAGATAATATTTTGTTAATAGTAATACTGTTAGGTTATAGTCATCATCTAAAAATTAAATTAACATTGAACACTATGAATGTAGCAATACTTTCTTAGCGTGAAGGTTATACTTGTATGTGTTATGACCAGGGTAGAGAACACAAAAAAAATATAGTAAGATAAAAAAAAATTTTATTTATAAGATATAATAGAACATGGGAAATAATTAATAAATATACTAACACCTTTAGTGTGACGGTATATATGTATAGATATACATATCTACCTATATATGTGTATGTATAAATATGTATAGAAATTCATATACCAATATAAAAGCTAAATAAGGAAATCCGTATATATGTATATAAAAGTACATATATATTTTTGTCATGGTCAGCTAATTTATAACCTATTATACAAACAAATGAATATAAAATATAAGTGAACACAGTATTCACATATATATGTATGTGTATATATATATATATATATTTGAATCATTGATGTGTACCGAGTGATAACTTATCACAATCCACATATATGCTAGACATCATGCTTGTCGCCCAACAATTCTAGCTGTTCCCCTGGAGCTCTCGTTTTAATTACCAAGTGACTCCTCTACCACCTCTGGTGCTGAACAGGACCCCCTAAGACGCTGCCTTTCCGTCTAATCTGGGGGTCAAGCCAAAACGACGCGAATAAGACCATTAGTTGACCCACCAAGAACTCTCATACTCTTCTCCTATTGGCTCCCGACCACGACCGGTGGTCGCCTTAACGCCTTTAGAATTCTTTTCTAGACTAATGAGAGCAATATTACTCCTCGAAATCCACCACTTCATGTACTATTGTAGAGGTCTGGGCAACGCTTCTACCACCCTTGGTGCCGAGCGATACCCCTTAGATGGCACCCCTTTCATCCGTTGATTTGAAGATCAAGCCGAGATGACGCATACCACAAAGGATAAGTCTATATTTGACTAACCAAGGTGACCGCTTCCAGAACCTTCTTAAGCTAAAAATGCATTAATTCTTACTCTTCCAAGAAGATACTGAATTCTTTGGATAACCTACATCGATATTAAAAATATTTTAGAGAAAATCTAACCCGAATATCGAATAATTAGAAGAAATAATCTATTTATCAATTAATTTCCTTAGCTTTATTTTCTTTTTCTTTTCCTTCTCACTTGACTTGACCTTCATCTAACCTCGGCTACTGCACGTGCAGAATAGACCCGCAGGAGGAGAAGTACGTTTAGAAGTCACTAGAAAACCCATAAAACCTGGACGTTAGTACAGCTCGCACATTTTTTATGGTACAAGATCAAGGGGCACGGTCCATGATTTACAACATTTCCCCTCGATTTCGGACTATATAAACTTGCGGTTTTTTAATCTAATTGTCCAGTCCAGTCCAGTCTACTCGGTTCAGTCAAGTCTAAGCCTCAGTCCCGATTTAACATCTCCGCTCGTCTCTTTTAAAAAGTAACTCGGTGAACTTCTCAACGACCCAAATATATTTAATCCACGCAGTCAGCCTAGAGGTACTAATTAGATAGAAGTTGAACGTGGAACCTCTGCCTTGCTCATCATACGATTTGCAATAACTAAACGATCTTCGAACCAACAATAACTTAATTGTACAACTGAAGCTGAATAAAATTCATATAATCAATTGTAAGTTCTCAAGTTTTGCTTATTATTTTAAAACAATTCTTCATACTGATTACTATTTCATACTCATTACCGTAACGACGAGGTCTCCATCGCCCGAGTAAAGGACTTAAGTGTCTTGACTCAAAATAAGAGACTGTATATGAATATTTGCATGTTATAGAGTAAGATCCCAGAGCGATAAGACACAACTTATTTTCTAAAGCATAGAACTTTCGGTTCTAAGTAGTGTCTCGTGTACTTTTTAATACCTGTATGTTTGTGAAGTTGGCTCGGTGACACATGCGCAGGTAATAGGTGAGAAAGGTAACTAAAAATCAGAGTTACTTAACTTAAATTTTAATGACTGATTTTTATATATATTTTGTAGAATATTAGTCAGACGCTTTCCATGGGCCAGAACGTTTGTCAGGCGCTTTAAAGCTCTACAAAACATCCATGAACTTAATTTATCTCTAAATGTCTGATTTTTATATATGTTATTAAGAAAAATATAACAAAGTTATATTTAATCAGTCAGACAAATTGTAATGACCGAACATCCTCTAAACACAAAAATTACTTAACTATGAGTATAAGTGCGAAAGCAATATGCGCATGCGCTTCAGAGTAAACTATCTTAATATTTGAAAAATGCTTACTGCTTTCAATTTCATTGGAAGTAACATATGCCATCTATACAATGTTTTGTCTAATTAACTATATGAAGTTCTTCGAGAAAGTAAGTCGTTGTCTTTTCTTACCCTCACTCTTAGAAAATGAGCCTAATTTCTTACCATGACTAGATACTAACATATATCACAAGATATTCATGTATGAAATTAACTTATTCGATCGATTGAGTAAGAAATCTACCTTCCATTTCGGCTGCTAAATGGCCTTTTTCCTATTGAAAAAAAAATTTTTCTTCCGACTAGCCTTATTTCTCATAACACCATGCTCAATATTTTTTAGAGTGATCAGAGAACTTCTAAGTTTGGAAAAATAAAAAATAAAAACAATAGCTTAAATTGTAATCATCGGTATAACTTAAATTTTGTTCAAAAAATCAAGTTAAAAAATAGAAGGACCTTCTGAATAATTTTTTTGTATTTTTTTCTGAGTACTACATTCAAAAACGGAGAAATTGAAAAAAAAATCTGAGCGTCGATTGTTCCTGCGGGTCAGCCCCAAGACCCCGCTGTTTTCAAGCTCAAAGAGCTCGAAAAAATTAGTGTAAATATATTTTTGAGCACTTCAACCTTAAAAATGCTATTACATACAGTTATTTTTTTCTGATCGTTTTAAGCTCTAACAAGTTACGTTTTATGCTAAAGTTTGTAAATTTATGAATCGAAAATCATTAATGACGAAGCTGTTTTAAAAATTTAATTCCTGATTATGTTCAATAAAATAAGTGTATTGAAGCTGAAATCAATGTCAGTGATCAAAATCAAGATTTAAATAAGTTTTGACTCATTTCAGAGCGATAATATATAAAATATTCGAGAGAAATATTAAAAACTGTAATTTTTCAATTTTTTGTTGATAATCTGATTTAAACTGAAGAACAAGTGAAATGACATTACATGATGATCGAAAGAAACCATAAAGCGGAAGAGTTGGTATGATTCCAGACACATTTTAGTACATTATATTATGATTTATCCAGAAAAAAAAACATAAAATGTTTTTTTTTCTCACTTTTCAATGCCGACATCGTTTGAACTAATTAACCGATCTTGACGTTTTAGATAGCAATTGGCACGTTTCATTGAATTCTAGAGCTGATTAAAATTTGAAATTGATCGGTTTAGCCATTTCGAAGATATTTGGAAAAAAACGTTTTTCACCATTTCTTTCTCCAACGATATCTCTCAAACGCATTAACCGTTTGAGATAGTTGAGGTGGAAATTGATGCGTTTGTCACGATCGGAGTGAGTAAAGGCGACGGGCGAAAGGGTTATTTTTAATTTACGATTTAATACCGGGATACCGAATTACCTCGTTCTATTACTCAGCCAAGGAGTTCGATTGAACGTCACGTGGTTAGTGTGAGAACGTATGAGGGATCAGGTACCGATTATTAATTTATAAATTAAAGTGTGAAATTATTTTTATTCTGTCATCCAACCGAGGAATTTAGCGTCACGTGGCTGATATAAGAATGTTATAATCTCGTGTTGTTTTACAACTTATTTGTCTATTTGTACCGAGCGGATGTACTATAGACCGTTCCGTTCAATGACCTGCGTGGCGTTAGGGTAGGTCCGGGATTTCTGAGCGAGAGGGATGTTGGGTCGGTGAATATGGGCCCTCGAGAAGACCGTGTTCTTTCTCTGTCTTATTTCTATTTTACTATGACTTAAATTACCAGCACTTTTGAATGCCGGAGAAAAGGACAGTGAATAAAAGGCAAGTGTATACAAAAACATGTGTAGTATATTGACAGATTAAATTTTACAAAAATATTATAGTAATGAACTTACCCCAATGGGTTGATATACCTGCACACACACTCACTCCAAATTCAGCAATTTGAATTTGTGTACACAGGAGTCTTACAATGTTTATGATGGTATTTAGTTGAGATCCACAGGTTGAATCTCTTCACACGAACGCACTGCACGCTGAACCAAGAGGCCGGCTTTGCCTTCGAGTGAATTTATAATGATTTTTAGGGTTTTTATTAACTCGATTAACTATTCCCGAACAAGGACTCCGGTTGCCTAGGCTGTGGACGTCACGTGAAGGAGCTTAGTTAAATTTAATGCGAACTTAAATGTTTTTACTCTAGGTATCCAACCTAGGAGTCCAGGTGCCTAGGCGTAGGACCTCACGAGGAAAGGTTTTAAGAATAAAATTTCAAGTCGCAAGCAAAAATTAAAAGAATCGAGTTGCGGTTATCGATCTAGGACCCCCGATTGCCTAGGCGTGGAGCGTCACGAGAACGAATGTTGAAATCGAATCAGTGAGTCTTACTCGCGGATAGATCCTGTCACGATATTTGAATATCGCGGCAGTCTCACATCAGGTCGGTGAGCAACAGATGGCGGCACACGCTGCTCACACGTCTCTTCATGCATTAATATTATGATTATTTTGTTTATATATAAGATTTTATTTTAATTGTTGCGTTATTATTATGTAATTGTTTATTAGGTAAATTTTACTGCTGAATCAGGAAAATTCTCTGATTTGGTAAATCCTAAAATTGTATTTTTGCATCACTGGGAGCAATAATTGCGCAGTTACTTATTTAAACATGAAATATTATTATTATTATTATTATTATTATTATTATTATTATTATTATTTTGAGAAGCGGGTACAGGTGTGTTGATGTCATAGTTGGCATCAATAAATTTATTTGTTATAAACGAATTTATGATATATGGGATTAAAAAATTGGTTGATTTATCCTGAATTCGTATCTATTAGTAATTATGATATAAACAATTGGCCATTCAACGTCGGGAGTGAGCGAAATTACACAATTGACATCAGGTCGTTTGTTGTTGGTACTGGTCATGGATAACATGCGACAGAAATAGTTCTCCATTGGTTGAAGTGAGATGCCGATAATAAAATGGCGCCGGCCGAGGTGCCGGCATGATATTCACGTGCTGCCGTGGTCAGACGTGGATTATCATTTGTACGAGCAGGGTGTGTGTGCTTGTTGCTATATTGAAATATTAATACGCCATTTGGGTATAATTGGAAGAGATACAGATCTAATTAATATTGAAATTTGCCATTGGAATTGTTGGCGTGATATAAAGTATCTAATTAATTATTGCGATGGAGCCGATTCGCAGATTATATTACAACGACGACTGTAAGTACCTTTGATTAGTTCATTGGCGTGTAATTTTGGGTACCGCGTTGATGGCCATTTGTTGTCTCATGAGAGTGAGAGATAGCAAACCTCGGGTATGATTTTGTCAAGTATATGATAACGCTGCGTAATTATTGAGCTCAGAATATCAATGCGATAATTACAATTATTATTGGTAATATTTATTGGTTAAATACTACGTTCAATAGTTGAATTAGTTAATGGTTGTTTATAATACTTAATTATTATTAATAGTATTAGTATTATTTTGCCATACACGGGAACGGTGCGGTGGATATAATTGTTGACCGATTCCACGACTGCTATCTCTTTGCTCGCACTGAGTGTCGAGTGCGACGGAGTTATGATTATTATTATTTTCTATTACTGAATTATTATTTTGTGACTATTTTTTTGCAAGTAATATATTATTATTGCGCGAATTATTATTTACAAGCAATATATTATTATTACTCTACGTTTATTATTCACAAATATATTATTATTATTTTGAGATTATTATTTACAAATAATATATTGTCATTGTGCGAGTAGTATTTACAAGCAATATATTATTATTAATTTGCTTTTATTATTTACGAATAATATAATATTATTTTGAGATTATTATTTACAAATAATATATTGTTCTTGTGCGAGTATTATTTACAAGCAATATATTATTATTATTCTGCGTTTATTATTTACAAATACTAAATTATTATTGTGCGATTGTTATTATTTCCCATATTATATTATTATTTTGCGATTGTTATTATTTACAAGCAATATATTATTCTTTGCGGTTATTATTTATCAGTAACATAGTAGTATTTTGCGTTTATTATTTACAAATACTATATTATTATTTGACGTTTATTATGTACAAGTATTAAATTATTGTTTGCGATTATTATTTACAAGCACTATATTTTTATTATGCGATTATTATTACAACAAGCACTATATTATTATTTTACTTGACACTGTCTGTTTTTTTTTTTGTGATAAACAACATTTAATAAGTATTACATTGTTTATATTAATTTACAATATAATCAACGCAAATGGTCAACAACCCGGTATTATTTCAAATTTGTTATTTTAATTAATGCTATCTTTTTCTTGCTTTCCTATTCCTAACCCTGAAATTGCTATCCTGTATTTCATTTATTTTTCATTTTTATTTTTCTCCGTGGTATTTTATTTTATTGGAATTTTGACTTTGTTCGTGGGGCACACGAACTGGCGCCCAACTAGGATTTCTAACCCAGCCTGAGCAGAGCTGTGGGTCCAGGGAGATTTGGGATATCTCCAGGTGGGATTTTTTGTTTTTGTTATTATTTTATTTTCAGTTTTTCCACTAACGGAGGGCCATAACGGCTATTGAGCACTACCCACGCTCCGCCGTGGGACGTGTGAAATAGAAGCGAACGTTATACACTGGCGTGTAATTTTGTTCCCGCGTTGGTGGCCATTTGTCTATCGCATAAGAGTAAAAGAGATGGTCGATTCTGAGTATTAATAATTTTCATAGGTATATGATGAAGTGTGTAATTATTGAGCTCAGAATATCAATGCAATAATTACAGTTGTTATTATTATTATTATTTATTTGTTAAATAATATGTTCAATAGTCGAATTATTTAATGGTGGATTCTAATACTTGAGTATTATTAATAGTATTAGTAGTAGTTTGTTATACACGGGAACGGTGCGGTAGATATAATTGCTGACCGATTCCACGACTTCTATCTCTTTACTCGCACTGAGCGTCGAGTGCGACTGAGTTATAATTATTATTATTTTGCGATTATTATTTACAATTACTATATTATTATTTTGCGATTATTATTTACAAGTACTATATTATTATTGTGCGATTATATTTACAAGTACTAAAGTATTAATTTGCTATTATTATTTACAAGTAATATAATATTATTTTGCGATTATTATTTACAAGTACTATATTATTATTGTGCGAATATTATTTACAATTACTAAATAATTAATTTGCGGTTATTATTTACAAGTAATATAATGTTATTTTGCGATTATTATTTACAAGTATTATATTATTATTGTGCGACGATTATTTACAAATACCAAATTATTAGTTTGTGATTATTATGATTTACACTTATCACCTTATTATTTCCTGATGATTATTACTTACGAGGATCTATAAATATTACGTGTATGTGATATATTATTATTTACCAATTATTATATTGTTTATATTAATTTAAATATAGTTAAAGGCAAATGGTCAGCAACTCAGTATTATTTTAAATTTATTATTTTAATAACTTCTATCTTTTTCTTGCTTTCCTATTCCTAACACTGAAATTGCTATCCTGTATTTCATTTATTTTTCATTTTTATTTTTCTCCGTGGTATTTTATTTTTATTGGAATTTTGAATTTGTTCGTGGGGCACACGAACTGGTGCCCAACTAGGATTTCTAACCCAGCCTGAGCAGAGCTGTGGGTCCAGGGAGATTCGAGATATCTCCAGGTGGGACTTTTGTTTTGTTATTATTTTATTTTCAGTTTTTTCCACCAACGGAGGGCCATAACGGCTATTGAGCACTACCCACACTCCGCCGTGGGACGTGTGAAATAGAAGAGAACGTTATATGCCATATATGCCATGTAAGTCGTGGAATCGGTCAGCAATTATATCTACCGCACCGTTCCCGTGTATAACAAACTACTACTAATACTATTAATAATACTCAAGTATTAGAAACCACCATTAAATAATTCGACTATTGAACATATTATTTAACCAATAAATAATAATAATAATAACAACTGCAATTATTGCATTGATATTCTGAGCTCAATAATTACACACTTCATCATATACCTATGAAAATTATTAATACTTAGAATCGACCATCTCTTTTACTCTTATGCGATAGACAAATGGCCACCAACGCGGGAACAAAATTACACGCCAATGTATTAGCCAAAAAGTACTTACAGTTTACGTAATTAATCAACTCCCTTGGTTGCACGTTAATACGGTAAATGTATTTTCCTTTATGCTTTTTGTCAAAATACTCGAATAATGCCAATGGATTTATATTATCTACTCAAAATACCAAATGGCGTCAAATTTATAATTATACAAATGCAACAGAAGCACACACGCTACTCTTACAGAGACTTACCTACGTCTGACCACGGCAGCACGTGAATTTCATGCCGGCACTTCGGCCGGCGCCATTTTGTCATAGATCTCACTTCAACCAGTGGAGATCAATATCTGTCGCATGTTATTTCTTTACAGTACTACCAACATAATACATAACTTTGGCCGTGTAATTTATCCAGTTCCCGACGCTAAATGACCAATTGTCCCTTTCATAATTAATTATTAATATGATTTACAAATAAATCAATCAATGATTTATTTACCAAACTAGTAGATTTATTTATAATAAATAAATTTATTAATGCTAACTGTTGCGTTGACGTGCAGGCGTCAACCAATAATAATAATCACAAGCACATGAATCAAATGCGCAATTATTTCTCCCAGCGTTACAAAAATCCAAACATATGCTCAAATTAATCAGTGAAATCTCCTGATTTAAATACAATTCATACCTAAGAAATCAATAAAGTATTATTAACGCAATAATTAAAACAAAAGCTTATATATAAACGAAATAATCATAATAACAAAATATCGGATGAGACGTGTGAGCAGCGTGTGCTGCCCTCTGTTGCCGACCTGATGCGAGACTGCCGCGATATTAAAATATCGTGACAATCCGACAAAGGTTTTCAGTAGCTGAAGAAATGACTTTTGGATGTTAAAATTCAAAATAAAATTCCGATTATTGATCTAGGAACCCCGATTGCCTAGGCGTGGAGCGTCACGAGAACGAACTTTGGAATTTACTCGCGGATAGATCCGACAAGGGTTTTAGTTGCGGCGGTAATGACTGACTTCGATTATTTTTCCTGGGCTTATATACGAAAGGTTTGAAAGAAAAGTGAGGCCGAAGATGCCTCAGAGAGTGGGTTGAAGACAAAGAGGAAAAATAATACAGAAGGGTTTGATTTCTTTTAGCAGCTGAGAATGACATATTTATTACAGGAGTTCTTGGGATTTTGTAGTAAACAGAATGTAAATAGAAAAATAAGTCCGAGGTGGACTGCTTAAAAATAACGTCACTATAAAATATATGACATTTATTGTCGATATATTACATACTCTAGAAAAGTATAATTGTAAAAAAAACAAAAATCGAGAAAAAAATCTTCGTGATGGGAAAAGGGATCGGAGAGGTTCCGCGGGAGACCATGTAAATTTTTGAAGACTACGTCTCTATAATGACATTTACGACCAATATTTTAGGTGGTTCCGAGAAATGTAATTAAAATTAAAAATAGAAAAGCTTTCTATGGTGGAAAAGGGAAAAGTAAGGGTCCGCGGAGTATTGTGGTATTTTGTAAAAACAATGTTTCTCTAAAATATATATGGTGACATTTACTACCAATATTTTAGGTACTTCTAAGGAATGTAATTAAAAATTAAAAATAAAATAGAATTCGAAAAAGATTTCTACGTTAGAAAAGAAATAGTAAGAATCCGCGGGAGACCGTGGGACCTATTAGTAACAGATGTTTTAACTAGAAAAGTCGTAAAAATTTGAGTCGAACTAAAACAAGGAAATGTTTTGACAAATTTATTAAGACTTTTACGATGACGAGGGACTCGCGGCCGCGGAAGACTCAGAGAAATCCTCATGTGGGACATCTGGAAAACATCGAGTCAGTGGGTTCTTCGTGAGGGACCGGCCGTAGTGGTGCAGCTGTGCGTAGAGGGAAAGAAAGACGTACTATTTCCTAGTTGCTTGTACTTATTTACGTCTCTCTTTCTTGTAATTTGACCGTTCATGCTCACATACCTTTCTGTGGGAATTCAGAGCAAACCCAAAATGCGTCATAGATACACATATATGGACAACACATACATATATAACATATATATACAAAACTCATGCACATATACGCATGTACGAGTCCTCATGTATTATCATATTTTTGGTGAGGGTGCTCCGAATTCTCCAGGTTAATAAAATAAAATGAAATAAAAATGAAAGAAAAATTTTTGAACTTAAGGTTCGGTTGAGTGATGATTCAAGTGTATCGATTGTTACATCTCTACCCCCAGCTCCGTCATCGTCCTCGATGACATTAATTTATGCAAGGAAATTTTCTTTGCTTAAATATAAATGAATGAGGATAAGTCAATTTGAATCACCAATCAACAAATTTAAAATTAAATTATTTGTAATAATTGCGTTTGATGATTGGAGGATTCCCTGGACTTCGAGCGGTAGTTGGTTGATGGCTTGGCACATGTGTTGGCTCTTTTCCCTCTTTTTCTTAAGGGTCAGTGTATCTAAGGGTATTAATTAGGTTAATTTTCTTAGTGTTATTCTTGTAGGCGTTGTTTTAGGCGTTTTCGTTCTCTTAATATTTGGGGAAGTGGAAAAAGTTTGAAGCTTGATTGGTCCTTCTTGGATCCTGCCCTCTTGGACCTTTGAATCCTCTGTGGATTTAAATACCCGTGATTTTCGTGTAAACATCATTCTCAAGTTCTCTTCTTGTCGTGACAAGTGAAAAAGAAAAAAAAAATCAAATAGTGAAAATGGCTTTCGTCGTCAAAACAGAAGTAATCGAATTGCCTGAAGAGATCGTGATCCAGGAAGATGTTCACGATGGGCAAGGTGTTACATCTGAGCAGTTGCATGCTCCGTTGAAGGGAGAACCGGTGGAAAGAAATGAGCGGTGAGTCCACTGCCCTGAACCCACTAGGGTTAGCCCAGAGGTCCAGTCAATAGTCCAGGTAACTATATTATTATCAAAAATCTTTCCTCCTTCTTTATTTGTTTAATACTATATTTGTATTATTTTTCCACAGCAGTTACTTGAACACAATCAGCGATTATTGCAGGAGAAACAACAGCAGCAACAATTGGAGCCGCAGCCGTCCATGTTGTTTTCGGGAAATTTCTCCGCTGATGGATCTAATGAAGTAGATCCCCTGGATATTTCGTCCTTGGTGGCGAGAGAGCAGGTTATTTTACCTGCAGAGGAGCCAGTTAATTTGTCGGCGTCAGGAAACCAGGCTGTTGAGCCAGTTCCTTCAACATCGTCGGGAAATACCCTATTGAGGGGTTTGTTGGCTCGGCCAGCTCGTCCCAGAGCTGTATATGGTCGTTGGGTGCGATGCCCAGACCCGACAGGGGTTCAGTCGACACCTCAGGTGCTGCAGGTGTGTACTTGCGCATTATTATTATTATTATTATTATTAT
This sequence comes from Microplitis deprimator, assembly GCA_964016945.1. Taxonomy (NCBI): domain Eukaryota; kingdom Metazoa; phylum Arthropoda; class Insecta; order Hymenoptera; family Braconidae; genus Microplitis; species Microplitis deprimator. Next base: position 2,556,553 of record OZ024715.1, on the reverse strand, counting down.
TATTATTATTATTCCTCTTTCCTTAACGTTTCAACTTGTGTTGTTTGTTTTAGGAACATTCGGCAAAAAGGAAGCGGTCCGATTCGGTTGCAATTGATAACCGAGGTGCCCCTACCACGAGGATTCGTCCTCAAACCATAAAGTTTCTTGAGCATTCCAGGATCCGGGTTATGTGCGGTGATACCATGGCGGTAAGCGTGCCCTTCCGGGTGACATTTGTGGAGGGTCACACCTTCCCGATCCCATTCACGGATCCGCTGGTGGGCTTGTTATCGCCAATGACGTCGATAGAGGCAAGCTGGTTGGTGGCAGCTTTGCCTTGGCCTTTAATGGACCAATTTATTTTTGAGTCCTTATTAGCGGTAAGTTCCTTTTCATTGGTTTTTATACACATATATTATATATGTATATTCTATGGGTTTTTCTGTTTGTTACAGTTGATCGTGGCCATGTGTCCTCTTCACCTGTGAGACCTGTTGGAAAAATCCCCCCCTCGGATACGGATTATTATCGAGGAGCTGTGGGATAAATGTTCTTCGCGGGTGGCTCGGTGTGCGTACTGCGGCAATGGTCGTCAAATGCAGCAATGATATTATAAAAAAATTTTATATATATTATTAGCACTACTGTAAAAACGGTCTTTTGTACTTTGTTTTAATAAAAAAAAAAAATAATTTTGAATCTGTGCGTAATTATTAGTAGACATAAGATTCCTATACTTCCCCCTTTTTCCTGTTGTAGGCAATAGTCTAAATTTTAATTTCTTCGTGTTTATTTGTTGTTTCCGTTTCTACTGCTGGTCATCGATGGTCGATATTCTTCGTGTATAAGAAATATATATTCCTTGTTTTTATAAATTAGATCCTTACAGTAGCTTAAAACTTTTATTTTAAGTTTTAGTGTTAGGATCTGTCCAAAATTGTGGCCTTAATACTATCTCAAGTCCTGTGAGAAGGTAAAGGTTGCAATTTTATCGTTGAATAAATTCATTTGCTGTTACCGGCCGGTAAGAGCAGTGAATTTGTATTTGCTTGGCTGGTTGAAGGTTGCTGCGTCACAATTTCTTCGATAGAGTAAGTAGGTCTATGGGTCAGAGAAAAAATGAGAATAAAGCCATCACAACACTTGCTACTTTCAAGGGTTTTCTTCCTTATTGCTCTTGTAGATTTTCCCTTTTGGGAAAAGGATGGGACGTTGAGGCAAGCACGCTTGCTTCAAGTGGCCCCAATGAATCTTTCCTCTTTTGTTGTTGTCTGGGACTGAGTCGTGTGTCGGTACATCTGGCAGGTTCGTTGACTGTCCATGGGGGTTTCCGAAGTGAAGAGGGGTACGAGGAAACGACTGAGGTTGTGTTTATCCCTCAAACTATGTTCACTTCTTATGATTATTTTAACTTACAGCTAAGATTATATAAAAAAAGAATTTAACATTACAATTTAATAATTACCAAGTGACTCATGGTTACTTGCGTTAATTATGAATATTATATAAAAGAAAAGCGATTAGGTATTGTTATGTATGTGTTGTTTTTTTTTTTTTTTTTTCCTTTGTTTGTTCTCCTTTTTTTTTTGTGTTTTCTTTTTGAAATCTTAGTACTAACTTTACTCATGGATATAGATTTTTACATACATATATGTATGCATATACGCATACATTCTAATTTATATTAGATAATTGGTGCCGGGAAACAAAAAAAAACGTAACTATGATATTATATATATATATGTATATATTAGGGTGTGCCAAAAAACGAAGATATTTTTTTTTTTTTGCTCTCACCCCAAAATATCTCAGAAAATGTCCCAACAAAGCTCCTGTTAAAATCGGAGCTCAAAGTTCCAATTCTAAGAGGTCCTACATCGCATGTTAAGTTTTCCCGTTTAAATAACATGGGAAACGTGGTTTTTTATAACTTTTTTGTCCTGCAAACTGTGAAAAACTTATTTTTCGAAAAAACGAATGAATGGACCTTTTTTATTAATAAATTTGCTACTAAAAATTTCATTGAGTCGAATTTCTATCTCCAATATTTGATTTGTTGTATAGCTTCAAAATTCAAGTTTCCGGTTTTTTGCATTTTTTAGCTGAACTGTTAGAGTTAGACAAAAATTTTAAAAGGCAAATTTGTAGTGCGTTCAAAATTCTATAACAAAGTTCCGGTCAATTTTTTCATATCATCAATAACAACAAAGTTACAGGCTCATGAATATTTATTTTTTCAAATTTTTGCTTTTACGAACTGAAATATCGATAATGAAACAAAAAATTAATGAGCCTGTAACTTTGTTGTTATTGATGATATGAAAAAATTGACGAAAACTATTTTATAGAATTTGGAACGTACTACAAATTTGCCTTTCAAAATTTTTGTCTAACTCTAACAGTTCAGCTAAAAAATGCAAAAAACCGGAAATTTGAATTTCAAAGCTATACAACAAATCAAATATTGGAGATAGAAATTCGACTCAATGAAATTTTTTGAAGCAAATTTATTAATAAAAAGGTCCATTTATTTGTTTTTTCGAAAAATAAGTTTTTCATAGTTTGCAGGACAAAAAAGTAATAAAAAACCACGTTTCCCATGTTATTTAAACGGGAAAACTTAACATGCGATGGAGGACCTCTTAGAATTGGAATTTTGAGCTCCGCTTTTAACAGGAGCTTTGTTGGGACATTTTCTGAGATATTTTGGGGTGAGAGCGAAAAATAAAAAATATCGTCGTTTTTTGGCACACCCTAGTATATATACTCTTACAGATAATTTTAGATATCTACGTTAAATTGCTAAAAATAAAATTAATTCGAAACCAATGCAAGTTAATTTTAGATTTTATCCCATATTCTAATATGTTATAAAAAAAAAAATAAATTTAGCTGCCTTATTGTAGGGCTTAAGAATTATGTATATTATTACTAGTATTATCTTTACAGAAGCAAGTTAATTAATGCTAAGGTTATATTAAAATATAAATATTTTTTTTTTTTTTTTTTTTTTTTATTTTACTTAATATATATAGTATTTGTAGTATGTAGTACGCGCTATCTTAGTGTTTCACATTTTCGTTTAGATTTTATTGAATTAACAAGCAAACAAACATTCTTTTAAGCTTAATTATTAACTTTAGTACCGTTAATGGCTATTGTTGATGGTACTATTTTTCGATTATATATATATATATATATCTACTGGTTTGATTATTATAGTTTATATTGTTAAAATATTCTTTACTTTCTTATTATATTATTGTTCTTATGATAAGACTTATTTTGACTTATGTTATAATAGAAAACATAAATAATGATGCGATGATTACTGTGCCAAATAATTTTATATCTAATTAGTATATATATTTATGTGTAACGATAAGATAGATATGTATATATATTATTTTTTTGTGTTGTTTCAATTTTTTTTTTTTTTTTTTTTTTTTTTTTATACAGTTTTCAAATTACGTGTAGGTTAAACATTTGTTTATGCATCTATTTGTACCCATGATTTTTAAGATTTAATTAATCATCATGAATAGGAATATTTGCATATATTAGCATGCATATGTGTTAGTGTTAGTTTGTAACAAGTATTGTTAGAGTCGTATTAACGTGAAGAAGGAAAACGCATAGAAATATATATATTCCTTTTTCTGGTATTCGAGTTTTCCGTCTTTTCGCTAAAGGGTTAATGTTTTGACTCAAACTATGGTTAGTGTAGTTAGATTGATGTATATTAAGTTATAAGTATACGGGTTAATGTATGTGTTTCTTTAGTATATGTTAGTAAATTAAGGAGTAATGATTATTCTTATTTTGTCAGTTTTATATGTAAGGTTATGTGTTTATGTGCGTTGGTAGCTTACCCTTGCGGTTAACTTACTGTCAGAAAATTTCTTATTCTTACGTCTTTTTCCGTGAAATTTCCTAATGTGAAAGTATCTCCTTGGAGTCCGGCCTAGGTCGTTTTGCCCTTTGACTGGTTGATACCAATGACGGTTTCTTCCTTTCTTATGGTCGCAATTCCTGCCCTCGACTGAGTAAGGGGAACTGGATGCTAAATCGTCATGGTACATCAGTTGTTCTGGTTGATTTTGAGGCATAGAATATGGATGATAACGAAGTCTTTGGTCATGGAAGTTTGAGGAAGTTGATGGCGATGGGTGTTGCAGGTCGAGGGATAGATGACGTCGAACATCTCGTCTGTCGTTGCTCCAGGATACGAGGTCGTCAAGCAGCTGAGGAAATGGAAACGCTTCTTGTAAGTCGGTAGTAAAAGATTCGAAAGGTTGTTTGTAATGATCGATGATTGCGTCCAGATAAATTTGTGTGCTTTCCCGATGGTAGGAATGTCCAACCATCATAAGGTTAATTAATCTGTAGGCACAGCTAATGGGGTAGCTGCGAGATAGATCAGTTTCTTCAGTTGACCAAGGTACTTCTTCAAATAGTCGTGGCAGGTCAAGGTTGGAGAGAGGGGGAACGAATTTAGCTCGAATTTTCCTATATTTGCGCTGTCTTCTTAAGTGGCGTTGACTGACCCAGTAGTTTCTCATGGCTTGTGTTCTGATATCCTTGTTTTGGGCTATGATCCATGCAGCTTGTATTTCTGCATCATTAGGCTTGATATTATCGGTGGGTTTTATGAGTAAGGACCCATAAAGGATGCAGAAATCTGCTTCTAGGGTCTGTGGATTTGGATGATTCTTATATCGGTCACTGCGACGTAGACCTCTTAAGGCTCTTTTCCACATACGTCGATTCCAATGATCTCGTATTACAATTAAAGAGACGAGGTAGATGAACAGGGTATCTACCCCAAGGGGACGACTTCTAGAAGAGCATCCATCTGTTGTTTCGAGAGGCATATTGCTTGTTTTACAAAGGAAAGGATTTTAACGGTACCTCACATTTAGCATCCCATAATGAGTAATTGCAAATTTTTTTTTTGCAATCGTTTGATGGTTGTTTGATGGTGTATGATAGTCCAATATTATGGTTTGATGGTTATTTGTTTATTTATAAAAAAAAAATAAAAATTGACCTAATTTTTATTTTTTTCAGCACTCCATTTTTCAAGTATGCCTTTTTTTTTTCATACAATTCGATGTAAAATCGTTTGATGGTGAATGATAGATAATCGATTATACTTAATTATTGATATTAATTGAGTAATTGAAAAAAAAATATAAATACCCTGATAGCACAGTTTACTTGGCAAAAGTTTACTTAACAAAAGTTTCCTTGGATTTTTCGTCAAATTTCCGTCAACTTTGGTCTTTTCCATTTTCTATGACAATTTGTATGCAACTTGCTATTAAATTTGACATAAATTTACTGCTCAAATCAGAATGCAATTTCACTTCAAAAGTTGACTAGAAAAAAATTGTCGTCAATTTTCAGGCAAATTTGACGTCAATTTATTGTTAATTTGACTTGAAAAATTGTGAAGTATTTTTTTACCGCCGAATTGTAGACAATTTTATGTATAAATTCACTTACTTTTTGAAATAATAAGAATTAACATTACCGACTTTTTTTTCGTAAAAAGTTACCTTTAAATTGAAGAAAAATTAACCGCAAATGTTTATTTTCAACTTTTACTGTCAAATTGTCGGCAAATTCGGGCAGCGAATTTCAGGTAATTTCAACATCAAATTACCGTCAATTTGAAGCTGAAGTAGCTATGAGGGTATGTACCCAGATGCCCTTGTTGGTCGTGTTCAAAGTCGACCAACGTTTCATGAAAATAAACCTTACTTATTACTCAACGTATAGCATGTAGCAGTTAATATAGTCATTATGTTAGACGACAATTAATAATGTGTAACATATACGTGTCTCATTTACTTATTAAACTTTGGAGCAATGATAATTATTATTTAATAGAATTAGTACTACTTTTAACAAATTTAATTTAATAAGTTACTCGATAAAAATTATAATCAAAAAATTTAATTTTTATTTTGGTTTCTGCACTCTAATATTCATTGTATATGGCCGTAAGTAGATTCGCAAATGGAGTACTAAGTAATTACTCATTCATTTAATGGAAAATAAGAGAAAAAAATTTTAACCTGTTTTAAAATCGATTTTCGTATGGTAAGAAAATTGATTTACATATATATATATATATATATATATATATATATATATATATTAGAATATATTTGTAATAGATGATGGAATAATAGAATTTACATTATTGATTACATTTGAATTCATACTGATCAATGGAATGTCGATTGTTTTCTTTTTAGTTAATATGATCAATTGGATGCGATTTTCTACAAGTATTCTCAAATCTATAATAGTTGCGTTAATAAATCAAATTCACTGATAAATTATTCACCTTACTAAAAAATGGACCATTCTATCTTAAGTTTCAATGGTGAAATAATTATTATTATAATTTCCCTCCATAAGTTCATATGTGTGTGTGTGTGTGTGTGTGTGTGTGTGTGTGTGTGTGTGTGTGTGTGTGTGTGTAAATGCATTTTTAATTTAATACTTCATTTTTTCGAGGTAATTTATTTTGTTTTATTTTTATTTCTAGGAGTTTACTTCACAATGGTTCATTCCCCAAACATCTCAATGGACCAAGTAAAAACCAATACAGATCTACAAAACTTTACTTCGCTCATAATTATTGATATTTCCTTCGCTTTTTTGACTGATCCGTTATATTTTATGGATCATGATGGATTATCATTTGTTCATTTACTTACTTTTTGGGTTCCAAAATATTTTCGAGGATATAAAATAATTTCTTATCAGAGGAGATTATTTTTCTTAACAATATGTAAGTGAAAATTTATTCTTTAATATTTTTTTATGATGTGGGTTACTTAAAGTTTATATGATCTTACAGATGTAATCCATGGCACAATCAAAAACTACAAAAAACATAAATGATAAGAAAAAGTAATGAATTATTATATTACCATAAAATAAAATGAAGTTTAAAAAAAGAAATTCATTCAAAATGACTAGAATGTTTCTTAGATTTTAATATTCAGTTTGAATATCAATCTTTACTATGGAATTATCTACTTGGTGAGTTCATAAAATTATTATGTTTTCCAAAACTATGATTTTTTACAATACCTATTTTTTATTCATTTCTTGTGCAATGACAAAGCTTAATAAAAAAATTTTATTCTTAATAAAAGGGGTTAAGTAATTTTTTGTTTTACTGTTTACGGCTATGAACAAAAAAAATCAAATGAATAAAAAAATTCTTTAGTTGGGGTATTTAATTATGATTTCAGTTTTATAATTACAATAATCGATTATTATTCACATTATGTAATTCTGTTCTGGAATTTATCATGTTTTTATAAATTTTTAAATTTAATCTCTCATGGTAAGACATCTTCATTGAATGCCGATAAAATAGAAATTAAAAACGAAAAACAGTTGAAGAACAATAGTTGTAACATTTGTGTTAATAATTTACTACATTAATTATTGGTATCGTTAAGTTTTCATGCTTCGAAACATTATAATAATTTTTATTTGAATTATTGAGCTCTAAATATGTGCGTTAAATCTATAGTTTTGTCAATTATAAAAATAATTAATAATTTTTAATGCAAGTGATTTTGAAAATAATATATTTCAAGTAAATAGTACTTGAAATTATATACATATTTAACAAATTATATTTCTATTTACAAATCAAACATTATTATACTTGTGAAGTAAGATATGTCTCTCTAATATTGTTTAAGTAAAAAAAGTTTTAATTATTAATTTTAGAATTTCAATGTTTATCATTTTAGCAAGATGCCTCGAAAAGCTCTGGTTTCTGTAATTGACGCGGTTGCTACTATAGAAAAATTTATAGAGCACTTTCAAGAAGGAAATTACCCTAAATATTCCTCAGACATTTGGACACAGATGAGTACTTCTCTAAACGAAAAATGGTCTTCAGACAACATCTATAATAATGTTGTCCAAAACAGAAGAAACATCATGAGAATTGCTTGTGAAAATCAAAATATACCTTTTATTCCTTTCGTATCTAAATCACAGCATATGAAAGATTTATTATCTGATTCGAATTCTAGTGATGATGACGATCAAATTAATAAAAATATAGATGATAATTTCGAATTTGAAAATGAAGCACGTGGACTGGATGAATTCGAAGTAATTATTCTTAAGGATGAATGGAAGAGTATCCAAAGCTTGGATGTCGTGTATAACGATAACCGTAACTATAGTATTTTACAGCGTGGCTGTTGGACTGATGTACTAGCCGTTGCTATTTTTCGCTCTACGAAGATTCCTTGTGCATACAGTTTTAAGTATGCGAGAATTTATAAGGCTGTTGAAAGTAAACATTATTTACGGATTAGAGGATATTGTAAAAGCAAAAGCTGTGGGAACGTCCTGTTTGGTTATTTGTATAAAAAACCAGCTGAGGACACTAACGTTACACTTATAATAAGAACAAAAGAAACTTGGTGGAATGATCACGAGCCAATCAAACGTCATCTAAAAGGAAAAAAACGACAGCAAGTTGGAGAAAAAGCTTTTCATGAAGGTACGGCGAATTTCTGCAAACGTCAAATTCGTGAAGAAACTGACTTCGACGGGCGAATACCACCTCATGTTCCTAATAGTACTGCAGTTTCACGAGCAAAAAATGAATACATTGATCGTTTTCTTGGTGTAAACCACTCAGATGGTAAAGATATCATCAAGACGATAGAGAATATGAATCATGCTGGGCCTTATGTGGGCTGTATCCACGAAGTAAAGCGAAAAAAATTTTACGTGGCATTTAGTTCTCCGATGCAAATACATACTTACAAAAAATATTGTCGTACTACTAGAAAGGCCTCATCAGTGTCAATAGATGGTACTGGAAGTATTGTAAAATCTATAACTCATGAAGATAATAGCTTGAGTGGCCACATATTTTTGTATTCTATTACCATAAATTTTAATAATTCAACTTTATCTGTTTACGATATGTTTACTGAAAGTCAAGATACCGACATCATTGTTTATTGGTTGAGACAATGGTTAAAATTAGGTGCTCCTAAACCGAAAGAAGCTGTATGCGATTCATCGAGAGCGCTAATGAATGGTTTATCGCAAGGTTTTAATTATCAAACTGTTAAAACATATATTGAAACTTGTTTCTTATACGCCAGTGGTCATGAAGAATATCATTATCGTCCACCGATTTTCACTTATCTGAGACTCGATGTAGCTCATTTCATGATTATGATTCGCAGGTGGGCATGTTTTACTCATCTTCGTCATACGAAAATTCGACATTTTTATTTATATTGTATTGGATTACTGATTGATTTTCAAACAATTGAACAATTTAAAAATATTTTTCGACTATTATGCATCGTTAGTCTTAATGAAAATGAAGATGCTATTGTTAAGAAAGTGAATAGTTCAGTTTTAGATGCTAAAAATAAATTGGACAGCTATATAGCAACTCGTAATTTTGATTATGATTTTGAAAATTTCGAAAATTATGGCGAAGAAATGATTGAAAATGATAATAAAAGTCCAACAATAAAAGAAGAATGTGATAAAGATGAAACTAATTATCAGGGTAATGAGAAGATGAACCAAGGTACTAATCACAGTCGTATACAAATTTATATTGACAATTTATATGAAGAAGCAACATTATTACATAGTGAAGGATCAAGGCCGAATATATGTTTTTTCAAAGATTTTATTTATGAATTTAAAGCTAAAGCTTATGAATTCCCTTTATGGACAGCTGTTGCGATTCCTCACTTAGTTGGACATGCTTTAACTAGTGACGTTGAAGGACATTTCAATATCGTCAAACATAATATTATGAAAAATCATAAATTACCCTTGCGCGTAGATAAAGCATTGAAATTAATATTAAATGATTATATTGGTAATGCAACTGAGGTTCAAGCAAAATTGACAAATTTTTATCAAGCTTATGGTCCTTATCCTAGTCCTCAATCAAAAAAATCAGTTTTTTTGAATCGTATCACTACTGATACGAAACCCGAGCCTGAGAAAAAAATGTTTAGCTCTGATCAATATGATTCCAATCCAAGTGATGTTGATTGTTACACTGATGTCGCAGCTGATGATTTTACTAAATTCGAACCAAATAATTTCATTAAAGAACATAATTTTGTGACAAAATTAAACCCACTACCTAGAGCCAGTACGAAAAAAAACGGCTTTTACTTTAAGCCAAACTCAAAACTTCAGCAGTTAAACATGTCGCCAGTTATAATCGAAGATTTACCATTGTTATCAAATGGAAATTGTATAACTAATCCTGCCATTATAAGTGGCTTAGAATATTTTGCCTCAAACACCTGCGGATTCGATTCAATTGTACAAATTTTATCGGCTAGTGCTTTGGATGATCCGGCTTATATGACATACATTCAAACATCTGAAAACCGAGTACTTCAATTTGTTACATTTTTTATTGTAAACAAAGCATCTGCTGCCACATATAAACAAAGAATAATACTTTTAAAAGAAGTGTACACTGATTATATTGTCAAGCAAAAAAACTTAAAATCGTGTAGGATTGATTTGTTTACGTGTTTAACTACTATTTATAAAATTGGTTTTGATTTATTACCCAGTGGATCATACTCTCACAGTTGTCCTACTTGTGGAATGTACACGTCTCCCGTTATATTTTTACAACTGACTAATGAAAAAATTATTGTAGAGAATGGATTTGGTGCTTTAGAGGAAGCTTTGAAATATGAATGGCAAGAAACATTGTGTATTAAACGATGTAATAATTATTGTCGTAGAAAATTGAATCTTTTCTTCGCACAAGTTTTTATTGAATTAGACGTTAGAAAAAATTTAGAATCAATTACGGCTGTTAAAGGAAAATTATCTGATTTTCCAGTGAAATTTAATTTAGGTAATAATCAGTATCGATTAGCTGGAATCGTCGAACGAGTGCGCGGACATTATGTTTCGTACTGCAGACGTATAAATAACCGTTGGGATTTTTGCAATGACCTTAGTAATAAAATTAATAGTGTGCATCGTGATACCCAAGTAGAACCTCATGGTATTATATACATCAAAGAGTCTTCAAGCAATAATGAACACATTGAAGACTTAATTGAAGTGAAACAATCGAAAGAATCAGAAAGTCCTTTAATTGATAAATGTATATCACCAATTAATTGTGAGAACATTATATCCTTGTCAACAACTCCTCTCGATGATTCAGATACTATTTCGAGAGATAATTGGCGGAACAAAGAGACTCAAAATAAATTTTATTTTAATACTTCATTAAGTTTTGATGAAAGTTGCTTGGAAGCAACACCAATAACGGAGAAAATCCAAAGTACTGCAGTACAGAAAAATCCAGTATCAATGCTTCAGATTGGAGATATTTTGCCATCAATCCTTATAAATAATAATATTTTTGAATTATCAGATACAAGTAATTTCGACTGCGTAGTGCATATTATATCTTGTAGTGCAATAGATAACAATAATTACATGGATTCTCTGAACAAATCTATTAATGAAACAATAAAATTTACTCTTGATTTTATTGAATCAAAATTTTCTGCTCACATTTATGAACAGCGAGCTCTGTTACTTAAATCGTTAAATTTCTATACGTTATCTATTGAAAAAAAAAACTAGTATTTGTACTTATAAAATTAATGTATGTGAAGATGCTGCTGGCACATGGAAAATATGTTTAAATAATGAACCTAGTGTCTTTAATACATATATTTTTAATTCTTGTGACCAGTGTACATTTATGACTCCAGTACTAAAAGTTGACCCTAAAATCATTATTAATCATGGGTTTAAAGCGTTAAACAGAGCTGTGATTTTTTGTAAAACTCTAAAAAAAGTAACGTGTCGCAAGGAGAACTGCTTTAAGTTATGCACTGTCACTGCATACCCTAGTTTTCATATATTTATTGCTCTGGATGTAATAGATAAAAATAACAAATGTATAGAATGTTGTTTAGAAGATTTACCGATAACGTTAAATTTGGATATGGTAGATAAATATAGGTAAGCTTACTTTATTCGCGTCTTTATTTTGGTGAGTTTAATAGTTAATAAACAATAATCAATTTTATTTTTTTAGATTAGCTGGAATTATTGGAAGTTATTATAATTACCAAGTTGCCTACTGTTTAAGATCAGATAATAATTGGGAATTATATGATGGTTATTCTTGTTCTATCGAAATAGTAGATGAATTAACCACAATTCAACCTTTGGGTGCAATATATATTTTAGAATAAAAGTACATATCCAAAATAAATTCTTAGTTTATTTATTTACTTAAATTAAACTTATATACAACTCCAAGGCAATGGGTAAAATTAAATTAGTTTTCAAATTTTCCGGTTATTTGAATTCAATTTGTTTCCGATGATACATGGTTGAGAAATCCTATTGAAGTGAATAGGAAATTTCCTAAAAATATATTATTTTCCGATTGAATCCCATTCAAAATTTTTATCAGAATGAATTGCTTCCAATCAGAAAATAATAACGAAATAAAAATATTATTTTCCGATTGGAACCGATTCATTCCGGTTAAAAATTTTGAATGGGATTCAATCGGTAAATAATATTTTTATTTTTATGCACTTTTTCCAATTGATACAGATTCATTTCGATTAAACCCAATCGGGTTTCAATCGGAATTCTCAACCAGGGATTCTACAGACTGTTCCAACAAAAATTTCCTATATTCCACTATATGTTGATCATTAATTATTTTCGACATGGCATTGGAAACAACACTAAAAAAATGTGATAAAAATACTTTTACTTTCACCAGAACCCAAGTATCTTAAACATATTTCCTAGAGACTTAGTATAAATACTGGATGTCAGAGTTTAGATGATTTTTCAATTTGAAGGCTAACATTAAAATGTAAACGATTAAACAATTCTAGATATATACTGACCCGAAAAAAAAAATTATATTGTAAAATTTCACAAAATTTTATTATATAGGGTAAGAGCACCAGTACCCAGCCCCTAACCAGTAGCCAGCCGGGCCTATACTTTAACATTGGCTGACAATATGTATAGATATAATTTATCATTAGGTGGCTGGCTACTGGTTTGGGGCTGGGTACTAATACTCTTACCCTACAATTTCTCGAATTTAAATCTAGTATTATAGATAATAATTTTGCGGAATTCCATGAAGTTTTATAAACTTGTATAAAATTCTGTAAATTTTATTTGTATATCGATATAAGCTATCTATTATCACTTTTTCACGTAGGTGAACCTTTGCACTGAACAGCAACACGAACAGCATCGGATGGATCGAGGTTCGAACTCAACAACCACCGTAATTTTTCATCAGTAATAAAACATCTATTGACCAGTCTAAGTAATGATCAATCCATTAAATCACATGCAGCGTTAAATTAAAATTTTCTAATGTTTTTTCACAATTAAATATTTTTTTGGAGAATATTTTTGACGGGCGTATATAAATGTTTATATTCATTCAGAAGAAATCCTTTTTTACAATGTATGTCTGAGCACAGGCTTACCTAATCTACTTAGATATCTTATAACAAATAATTGTTTAGTTACATCGTTAAAATAATGACTTAGTTCATTCAAATTCAAGAGACTAAGTTTTAGTAAATAAGCTATTCAAAATTTTTTAAAATTTATTTTGCAGAAACATGAAGAAACTATGAATAATTTTTTTTTTAATTATTTTTTTAGTATTGAGTTTTTTTTTTTTATATAAAACTAAAAAATTGATTTGCAAACTAATATTGATTTATATTTATAATATTCATCTATTTAATGCAGATAACTTTTTTCAAATATGATTTTTTAAAATACTTGTTAGGATGCAAAAGTGACGATCCGTGGTCTATACCACGGAACTAGAAATAAAAGACATTAATACAACATTAATTACAAGTGAAAATGGAAATTGGATTCATTCTTGGACTCGGTAGGTGAAGAATTAATCTTAATAATTTATTAGTAATTAACAATTTATTATTATTATATTTAATATCATTATTGCGCACTCTTACGTGCTGATAAGGTTTATAAATCGAAGAATTCAAATAATTTAATTTTATTCTATTTAAACTATCTCATCCATCAATTTTATTATGATCCTGACGCACCAAAAAAAATTGATCTACTATTTGTGCAATTCTTCTATACATCAAAAAGCTTAGTATGGTGTTAACAGATTTGGACATTTTAGTATCTGAAATTAATAAATTAAAAAAATATTAATCACAATTTACAAATAAAATAATATTATATGCAATACCTTCACTAGCAAGCCAGTTGATAAATTTCGGAGAAAATTACTAAGCAAACGACGCAGCTCTTGCTTTGCTGTATTCATTTTTTTTGCTGTCTATTGTCTCATTCACGTCAGTCAAATCTCCAATATTGTAAACAGATTCGATGAATTTATGATGAGAACTTTTTTTTCTTAGTCTAATCAACGTTAGGACAGCCGTCAACCGATTCAGCCTCCAGAACTTTGTTGATGAACGATTTAAGTCTTTCAAATCAAGGTATTTAATTAGCAAATCTTGATCTTTGACTATTGAAGAATCTCTTAGTTTCAGTTATTTCGCATGACTCGTAGATTTTTTTCATTTTACGATGAGCTACACCGTACGTCTTTTTATTTTTTTCTGAAATTGAAAAAGGCTTTAATCGATAACATTTTCAATTTATAAATAAATAATAGTTATAATCAATAGTTTGTGCATTTTTTCAGTGTTTTTTTAACATGTACTCTAGATTACAAAAAATTAAGAAGTTTTTAATTTCATTAGAAATATTTTATTATAAACATCGTACATTTAAATAAATTCAAATAGAACGAACAATTTCATTATTTATTTACTCTACACTGAGAAAAAAAATTACTATTGATGATACTAGAAATTCTTGTACGAAGAAAATTTACTTAGCTCAAGCTATTTTCTTAAACCAAGAATTTCCAAACTTAGGTTGAAGATAAGAGTGATTGTGTGAACAAAATTTTTGATTTTCTTATGGAAAAGTTATGTCAATTTGTAACAAAAATGTATTTTCTAGATCAAAATTGCAGATAATATTGTGTGAAACTTATAGTTTACCGATCATCATAAGATGTTAACAATTGTAGACATTCTTAGATCAAGAAAATAAGTATTTTTAACAAACTTGAAGTTTCTTAATGACAATGATCGTAGTATTCATTTAAATTAAAAAAAAAAGTTTCTACTCAAAAAGTTAATTGCATATTACAAACACATCGTAACCTTTTCGGAGAAATTGATAGTTCAATGTGTTGTGTCTTACTAAAAAGAAAATATATATTTGCCAGGAAATCGACGTGGATTTAAAGTAAGTAAATTTAATTTTGTTGAAAATAATATTAAAAATTACCACAAGTTTTAATAGATTTACAAGTATAACAAATAAAATATATAAGTACTCAAAGTAAGTAATTCCGATTTGACCAGCATCTACAGTGAATTGATCCTAAGACATTTTCAAGATGATCCTAAGTATCAAAAATTGATAAAAACTAACTTCGTGAAAATACATATAAAATAGGGATGAAATGAAGTGAAAAAAAAAAAAAGGATGTATAAACTAAGCGTGGTCTTAACATGCAATGGCCATTGTTTAGGATTGTAAACATGAAATTCTTGTCCCAAGAAGACCATATTTTTGAAATACAAATTGGAATTCTTCGATGAAGAATAAATGTATGAAACGAAATCCGAGATATATTATTTATATCGAACGATTTTCATTATAAATAAGAAACACTATTCTTTTCTAGAATGATTTAATATTATAAGAACCTAATAATTTTAGGGAACAATCGTTCAAACGCTTATTAGATATTAAATGATCATTAGTTGACTCTACTTAAAGAAGGCCGTACATACATAGTTATTCGCAGAAAAAATATTTTGTTTTAGACGTTACAACAGAATTTATCATGATGATTTCAAAATTGATTCCGCAAACCATTAGCATCTACGATAAAGAGGACAAAACAGTGTAAGAAAATAATGAATTTTTCAGCATAATTATGCTGACATTATTGTATCAAGAAAATGCAATGTAAATTTACAAAATTCATTTGTTACATCCACCACGTGTTTCTGCATATACGCAAACAGGAGTTATTGGAAAATGAATGATTTTTCAAGGGCACTTTGTTAACTGCGTTGCAATCAACGGATCCAACATCCTTTGAAATATATATTCAGTCCTTGTCGACATTTTAACTGATACAACATTGCGATATCATCTATCAAACTTAATTGTTTCTAAAAAAGAAATATCCCTAATAAACATAATATTTTTAACGTTTAGACTAAAAAAAAATTTTATATGCGTGCAGATGAGATTTAGTTAGTAAAGTTGATATGCTGTTGCTCCTACTAACCTTAGAGATACTATCAACAATTTAAGATTTGAATTTGATAAGTTAAAAATTCTTGACACAAGAAATCGTAATTTTGCTCCATCAAATTCATTCCTTGAATCCGTCACGCGTTTCTGCAAATATACAGGCCGGAGTTCTTGTGAAATAAATGATTTTTCAAATGTAATTTATTCATTGCGTATTGATCAATGGATCCAACATCCCTAGAAATGTATATTCAATCTTTTCCGTCATTTTGATTTACACTTAACATTGCAACGTCATATATCTAACTTTTTTTTTGCAAAAGGGAATATACTATTTATAGACATAATGCCTTAAACAATTTAACCTCTAGTAATGATTTTACATAAGTGCAGGTGACATTCAATGACAAAGTCACTATGATCTTTTCTAAATTTATATCGGATTTATCATTAACAATTTAGGTCTTGAAGTGATAACAAAAAAATTCTTGACTCAAGAAATTGGAACTTTGTTACGTAAAATTCATTTCTTGAATCCGTGAAGTGTTTTTGCAGTTACGCAGACAAAATTATAGATATGAAATAAATGATTTTCCAAGTATTCTTTATTAATTACGTTGTGATTAACGGACTTAATATCCCTTGAAAAATATATTAAATCCTTGCCGACATTTTAACTGACATACAACATTAGAGTGTCATCTATCAAATCTTAATTTTTTCTAGAAAAGAAATATCTCTTATAAACATAATCCCTTTAACGCTTTGATTTAAAAAGAAATTTTATGTGCATGCAGACGACATTTTGTTGGAAAATTTGGTGTGCTGTTACTCCTATTAACTTCAGAGTTACTACTAATAGTTTAAGATTTGAATATAACTTAAAAAGTCTTGACACAAGAAATTGTAATTTTGTTCCATTAAATTCATTTCTAGAATCTGTCAAGAAATACAGCCGATAGGCAAATAGGAGTTGAAGTGAGATGAATGATTTTTCAAGTGCACTTTACTTATTGCATTGTGATCAACAGATCTAACATCCCTTGAAACATATATTAAATCTTTTTCGTCAATTTAATTTACACTTAATATTGCAACGTCGTATACAAAACTTTGTTTTTGCGGAAAGAGAAATATCTCTTATAGACTAATGCTTTAAACATTTTGTTCATCAGTAATGAGGGTCATATCATGTCATCTGCGAGTGCCGATGACAATGTTGGTGTGCTGTTATTTCTATCAACCTTAGAGTCGTCATTAACCTCTTAAGCCTTGAATTGATAACTCAAAACTTCTTGACCCAAGAAATTCAAATTTTGTTCCATCAAATTAATTTCTTGAATCCGTCACGTGTTTCTGCAAGCACGCAGACAGGAGTTAATGTGAAATGAATGATTTCTCAAATGCATTTCATTTTTTGGATTGTAATCAATGGATTGAACATCCCTTGAAATATATATTCAATCTTTTCTGTCATTACGATTTACACTCAACATTACAACGTCATATATCTAACTTTTATTTTTTTAGCGAAAAGAAAAATATCTCCTAAACTAATCAACGGATAAAAAATTGCTCAACACGAAAAGATCAGTTAAACTTCAGGGATACTCTAACATAAGGGAAATTTACTATTTATATTTTAAACAATTTGGATCGCTTGAACTGGAATTATAATCCAATCATGCGTGGATGACTCACTGAATTTAACGATAAGAGATTCCTTAACTAATTTAGTTTTTTTAAAAGTTTCAATTATTTTATGAATTTTGATATACACAGAAACAAAGGATTTCTTGGCACAAGAAAAATTTGCCATAATGTAATAAAAACAAAAATATTCTTGGGACTAGAAAAAATTTCTTACCGCAAGAAATTTCTTCTCGGCTCAAGAAAATTTTTTCTCGCCCCAAGAAAATTTTTGTTTTCAATTTATAAAGTAAAAAATTTCTTAGGGCAAGTAAAAAGTTTCTTGAGGTATGTAAACATTTTTTGCGCCAAGAAATCTTTTTTTCTCTGTAAGTATATCTATTAGAATTTGATGTACAATAAAATTTTTCTGACAAGACTTTGATTCTGGTCATCATATATGTTATTTATGTTCGCTTACTTCTCAGATATTAAATACGAGTTTCTTTTGTCATTCATAAATTGTTTATATCAATAAAAGATTGTCAGATTGACATTCTTCAGTATCTCTGATATCAAAACAATTCTATTCCGAGGATCTTATCATTTTATCTTGATTCTCGCGCAAAGACCTCTTTAGTTGAGGATTGAAATATTGTAAGAAGGTAATGGCCATCTTTAATATATTTTACGTGCATGTTAGTAGGTTTCTAAACAGAAATCAGAATATTTTCATAGCTAAAGATTTCTATGTATGATATAATTTTCCGTCAACGTAGAGGTTTTAATAAAATTAGTTTATTTTTATTTTTTTTATCTCTATTAGAAAGTTTAATATTCTTTAAAGAGTTCATGAATTGCGATAATAATACTTCGATTAAAAAAGTCTCTAACCTATCAATTAATCTGGGGACAATAAATTTGCGATAGTCAATCAAAACAACTTCCTGAAAAATTTAAAAAAACATATTCTCCAATCATGAATTCAAAATTTCGTCTGGAGAAAAATAATTTTCTGCTATACATTTTTAACTTCCCGCTAAGAAAATCGATGATTTTCAAAAATTTCGGGAAGTTATTGTTTTCACCCCGATTTGCGAAAACCGAAATTCCAACAGATGACGACGTTTTGAGGTTCTGAGAAGCTATTCTGACTGAATTCAAGATGATGTCCGAGTGTATGTATGTATGTACGTACGTACGTATGTATGTAAATATTCTGTAACTTTTGAAGGGATGAACCGATTTTGATCGTCAAGGTGTCATTCGATGCGACTTGCTAAATTTTATAAGCACTGAAAATTTGAGCTTAATCGGTAGGGTACGTTCGGAGATATTTCAAAAATAAAATTTTTTCGAAAATTCTTTTTTTTTAATAACTTTTAATTCGCTCGATTGAATGATTGCAAAATATAATCAGCTCTAAAACTTTATAAGCCGCGTCGAATGCCACCTCAACCGTCGCAATCGGTGAATTCGTTCGAGAGATATCGTTAGAGAAAAAATGGTAAAAAACGTTATTTTTCGAAAACAAAGGTATACAAAAGTATGTCTCGAAAAGCTCGAAAATGTATTCTCAACAATGTTTTCGTGCTTAAGGAGCTCGAAAACAACGGGAAGTTTTGGGGCTGGCCCGCAGGGTCAACTGACAGGCCGATTTTTTTTCTTGTTGTAAGAAACACTCTACTTCGAAGAAGCTTATTTCAATCTTCCTTAAAATTTTTTTCTATTTTACTAAGAAAAATTAAAAATTTTGTACAGGTGAGTTTTTGGGTGAAAAATTTTTGATAAGTTATTTCATTTATTAATTTTTCAATAACATAATAGTCATGTTTACTTTTTTTATAATAACTAAACTAAAGAATAGCATCATTTGAATAAAATAAAAATTATTTCAATCAATTTGACAACTTCTTCAGACAAGAATATATGATCTCGATAATATTGAAAATGAATGTACGTGCATCTAAAATATTTCCGTAATATAATTCCAATATTATAAAAATATTTCTCAGTAGAAGCATTTAAAAAAAAAAACTGAGAAGCGCTTGACCCAGCAGGCAACCCATAAAACTTCCTACTATTTTCGAGCTTAGTGCGCTCAAAATTTTATTCATTTGTGCATTCTTGAACTCATCGAGCTGGAAAATTTGAAAATTTCTTGCGATCGAAGTTTTTAGAATTTATAAAGCTAGAAAATGTAACTTTGTCCCATCTTTTTTTAAAGATATATAAACAAATTGATGCTATACCACGCGAAGTAGGCGAGGGATAGCTAGTTCAAATATAAATAGAAAATTATTTTATAATTTATTGCGTACAAAATCGTTTAAATGAATTATTGTGAATCAATTGTTCTCAGATCACAGGTCTTGCCATGCATAAAAAATATTATTATTATTTAGAATTTTCAATTATTTATTATTTGTTACAGATCATATATATATCGTTATATTCATAATCTGCGATTATTTATCAAGATAATTCCAATTTTTCAAAAAAATCATCATATTAATTGCAACATCAAAATCGAAGACACGTTAACATATTCGTTAACGTCATTTATCTATTATTTATATGATTGGTCAATACTATTTTTTACTAACGTGTTACGAGAGCTGCTCTTGGAAAACCAATAGTCCTTAAGAAAGCTTGGAGTAATTAGTTTAAAATTAACATTTATTATCAAAAATGATTCATGTCTGTCCATTTTGTGAAAGCCACTTTGGCTTAAATGATCTTACGTTACACCTCAAATCTCAACATAAATTTCAGAAAAAGGATAGATGTGATTGTTGTCACTGTAAACATAGTTTTAGTGATATTTACAATTATCTAAAACACCTTAAAAAGGAACATTCTGATGAAAGTTCTATAAATACACCAAAACTTAATAAAAATTTCTGCTTAGACGATAATTTATCTGAAAATCATTATCAACCATCAGAATGCTTACCACCATCAAAAAAACATAAATCTAACAATAACTCATTAAAAGCTCATCATCTCACGACAATCTCAACGTTATTACCTATTTTAACGAATTCAGTTTCAACTCAAACTAAAATTGACCCCGAATCATTTGCTGATAAATCAACTTCTACCACTCATTTTAACTGTAATGAAACAGATTCACAATTAAATGAAAAATTACAAAATTACAGCCGTTATGTTCATCAGATAATATGTGATTTTGTAGTTAAAATGTACAGTAAAGCAAAGATTCCTCGATCTTACGTAGTCGAAATAGTTAACCTAGTCACTAAGTTATGTGGGGAAATACTTGATAACGTTATAGAATCCATAGATATACCACCGATCTACTATTCTTATGTGAATTCAATAATTTTATTAACCCGAAATGCATTTAAAACTTTTAATACTGAACATAATACAATGACCGTTTTTAAAGATATCGAAATTTTTGTTGCCCCGAAATCAATTTTGTTAAAAAACATTTATAAGCCTAGACTCATTAACAAACGAAGAAAAATGACTTTTTATAAAGTTACTATAGAAATTATATCAATAAAATTAACTTTAGAAAAGTTTCTTTTACTTCCTCGTGTTTTGGAATTAGTTTTAGAACATTTGAAAAAATTTCAGTCGAATCACAAATTTAATTCTCCTTTACAAGGACAAATGGGTAAAAATAAAAAAAAAATTTAAAGGTAAAATTGTAATACCATTAATATTATATTATGATGATTTCGAAATTAATAATCCTCTTGGATCACATCGGGGGAATCATAAATTAGGCTCTGTTTATTTTTTTATCGCTTCTCTCCCCAAAGAATTTCAAAGTACGCTGCAAAATATTTTTCTCGCTCAATTGCATAATACTCGAGATTATAAATATTTAAACAATAGAAGAATATTTTCAAATATTAAAAATCAATTAAAAACGTTAGAAGAAAATGGAATTATATTTACTATAGATGGACAAGAAACTACTATTTATTTTTCGCTACTGGGTATAATCGGGGATAATTTAGGATTGCATGAAATTTTGGGATTTACTATGAATTTTAAAGATGCAAAAGCTTGTCGAATTTGTTTATCAAACAAGGGCATTAGAGTAAAACAGTGTAAAGAAAATATTAAATCTATCCGAACTAAAGCTACTTACAACAAACACTCAAAATTACAATCTAATGGCATTAAAGAAACGTGTATTTTTAGTGAATTACTAAGATATCATGTTATCGATAACATGACTGTTGATATTATGCATGATTTTTATGAAGGGATTTGCCGCTACGTGATGGGAAAAGTTCTTAAAAATTTAATTAAAAATAAATATTTCTCTTTGAAAAATTTAAATTGGAAAATCAAATTTTTTGACTATGGTTTTTCTCATGGTATAAATATACCTCCTCCTATCAAAATGACAGCATTAAATAAAGGTATGCTGATTATGTCTGCATCAGAGATGAAAACACTTATAAAATATTTAGGTTTCTATGTAGGAAATTCTATTTCAGAACAAAGCAAAGAATGGAAATTATTTACCTATTTACGAAAAATGATTTACATATTGAACAGCTCTATTTATACAAATGAAAAAATTGAAAGATTTCAAAAACTAGTTTCTTTGCATCACGCACTTTACATAAAAATCTTTGATCTTCCATTAACATTTAAATTTCACAATATCGTTCATTATCATCGGTTAATGAAGTCTTTGGGTCCTTTAAATAATTTTTCTTGTATGCGCCCTGAAGGGTTACATAGCTTGCTCAAAGCAATCAATTAAGTCTAGGGTAAATCCAGCTCATTCACTAGCGATAAAATATCAGCAGCATTTATCGCTAAGATTTTTCGATAATAATTCACTTTCACCAAATATTTCGTGGAAATTGTCAGAGCCGAAAAATCTTGCAGAGATAAAAGAGATTAACGCCTTCAATAATCTAATACCAGTTTCTTTATCACAAGGCTTAGTAGCATCATTGTTAGAAATTTATGGCACTAGGTACAAAATTAATCAATGCTTAATAATAGATAATGACGATGATGAGAACTTGCAATTCGGACGAATCCGATATATTATTTTTATTGATGACAAAAGTACTGACAGAGAAGCATTTCTTTTTACTAAAATGAAAACGGTGTCATTTTCATATCGTTTTCAAGGATTCAATGTACTAGATACGAAAAATTGGGGAATCATATTTCATAAAGATCTTTTTGATTTTGAACCACTCAACACACATACTTTATCTGATGATTTACACTATATTACAGTGTTATAGTGCTAAATTTGCCTTAATAGCTGTCAGCAATAAAATAAATCGAAAATGATCGTTAACTTTTTTTTTTTTAACTTTTCTTATAATTATGAAGTTTTTCTTGTTATATAAAAAAGATGTAAGTTAATACTATAAATTTCTCTTCAATAACCGACTTTGAATGAAAGTTATATTGTATTTTTAAGAATAAAATCAGTTTCTTCATTATAACAATAAAAAATTTTCTATTCATTGTTTATTGCAGGGACAATTGAAAAAAAAAATCTCTTTACTTCTGCTCGATATCTCAAAAATTGAAATAGCCCATAAGATTCGCTCTTATTTCCCATCCCAAATATTTTTTATGAAATTTATTGCAGCTGTTTTACAATAAGCCTATAGATAAAAATTTATTCCAGTTTTGTTCCTTTTGTAAATATGTGTATTCGAAAATAAGAAATTACAAAGTAAAATTTCCGATCAAAGAAAAAATTAAAGATGCAAATCAAAAAATCAATTTTCTTATTTTATTTGCTAGTTAAAAGAATTTTTATTTTATTTTGAAATTCCAAATATATAATTAAAAATTTTTTTTTCCCGCTAAAAAAGCTATAAAAATCTTTTTTTTGTGCTTTAATAGACAAAAACAAACATATGAAATATTATAAATATAAATATCTAATTAAAATTGTCAATTCGACGTTAAAATACACAAAAAAAAGTATGTAAATTGATTGTAGATATCTTTGGTTATATTGTAAATAAATAAAATGGGCTAAAAAAGTCGACTTTTTTTTTCTAAAAGATATATTCTAAAAGCTTGGAGTAAATAACATATGTTACAGCTAATTACATTTGCAGTGCTCAAATTATTCAAGACTGTCATCAGAAGCGCAGAATTTAATTTATCAATAACTAGTAAATCCTATAACGTGTTTGGTTAATAATATAGAGAAAAAAAAGTTATTGATTCTAAAGTAAATTTTCTTTATTAAAGAAAATATTCAGGAAAAGCCAAATTATCGTAGACCAAGTAAAATCTTCTTGAGCTAAGGAACTTTTCTTGTATCAAGAAGATTTCGTTTTGCTCTAAAACAACTTTGGTTTTCCTAAATAACTTTCTTGCTCTGCAGTTTCCACTTATATTATAAGAGTAACATAACTTGTGTGAAATTATCGTTTCAATTATTTTTATCATGAGAAGCTAGAATTGTCACTTGTTTTTATTATAAATAAAAAAAAAAAAAATAATAAAAAATAACGATCGTGTATAATTCTATCCTTATTTGTTATTTACAGCTTTGACCCAAGCTGTCAAGTCTAATTAATTATTTAAATTAATATTAATAGCAATAACCATTTTTGCACGAGTTATTTTGTTCAATGCAATTATAGTTTCAAAAGCTGCTTGAAATTGTTTGTTAAAAAAAAAAATTAAAGGATTTTTGATTGACGATGGCCGATTTTTCTTTAAGCAGCGATGGCTCTGATCTCGAAGATACTTGTAAGTTTTTTATTTAATATATTTGTCAATGTTTTACATTTATTAATTTAATCTAATTAAAATAATAATGAATATTATTCAAACTGAAAATGTGCAAGGAAGTACAATATGCGAAACGACTGATCAGTTGTTGAAGATAGGTTAGTGTTTGTGTTAAATAAAAATAGAGATTTACTGGATTAATGACGTTTTTGTGTGAGTCACGATAAAAATTTGCACCATTAATATTTAAGCTTAATTGTGATATTTTTTTCCTTCAACAATTTTAAATGCTTGTTCGGTTATTTTATAAAATTTTTAATGATTAAAAATTAAATTTTCAACACAAATTTCTTAAAAGAAAAGATATTTTCGTGTTCGAAATTTTTTTTGGAATTACACAGGTTCCACAATTGTCAAAAAAAAAAATAAATAATGCAGTGAACGAATGCTAGAATAAATTTTCAATTATTGATTAATCAATGCAATAAAAATTGTTTTGTTGTATGTTTTAACTATATTTTACATTGGTGTTATTATCATATTTTCTTCTCAATGTATCATTTGTCATGGATGTTTCAGGCTACCAATAAATTTTTGAATTAAGTAAACATGTACCATTGGTTCACGTATACTCTAAGTAACCACACACTACTAATCTAGCTATACGCTAATGATCACTGATCGAGTATATTTATCCATGGCTCCTGCGAGTGTCCTCGGCGCGCGCGAGTGTGCTGGTATCCACGGCCTCTGCGAATGAGCGTGGCCCGAGGGTGTGTGTGTGTGCGTGTGTGTGGGTGTGTGTGCGTGTGCGTGTGTGTGTATAACAAAATATTTGAAGAACTTTATATTAGATAGTAAATGGTTTCTTCAATTCACATTTATTTAAATTTTTTCAATTTGTCAACTAATATTTATAATTTAAACAGCAAATTTTCGACAATCGGTCCCAATTGGGACTAATGGCTTACGGCATTTGAATGAAAAACAAAGTCAAAGCATATCAACCGAGGAAACAGACAAGGTATAAGATAATATATATATTTTTTTTTTTACTAGTTTACAGAGGGTTCCATACAGTATGTGTCCGTTAATCTATGCACATGCATCCTGAAAATTCAATATCAAAATTCAGTTTCACCGTTAATGAAAATTACTTTATAAATCGGTACCGTTGAATAATAATTGACAAAAAACAAATCAACAAGTTTTTTGCGTACCCATTCTATGTAGAATTCAAAGTTTAATCCTAATACTAAAAACTTTAATTATAATTTAAACTCTTAACACAAATTCGTAACCTGTTATGTTGGCTACAGATTTTTGAAAGCTTCGTTTCTGAAATTTTTCAGATTTTTTCTGTAAATAACTGAAAATTCTCTTGACTAAAAAATTATATCATATTAAAATTGGTTGCTATTAAGCAATATGGTCTTAACCATCATTTTTTTCAAATGTTGCTTGAAATGTTATTGCTTATTACAGTAAAATTATGTATACAGAATTTCATAAGGAAAATACCGTACTATTTTCTTCCTTTAATAATCAGTTCTATATATATTGAAATTGTTCAAAACTTTTTGTTCTTAATTTTTCTTATTTATAAAATAAATTTTGATTTTCTTTACTTTCCCTGACAGTAAAAATTTGTTACACAGAGCGATAGTGTTCCTGAGCCTGAAATAAGTACATCCAGAATGGACTCATATGCACTAAAAAGTGCATTGTTTTTAAAAATTACTCCTACAGAATTAGAAAAGTACTTATGTACAAATTATAGTACGAAAATGATTCTACAGGTTTGCAAACAAAAAGTTTTAACCAATCAACAGAGTGATGCGGTAGTGGATGTAATCGTAAATCAATTACTTTTGATTCACAAAAAGTAAAGTATAAATTATAAAAAAAAATTAGAAAAGCAAAAAAAATCTAAAATTCTCAGTGATTTTTTACGGGTTCTATCTCAGTGAAAAATGGTGGTATCGAGAATTTGAAAAAAAAAAAAAAAATAAAAGTTTCGAAGCTTCAAGACTAGTTTTCGGATTTTCAGGCAAAATAACTTTAAGAGCCCCAGTTTCCACGCAATCTGAAAACTACCGCAAAAAAAAATTTCCAAATTTTTAGTCTTTTTTCTTTATTTTTCGCGGGTTAAGAAAAAACTTTTTTTCTGGGGCATGATAGCCCCCTCCAAAAAAAGCTTAAAAATAATTTTTATTTTTTTCTTTATCGAAAAAAAAGATTTTAATCACAAATATACTATTTCCGTACCTTTATGATCTCATGGACTTCAAATTTATTAGAAAACAAATTTATATAGCTGATATAACCAGTTTTCTTTAAATTATTATTTTTTGATTTTAACCACAATGTAATCTATTGGCCTAAACGAGCTTTAATCGATACATTTTTCAAATTCATTTTAGTTTAGAAAAAATTTTTTCTGTAGCAAAGTTTTTTTTGGTATTATAATTTGACCGAAAATGAAAAAAAAAATTTTTTACAACATTATTGAGGGGGGCCGCCGTGCCCCGGTCTCCCCTATATTACATTTTTTTCGTGAGGAACCTTTATAGTATGTAGATTATTATGTAAAAAGTTATTTAGTGGTATTTATTTATTAAAAATTTTCATTTTGTTCTTTATTAGATGGGAACATTCCCATTTTGCAACACTGGCTGAAAATATAACTAAAATTTTTACTCAGGAAACTCCATTAACTTATTTCACCGCTCCCATAAAAAAACAAGATTTGAAAACGGGACAATCGATTCCCCCTAAGGGTAAATTCTCTGATAAATTTAAAAATGTTTTAAGTGCAAGTCGAAAACTTACTGGATTAATTAAAAAACGAAAGGGGTCGTCATTAAATTCATCGGAAAAAGTTCCAAGATTTACAGGTATGCATTAGACCGACTCAAAGAAATCAACTATTTTTTTTTATCAAGGACACACACAAAAATTTTAGTAAGATATGAGACGTCAGTTAAAATTTGAGCCCATAACATTAATATTAGGTACTCCCTAATTGCGATTTTCTATTTCCCATTTATATAATACGGGAAAAAAAAATTTAGTTTGGAATTTTATGTCTCCGTAATGCCGTATCGTACAAATAAGCCCAGGATATACTTTGGTGTGAAATTTGACACTGCAAAAAAGTACTCTTATGATTTTTTGATAAATCCATCTGTTCGAAAGTTATTTAAGCTTGAAGTCAAATTTATGGTAAGTCTCGAGATTTTTTTACTTTCCCCGCGAAACTACCCGACTTGTCACAAAATGTCATAGCACCTTTTTTGTAGATAATTTTATTTCCTACTAATTATCTTTTATAAAGTTGTTTTAAATTCCACATTGTTTTCTAGTTATTACCATTCTAATGTCAAGATCTTGAAATCGATCCAAACACTATTTTTTTTAAGATCTTGACATTAGAATGGTAATAACTAGAAAACAATGTGGAATTTAAAACAACTTATTTAGAGATAATTTGTACGAAATAAAATTATCTACAAAAAAGGTCCTATGACATTTTGTGATAAGTCTGATAGTTTCGCGGGGAAAGGAAAAAGATCTCGAGACTTACCATAAATTTGACTTCAAGCTTAAATAACTTTTGAACAGATGGATTTATCGAAAAATTATAGTACTTTTTTGTAGAGTGTCAAATTTCATACAAAAACATATCCTGGGCTTATTTGTACAATACGGCATTACGGAGATATAAAATTTCAAACTCGAAATTTTTTTTTTCCAGTATTATTTAAATGGAAAATAGAAAATCGCAATTAGGAAGTACTTAATATTAATGTTAAGGGCTCAAATTTTAACTGGCATCTTCTTTTATCCTACTAAAAATTTTGTGTGTGCGTCTTTGATAAAAAAAAAAATAGTTGATTTTTTTGAGTCGGTCTAGTATGCACTGAAAAAAAGAATTTGTCATATAGTTGACTTCGCAGGCCATTCCTGGAACTTTCTCTTATTTTTGAGCTAAATGCGCTTGAAAGTCTACCTATTACGAAAATATTGAGCTCTTCTAATTCGAAGAATTTCATAATTTTGTACCTAATATGTTTTCGAACGCTTTGAGCTCAAAGATAGTAGCGAGTTTTAAGGATAGCTTGCAAGATTAACCATCATTCGATTTTTTTTTTTACTTATTCATAGCTTATTGTAAAAATTATTTTATCATTGATATTGCCTTGGCGTGTAGATCAATCCATTGATATTCAGAGAAGCGTTAAATGGTTATCAGAAAATGATAGTCCAGAAGATGAACTTTTGGTTTACTGGGATGCAACATCGAAATACCGTAATAAATGGATAATGGGCAATAACTTCTCTCTGCTGACTCATATTTTTACCCAATGGCCACAATTAACAGATGAAAAATTAGCACCAAGACTCATCGATATTGACTTTGGAAATTTGTATGATTGTACTCATTTAAATAGTGAAAAATGGTTCAACTTCGTTGAAACAATTTTGAAATACCATCCACCAATCTGTGACAATGGGAAAACGTTACGAGACTTAAGTGAATTAGAGAGTACTTCTGAAAGTTAGTATTTCCTTTAATATTTTCCGAGCCAGCGCAAAGCAAAAAATCGGTCTGTCAGTTGACCCTGCGGGCCAGCCCCAAAACTTCCCGCTGCTTTCGAGCTCCTTGAGCTCGAAATCATTGTTGAGAATACATTTTCGAGCTCGAAAATACTTTTGTATGCCTCGAGGTGTTATTCGACGCGGCCGATACCCTACCGATTAAGCTCAAATTTTCAGTGCTTATAGTATTTAACAAGTCGCGTCGAATGACACCTTGACGATCAAAATCGGTTCATCCCTTCAAAAGTTACAGAATATTTACATACATACGTACGTACGTACATACATACATACATACACACACTCGGACATCATCTTGAATTTAGTCAGAATCGCTTCCTAGAACCTCAAAACGTCGACATCTGTTGGAATTTCGATTTTCGCAAATCGGGGTAAAAACAATAACTTCCCGAAATTTTTGAAAAATCATCGATTTTCTTAGCGGGAAGTTAAAAAAAACTATCCACTAGTCGTGATGAAAATACGTTTTAATAAGATTTTTCTGAAAACTAACGATTCATATGTTATAGTTTGTTCTTTGAGATATTTAAAAGAAAAAATTTTTTTTTGTCTTTACTATCATTTTATTTTTTATTAAACAGATTTACGTGTCATTTCTCAATTACTATTGCTACCTAATCTCGTCGCTCCAAAAAATAGATACAAGAATG
Organism: Microplitis deprimator; assembly: GCA_964016945.1. Taxonomy (NCBI): domain Eukaryota; kingdom Metazoa; phylum Arthropoda; class Insecta; order Hymenoptera; family Braconidae; genus Microplitis; species Microplitis deprimator. Next base: position 2,526,530 of record OZ024715.1, on the reverse strand, counting down.
ACAATCCTAGCTTAAATAATAAGAGATGTACTGTGACTGGAGCTAAAGACAGCCTGGTGGTCCTCGTTAAAGTACGTACAATCATTAAATTTTTGGCGAATTTATGTTGTATATACAGATAATATTTAATAGTAAAAATTTCTATCTTATTGTATAAATGTGTCAGTTGAACTTAATAGAAAAACTAGATGTTACTGCGATCAAATAAACAATCAGAATCGAAGGTTTATTCAGTCGTATCATAAAGCTCACAAATGATCAATATGATAAATTTTACCATTTAAGATTAAAATTGTTCACCAAAATAATTATAAATAATTAAAAAGAAATAATTAATGATTCTAATCACCAAACTATAAAACTAATTACTTCAACACTCAAAAATTATACTAGCATTTTAAATTCTCACAAGTAAAAGTTTTGCATCATAGGCATTCTTAAAATCTATCTGTATATGAATTCAATGATAAATAATTCAATACTATTGACCAAAATTTGTTTAACTTGATAGGAAATTTTATTGTATTTATATAATCGTTTCAGGATGCTAGCCAATTAGAAAAAAAACAAGAGGAAATTAAAAAGTTGTCCAAAAATCAACCTGTTCAACCTCACATTGTTGCTATTGGATCTATTTCTCCGGGAAAGATAAGCGAAATCTACGTTTCTGTTGACAGTTATTTTTATTCAGTTTCATCGGCAATAAAAGCAATAAATATTTGTTTCAAACTTTTTCACATACTAAATGCTGAGTATCCACCTTCAAGTTTACACATCTGGACACTTATCCAGGAAGGAATATATCACCTTGAAATTCCCAATGCCGCCCGAATCCAGTACATTGAAAAACGACTGAATCTATTGAAGAAGAGCTCAATTCTTAATAGAGATCAGAGACAAGACGACACTTAAAATGGTGATGTTTTAATGATTTCTGCGTTACTATAATATGTGTAATAGCTTTGATTTGTTGTCATGTTTGTATTCTATTTCATTTGAAATTTATTACTATTTCACATTGTTAATGTTATCAAATATTAAGATAAATTTTCTATAAATAAGAATAATCTTATCAGTTCTTTAACCAAAATTAGAACTAAACGCTTTCGCTCCTGTGACTCATGTAGACTCCGACTTTAGATTTCCATTCCCTTCTTGAACTTTAAATTTGGTCCACTAGTTGAATTCTGCTTTGAAATTTCTTCTGAATTTAGTCTCCAGTTACTCTACTGGACTCTGTCGGAGATTCCATGACGATTTCTTGATATTTCATAGTTAACACTTGGTCGCCTCGTCATTGAACTGAAATAAGCTACTTTTTTTTTTCGGAAATTTCTCCAAAGATTGATTTGCTTTTAAGGCAATATTAATTTTATAAAAGTCTTTTTTTTTCGTAGTGTATAAGAAGTCCAGAATTTCTTAGCTCCAAAATTAATATTATGATGAATATGATAAAAATAATTGCTTTAAATGTAAAAAATTTTGCAATACAAATTTTGAGCATCGCTTAAAATTTTTCGAAAGAATAGACTACACTTATAATTGATACTTAAAAAGTTCAATAAAATTGTAAGAATTTTAGCATTTCTTCATACAAGAATTACAAGAAATGATTTAAATTAGTCTTTAATTAATCAAAAAAAAAATATTGTAGAGGATATAATAAGAGTATTTATTGTAGATACTAGCAAATTTACAATAAGAATTTTTCGCATTGCTCTAAGCCTTCCTACTGTCTAGACTACACATATTATAAATAATTAGCAAGTTCAATAAAATGATGGTAAGTTTAGCATTTCTTGACAGAAGAAATTCAAGAAATGACATAAATGAGTTTTGATTTAACCAAAAACTGACACTGCAATGAACAGGATAAAAATATTTGCATGAAAAGCTAAAAATTTTACACTAAAAATTTTTAGCATTGTTAAGTTTTTCTACCGATTAGACTATACTTATTATATGTAATTAAAAACTTGAATAAATTCATGGTAAGTTCACCATTTTTTCCCTCAAGAAATTTAAGTTATCATCAAACTTCATTTTTATTTAATAAGAACAGAGATATCATAATGAACATAATAAAAATACTTATATTAATTGTGAAAAATTTTAATATTGAAGTTATGCGCATTGTTTGAGCTTTGTCTACTGATTAATATACACTTATTATAAATAATTTGAAAGTTCAACAGAATCATGGTAAGTCCAGCGCTTCTTTGGACAAGAAATTCAAGAAATGATTTAATTTAATCTATATTTAATTAGAAAAATAATATTATAAATAAAATAATAAAATAATTTCTATCAAATGTTAAAAATTCCAATATAAATATTTTTCGCATTGCTTAGAACATTTTTACTGATTAGACTATACTTATTATATATAATTAGAAAGTTCAATAAAATTATGGTAGTTCCAGCATTTCTTGACTCAAGAAATTCAAGAAATGATTTGAATGAGTCTGTATTTTATTAAAAAAATGATACTGCAATGAATATAATAAAAATGGTTATTGGAGACGCTATAAATTTTATATTAAAATTCTGCGTATTGGTTAAGCCTTTTCTACTTATTAAACTATACGTATAATATATTAATAGAAAATTCAACAAAATCGTAGCACGCCCAGAGTTTTTTGACTCAAGAAATTGGAAGAATTATTAGACCTTGCCTTTGGTTAATGAAAAAAATAGTATTTTAATTAACATAATGAAAATTCTTATACTAAGTTGAGTTAATATTTTGAGATGTCTGGCATTTCTTCGCTCAAGAAAATCAAGAATTGATTCAATTCAATCTTTATTAAAATAAAAAAGAGTTATTGTACTTAGCATAATAAAAATGTTTATATAAAATGCTAAAAATTTTATATTCAACATTTGTTGCATAGCATTAAACTATTTTACTGAAAGGACTATAATTGTAATATTTAATTAGGAAGTTCAATTAAATCGTGAAAGGTCAGCATTTTTTCGATTAAGAAAATCAAGGAATGATTAAACTTAATTGTTATTCAATCAAAAAAATCGTATTATAATGAACATTAAAAATACCGATACTTTAAACTCTAAAAATTTTGTTACAAAATTGTTTTGCTTTGCTCAAACTTTCTTACTGATTAAAATACATTTATAATTGTCATTTCTAAATTTAAGTTAAACTGTACAAAATACGGCATTTCTTCGCTCAAGTAATTAAAGATATAACCGTAATAAATTTTGACTAATATGAATGAATAGTATTACCATGCATTCAATAATAGTTTTCAATTCAAATGTTAAGTAATTCAAAATAGAAAAATTTCATTTAACTCTAATTTATCGAATAATTGTACCATCTTTTGAATGAACAATTTTAACTAATTTTTTTTTTTAAAGAAATAAAACTATCTGGATCTACGATTTTATAATATTGACGATAAACAATTAACCTTTCAACTAACCATTTTTTTTTCTTTTATTAACTATGATAAATTCATTCTTATTTGAGATTTCATTTATTTGAAATTTTTCAGAGTACCTAAAAATAAAAAAATCTTCGAAGTAAGTATTATAACTATACAATTTAAAACCCTGAAATTTGAGCAAATAATAAAAAATTAATCGACAGCATAATAGTATTTTGATTTGGATTAAACTACCTTTGTCAGTAAATATCGACTATAATAGTTTATTACAAAAGAGCTCTGTATAGAAACTGAATGATGTGTTCATACAACATAAATTCTTGAGGAATCTTATAAATTTCTTCTGACAAGAATATATTATTTATAGGTGACAAAATATTGAAATTAAAAGAGTAATTTTTTAGTTTCGCGAAACTTAAGATTTTTGTAAAGAATCTGTGACAATAATCGACAAAAATTATTTACCTTCTAACGAAAAACATACCTTTTTGCAAAAAAAAAAAATATTTTAAAGACGCGTGAGAAAATAATCGTAGCAATACTACTTATTTTTAATAAAATAAGCTTCATTATAAAATCAAAATAACCATCATGTGAATCAATTCGATGAAAATATAAAAAAAAAAAAACAAGGCTTACTCAATGCAAACTATCAACTTTTTTTATCTAAGCATAATCTGTTGATTGAAAAAAAAGTTATTATCTAGGTAACACCTTTTTTTATAAGTAAATATGTTTGAGATTATGTCTGTTAAACCAATGATTTTGATAATTTAACAGAAGATTGGATCAATATAATTCATTCTTAATATAAATATTATGAGTATTACTTATAATTCATCAAGAATAATAATAAATATATTTGAATTTAATTGAGTCATTCTTGTTTTGGATTAAATAATTCAAATTTTATTTCACGAAAAAAAATTTTTAAACAACATAGTTAATTGTTATCAAAAAATTAATAATTACTTGTCGCAAGTAATTATAAGTCTGCTTGAGAGTCAATATGAATTATCGATAAATTACAACATTTTATGTAAATTGAATACTCATTTAATAAAACATTCGAAATTGTGAATAAAATAATATATATATTCTTGAAAATTTTCAAGAATATAATAGTTTGTCTCAAGAAAATTTTCTTGTTAATAGTAATTTTTTTTCTCAGTGTATTCATTGCATCTTTTTCTGGTACAACTTTTGCTACTTTTTTTAATTCTTTTGCTAAAGTATCGGGAATTGCATCTTTGTCCAGTAGAATGGAATTAATGAAAACCTAAGAAAAATTTTAAAAGATAATAAATTATTATTATTATTATTATTAGTGTTAGTATTATAATTAGTATTATTAACAATAATAACTATAAATATGTTATAAATAAATAAATACCTTCGTCACTATAAGCTAAAACTACTACTAATTCATTTTCAGCGGTTGATAACGAATACGTATGTCCTTCTGTCATAGGCACTATTAAAATAAAATAGAAACTTTAATAGGGTAAGAGCACCATTTTTTTTTTTTTTTTCGAAAAAATTGATTATTTCGAAAATTTTTTTTTCGATATTTTTCTTCCTTATCATCTTCACAATGCTTTTGATGTTAAGAAAATCAATCCTATTTTGAAATTTTCAGGACAGTTTTCACAACCCTTCTTCTATTCCTTGTACGACCAATATGTCCCGAGTTATTGATTGTCAAAATGGACTTTTTTACTTTGATCAATGATAACTCCGCTCCAAATCTTCGTAGAGGATTTTTAAGAGCGGCAAATTAAAGGGCATAAAATTACCTAAAAGAGTCATAAGGTTAAATTATCAAAAAAATTTTATTTAACCCATAGACTTTTTTTAAGACGAGCAAAAATTTGGAAATTTTTTTTGCCATGGTTTTCTTAGGATTACTCCGGAACCGTGCATGATAAAAAATGTTGAAGTCCTGGTTTGATAACTAGAAACTTGAAGCTACAATTTGCTCTTTTTATTTATGCTGTACGACCATTTTCCTCCGAGTTACAGCATGGTGAAAATCGCTTTAAAATTTATAATTTTTTTTACATCCCTTAATTTCTGTGACCAGTGTATATAGACATAATTTAACATAAAGTATAGCTGGCTACTATAGTTTGGGGCTGGGCACTGGTGCTCTTACCCTATATAAAAATTTTGAACAATATAATTTTAAATTGATTGGAGAAATAACACAAAGGATACAATACATGCAAGTATAATGTCAATGAATCGGAAAGATGTATACATTTCTGTGCTGCTTTTTTCAGTAGTTTGTATTATACATCATCTTTTCTCAAAATTCTCCTGTAGGATCAAGTGAGAACATCACCAATGCACTTCTACATATACAGAAACATTGGTTGACTTGGGGTTACTATTGCAGTAACAATACCCGATAAAAAATGATATAATATCTAATTATACATAAGTATATATAATAGACTGTTTCAAATTAGGGGACTAATTATTTTTTTTTTTGATGAACATTGAAAAATCGAAAGGGTATCTTAAAATATGGTGACAGTTAAAATTTGAGCTCTTAATATTGATATTTAGTGGTGGCTATTGATAATTTTCGATTTTTCATTTAGTAACATGGTAAAAAATACATAACTTCCGAAAAAATCAAAATACAAAAAATCTCTTCTCAAACATTCTGTAGCAAATTTACTGATCTACAAAAAAGAACTTGTTTTTGCTCGTTCTGAATTTTATACCATGTCAACTAATGAGAATTCAGAAATTTTCAATACATTTTTTCGTAGGAAATTGAATGATCTACAAAAAAAGTCTCTTATCATTTTTTGATAAATCCATCTGTTCAAAAGTTATTGGAGCTTTGAGTCCAGTTAGAGTAAATTTCGAGATCTTTTTATTTTTCGGGTGAAACTATCAGATTTATCACAAAATGTTATAAAGTCTTTTTTGTAGACCAATAAATTTACTACAAAATGTTTGAAGAGAGATTTTTTGTATCTTGATTTTTTCGGAAGTTATGTTTTTTTTTACCATGTTACTAAATGAAAAATCAAAAACTATCAATAGCTACCTCTAAATAGCAATATTAGGAGCTCAAATTTTGACTGTCACCATATTTTAAGGTACCCTTTCGATTTTTTGATGTTCATCAAAAAAAAAAAAAAAAAAATAGTCCCCTTATTTGAAACAGTCTAATATATAAGTATATATGATTATGTAAAATGACTGGTCTATAGGTGCTAGAGCAATACTCTATTATTTTGTACCATGAACTACTATCGTTTTTATCTGAAAATCAAATCAATCTTGATCTATCAGTTAAATCTAACAGCAAACAAAAATAATTAACTAATAAAAATTTATAAAATTATATTTTCTTCTTTAATTGTGTCCACTGTACCAACAAATTTTAAATCAATGTGTAACCATTTTCTTCGTAAATTTTTAAACCAAATAAATTCAATTTATCTCATATATATAAACCAAGTCTTTATTCTGTCAAAAATTATGTAGGCTAGATTGTTTGATATATTATGAAATTAAAAACAAAAGAGATAGTTGCACCACCAATAAATATCTTAAAGGTTATTCATTTAAGATTTAGAAAGATATGTAGTAAATACTTCAAAAAATATTATTTCTTTGTGAAGAGTTAACCTTTAACTGTCTTCTAAATTATTCCGATATTTTATTCAAGATTATTAATTATTTATTTGTTTTTCTTATACTATATATTAATCAAATTGATTATAAATAGAAATTTTTTTTTTTTACAAAATTAAAAAATTAACATCAATAAGTTATTAAGTAAATATTTATTCGTGCAGTTGCTATACTCATCCAATAAATGTATGAACCTTCTATTTAAATATATTAATTTTTTTTCATAACACAAATATTTTTAATAAGTACTTGAAAATTTTGATTATAATTATTTCTTATAAAATAATTGATAACATTATAATATTTAATTAAATTTAAACTCATAAAATTTTTATTTGTAATTAAGCACGGGGCTGCCATAACCTATACGGCGTCGTCATTGATTTAATTATATATTAATTATATATCATATATTAAATTAAGTAGTTTTAAATGAATAAAAACTACTCATCAACGAGATTATCATTAATTAGAAGATTTCTACATAATGTAAATCTATTTCATAAAGCTGGCTTTTGTTATATTCACCGATTCGCTGAGGAAGTCATGGGTGATATAATGAAGTCCAGATTCATGAACTTCATAATCATATACATTTTTTTTGGATGTACTGCTTATACACTTCCAATAAATACAGAGAAAATAAATTTAATTATTATTTCTATTTGAAAACGCAATCGCTATCATTTTTATTTAAGCTAATAATTGATTAAAAAGAAGAAAAAAACAATTATGCATTTATTAGGGCTTCGAGTTTTTAGATGTATGCATATTAATTAAATATTTTTTCATAAATAGTTTGTGCAAAAACTATTATTGATAAATATATATATATATATATATATATATATATATATATATATATATATATATATATATAACAAAATGATCACCTAAAATAGTTAACATTTTCGGGTAACAAATTATCAGCATTAAAATGGCTACTTTTATTTACCCCCGAATATTCATCATTCATTCCACCATTTTATGATAACTATTTTTTAACACTTTTTATATTACGTTATGTTAACATTTTATGGTATTCTTAAGATAACTTTTAAAAGTTGACTTTCCAAAAAAAACTATTTGTCGTCATTTTATTAACATTTTGGAATAGGAGAAAGGCACCCGTTTCGAGTCAACTTTCAAAAGTGATCTTAATGTTATCAAAAAAATGTTAACAAACCGTAACATAAAAAATGATAGCAAATAGTTTTCATAAAATAACTCTAATGGCATGGTTTGCTTAGCACAAGTTTACTTGATTTTTTCGTCAAATGGCTGCCAACTTCGGGCTTTTCCGTTCTTGACGACAATTTGAATACAACGTGCTATATAAATTGACGTAAATTTACTACCCAACTTTGAATGCAAATTCACTCCAAAAGTTGTATACAAATTGTCGTCAAAAACGGAAAAGCACAAAGTTGATGGACATTTAAAGCCAAAATCAAGGGAACTTGTATTGGGGTTTTTTTTTCTACTAAAAAAAAGTGACCTTTAAATTGAAGAAAAATTAACCCCAAATTTTTCTTTCCAACTTTTGCTGTTAAATTGTCGGCAAATTCGGGCAGCAAATTTCGGTAATTTGAATTGTCAAATTACCAAAATTTCAAGCTAAAGTAGCTATTAGGGAAATTAACAAATGATGACTATTTGAGGATACACAAAAGCAACCATTTTAATGCTGACAATGTGTTATCCAAAAATGTTAACAAAATATCGAAATTTTTACGTTATTTAAAAGATAACATTGAGTTTTCAAAGTTGTATTAACTATTCAAGGTAAATGTATTGTTATATTTTTATGTTATTTTTTTTGTAGGCGGACAGATCCAAATTACGGTAAATTTCCATAATTTACCGTATTTTCCGTAATTTACCATAGAGTACGGTATTTCGTCGACAAATCTGCTGTATGTTATAGCAATTTATCGTATTGCAAATTTGCTGTATATTACGGCAGTTTACCGTCACGTATTGCTGTAGTTTCCGGCGAATTACGGTAAAATAGGAAATTACCCGTATTTGGCGATATTTTTGCCGTAAGCACCGTATACTTTTTTATTTTTACAGTTTTTATAAAGCAATACTTTACTTTACGGTAAAATACCGCAGGCTTGTCTCAATTTTTTACGGTAAATTGCCGGTCTTCTATTCAAAAGAAAAACGATTTGTTTATATCCGATTGTTTATAACTGATTTTTAGGCGCCAGGTTCATACAGATAAATAAACAAGTGTCCGTTAAACAATTTAAATAAACCAACAAACAATTGCGATAGAAAAAAATCATATCGGTTATAAGTACCCTGATAGCCAACTTAACCGTAAGTTAAATTTAAGCTACAGCCGTTTTCTGAAGCAAACTTAAAGGAAAGTGTTGGAGAGCAAGCAGTTACCTTTAAGTTGACAGTAAATTGTCTGTAACTTGAGTTCAAAATTTGACTACAAGTGTTACTGTTAGAGAATGACGTTAAATTGGTCGAAAGTTTCACTTCAAATTGACGTCAAGTTCTTCTGTCAAATTACATTCAGATGACTGCAGTAAATTTGTACCAATTTGCACGCAAGTATTATCCAGTCGAGGCTTACCAGAAACTTGTCGTTAAGTTAGCTGTTGATGCTTTTCTACAGAACTTGCTAAGCAATTATATTTAGAGTGTGGCAATACGGACTGATAACCCGAGTACAAATTTTTTTATCATTTACTCGAAAATTACTCTAAAATTATCCATATATAAGTATAACTAATTATCCATCATTCACCATCAAACGATTTTGAATCGAATAATAATAAAAAAAAACCGGCATATTTTGAAAATGGGATGCTAAATAAAAAAAAAAAGTAGGTCAACTTTTAATTTTTATTTTATAAATAAACTCATAACCATCAAACAATAAAATTAAACTATTATAAACCATCAAACGACCATCAAACGATTGCAAAAAAAAAAAATTTGCAATAACTCATTATGGGATGCTAAATGTGAACCGTTGATTTTAACTGATGATCTCGTACCCACTGTCTTATGCAGATGGCGTTAGTTAAAGCACACCAATAATTCTTCCTAAGTCCGTGAGTCGTACAGGTAGTTGACGAGGTGCGGATTACATCTAACTTAGGACACTTATAGTCTTTAATCTCTAAGTTTACAATGTCGCGATTCAGGACCTTTTGTAGATAAGTAGCTTTGATTGATCCTTAAGTGTAGATCTTTCTCGCGTTTTTAGCGTAGCTTTCAAGGATATTGATTACCTCTTGGAGTTGTGTATCACCGTCTTCCCAATGAATACCGTGGTGTTTTTCAGTTACCCAGTCGTTCCTTTGTTGATTTCGTGGTGTCAGTTTATGATACGGGAAAGGCTGCTCTATTATCCAGTGGCCTAAGATGTCACCGTTAGTAGCAACCAGGGCAACATCTTTTGGGATGAATTCTTCTTTGTTATTCCAGAATCCTTGGATATCAATAACTATATCTATAGCACTTTACAGTAGTGTTAGTTTTTTTTTTTTTTTTTTTTTTTTTTTTATAATCCTTCGAAGAAAGAAGAAGAACGTGTCTCGTAACTTGTCGAATTGGTTGTAAGCTGAACTTCTTTGATAACTGACACGTGTACAACGGTATAGTAAATTTTCCGACCAATGAACTCGCAAATAACTATTTCTGAGAGCCTTGTATTCGCTGACTAGGCAGGCGTTTTCAAGGTCTTCGTCACTTACTGAAGAAGGTTTCCTTATCTTGAATGGTTGCAAATATTTCTCATAAAGTTTAAGATCTGTCGTTGGATCGAAGTCGTGAGCTTTGTCGTTGAAGAAGTCTTGGTGTATAAAATCGTTTCTGGATCTTAGGTGTTGTCTAAATGCTCGCTTAACTTGTTCCGTTCTCCAGAAATTTCGAAAGATGAAGTGAGCAGTTAGTCGATGGAAATCTTCGAAACCTCTTTGATGTTCAGATTGTATTTGACGTTCGTTTATACGAGCGTCTCGCTCTTGGTCAGTGTCGAGTCTGTTTTCGATAAGGCCTTTACACATAATTCATTATTGTGTGTTGGAGATGTCGAAAATAAAGCTTCGATTATTGCTGCAAGATTTTGGTCGACCCCGTCATCGACTATGATGCTTCTTCGATAAGTCGATTTAGCGCTTGCCACAGGAGAATTGTTCCTAGTATAACAAAGAAATAGTTTGTAAGTTAGTTTTCGTGTTAAAAAGATTAAGTACACCGTTAAGACTAATGTAGTAATTAATAGTCCATGCAAGATATAAGGTTGTAAATCTTCATGCGTTTCAATTGGATCGATAAATTGTAGTTCTTCTTCTATTTGTTTTAAGGTGTAGTCGTAGGAAATAAATCCATAGGAATCGATGAGCGATACGGGCGTTGGACTGCCGTCGTTGTAATTGATCGAGCTGAGGGGTTGGTATTTATGAATTTCAGGAACCAGGTTTGTTATATTAAGCTCGATCTTTGGTTGAGGTTGTAGCAGGACCGTTGAGTCTTCCGATCCATACAGGGTAGTATAACCGACTCTTGCAGAGTAACCAGGGCTGAGAGTGAGAGTTCCCATACCGGGGGAACGACTTGAAGCAAGCTTAGATGAGGTATGGAGTATATCCATCCCTTAATTTCTTTTAAGGGTTCCCAGAACAGATAATGGGTTTTACTCAATCTCATGTCACATCTGCTGAATGAGTCGAGTCTTGAGTTTGCAAGCAAATCAACTTCACATGAAGGATGGATAGCTGTTTCATATATTACAAAGTTGGGTTTGCATATATAGAGATTTCTAAATTCTTGACATTGCTTAAGTTCGTCTTCTTGAACTAACGCGTACCACTCATGATTCGAGGACATCATCAAATAATCGGATCGTGGCTGTATATAGGCGGATCCTTTAGAATTGTTTCCAAAAATTTTACGAACTGGATAAGGATGAAGTTTGTACAAATTGTATTTAAGTAACTGCACTAAAGGCAGGCGAAGTGTCAGAATTAGGTTATCCTTGTAAAATATATGCTCGAACTTCATTAATTTGAAGGCTTCCTCATTATACAGATCTTCTGTTTCTATGGGAATCCGGTAGTTCAGATTCCTGTTGAGAAACGTTTCCATAGCTTCTGAGATTCTCTTTGGGCTAAGAAGCTGTGGTGGGAATTTTCCAACCAGGATGAGGTTTATCGCCTCGATGACATTTTTCATGAGATTAAGATATTCCTCGAAATAAGCTTGAGTATATACGCTCCAAGCACTTAGGTGTTCGATGTACCTTGAGTGTGATATATTTTGTTCAGACAATGGACCAGTCATATTCTTTATAGGCTCCGAAAATTTATAGTAAGTCTTGTGTTGAAATGCTAGCCGTATTAGGTCCTCGTTTATGTCAGAATAAATGATTTGCCTTTTATTTTCAGATATCGACGCGTCATCCGATTTAGAGGCGGAAATGATTTCATCGAATTTTTCGAGAAAATCTTGGAGGAGGGATTTCACGCTTGAGTCTTTTGGCGAAGAGCGGTTGTGTGCTCGGTCTGGATCAACCAATTGTTTTTATTACTTCCATCTGCTTGAATAATTTTCGAGACATGCGTTTGTAGTCTTCGAGCCTTATGTAGTATCGACATTCCGACTCTGCAATTGATGTCAGGCAGTGTTGATAAAGTCCAAGAATTTCCATGTCTGTAATAGAAGGAATTTGTTCTTCAAGAAAATCCAAGTCCATTATGGTGGTTAGTTTCCATTCTTCGGGGGCAAGATGAACATCCTTCAGATGCTCATAATAGAGTCCTGAGCTGGGCTCCATTGGTCTTAGGCGGACTGCACTTCCTTTTACGTTGGGCACAATGACAATGACATTTATGAGAATCCATTGTAATGCCGCCATGTTGTTTGCTAAAAGTAGTTGTTTTTAAATTCTTACTATATTCTTGAAGTTTAAGAGCTTACACTAATCTTAAAATTAACTTAAAGAAGATGGACATGCGGCATGCATGGGATTAGTTTGGAGGTTGTCGTGTATTTTCATTTGGAACCTGGAGTTCATTAGAGTCTACTACTCCAGTAATGTTAGACTGAGTGTTCACTGTTCGAGTTCTAGGGGCAGCATAGATAACTTCCCTAGTATGATTTGGCGGTACATATGGCAAGTACGGGTAGATAGGTCGATCATTATTTACATCTTGACATTCTTCCTTAGGTGATGACTCTTCGTCTTTAGGTGTATACCCTTTTTCAGTCTTTGGTAGATGTAAAAGAAGGTTGGTTACAGAGTCCCAGAGTGCTCCTATTAACCACACGCTCCATCCATAAACAGTATGCAACGCATAACCGTGGATTAAAGTGTCCATTGCGAACTTTATCGCTTTGAACGTAAGGTAAACTCCAAAGAGTGTTACGCTGAATGTGCCTATGGTGTTGAAGAAATTATACACTTTTCCCCAGGCCTTCGCGAGAGACAACCTAATGGCTTCTTCATCCAGAAGATTATTAATCTTGATACTGTTGTCAGCCACGTATTGACCCGTCGCGCCTCTGGCAATAGTGTTTAGTACCGCAGTTCGTTCCAGTGGGAACATCATGTAGTCTTTAAGCTTCACAATGTCGTTGTCAGAATAGATACCGCCTATTGCCAATCCCTGGGCTGGGATGTACTTCCAGGAATGATTTGTTGAAGCAGTGAGCTGTTCTGGATTGGGGACTGATGACAGTTTCGGATTCAACTCATACCATGAATCTTCTAGTCGATACATTGGCGCTAATAGAGGATTACAGTCTATTTGCGTTCCAGTTTTGACTAATATGTGCGTTCATGGCAACATATAGTAGGTATCGTTACCTCTAAGTACAGGTAATTCTTGGTAGCATTCTTTCGTGTCCCGTCGTCTCACATCGACAGCTATACATTTAGCAAATCTTATTACTTCGCCGGACACGTGCGCGATGTATCCAGGCTTCTTTATAAACTGGAATGCGAATTCGTCAGGTGCCAGAGTGGCTAAGATGAGTGCATTTTGTAGGACCTTCTTTTCGAGTTCACATTCTTGTCTGATCATGCCATGGTAAAGCATCATAACTTGACTCTGCACATGTCGTTCAAGGTAGACAAATTTCGTATTTACGTATGTAAAAAAAACCATTGATTTAGTGTCTATGCGATTGGCGTCGTGGGAAAATTCACTGTTGTCAGAGTCGAGTATAAAGAGTCTCGGGTGTTCTGTCTCGATTTATTTAGTTGCACAGTTGGAAATATGGCCTTTAGCTGTAAGTGCGAATGTTAAACCTCCAGTAGTCACTGAATATACTTCCTCTCCAAACTTCCGGTTGATACGATCTTGTATTTTATTTGCAGATCCTTCGTAGAGTATGGAGAACTTGCGTGAATTACATTGATCTGGAGGCAGTAAATCCCAGAAAGTATTTCCTCCTTCGATATCCATACACTTACCGTGTTGATATTTGCAGTGAACTCCGGATCTTAATATTACTTCATTCTGATCCAAGTTAATTGAAGTGTAGTAGTCTTGTAAGGTGAAGGTGGCATACCCAGTTACAGTAACATCTTCCCAGTTACCGTAAGCGTCGGAGTATGTTCCACTATTACACCAGCCACCGGCCGTAAATGAGCCTGCTAGAGTAATCAGGAATCTGGTCGTTGCGTTCTTTTGGATACCTGCATGTGTTGCGTCGCGATACATAAAAATTCCGGTTTCATGGATTGTCTTACAAGTTTCATGACTCAATTCATGGACAAATTCCATGTTATTATTTACTTCTCCAAATAGGTGATCGAGTTTTCCGCAATGATAGATCGTGCGTTGAATAGTAAGTTTGCATTGAATGATTTTAATGTTCGAAAAACTGGTGGATTGCAGTAACTGGACTCGGGTGTCTTTTATTGTTGGCTTCCCAGTAGGTATGTTGCAATCCTTAATGTCTAGCAAGGATAGCGAAGTGACATTTATCGACGGAGTCCCGCAGTCATAAGCGATGAACCCGTGCGCCAGTTGGATTGCTGATGTTAGCCAGAGAATAAATTTCGCAAGCTCCATAATTTACAGTTGCGCTTACTTGTTTACCTGTAGTAATTCATTTAACTAAAACACAATGATTAGTAGGACAAATAGGGAGTGATAATTGTGTTAGTCAGATTGGGTATCAGTGCTAGAGTTAGTAGGGTTTCTAGTGTTACATATTTTTAACTTATCTACATGCTTAAGTGATCGTTTACCCTTTTCATCCTCTATTATAGCTGTATTATTGTCTAATAATTCAACTATTATATATGGGCCTTTATAGTATGAATCGAATTTACCTTTTCGTGGCTCTTTAATAGCGTAAACCTGGTCTCCAACATTCAAAGTACTGGGGTTCAAGTGAGCATCATAGTAACGTTTAGAACGATGTTTAGATTTAATTAAGCTAGAGGCCGCGAATTGTCTCATGTCATCCATATGGTTGACTAGATCGTGTAAATACGAGCCATAAGTCTCGGTTTTATCAGACGGTGGTAAGGAACTAGGTATACGAGCTCTTTTACCGTATATACAGGTTCAGTTAATGGAGGAGTTTCTTCGTCCTCTTGATTATTTACATACGTCAGTTGATAATCAGTCGCTTGAGTTTTCGTGGATAATGGTCCTGGTTTATTAGAACTTTTGGAAGGTGGAACACGATTAGTTGTGAGGCTAGGAAAAGCACTACTCCTACCGTGAGCCACTGGTGGTATTGGAGCCATGGTTTGAGTAGTCTGTGATTGTTTTGGAGGTCGACCAGGCTTCCGTTTTTCTGATTGAGATCATGGAATTCCGGCAATTGTTTTTGCGCGCTGGATTGGAGGTGGGGGTGCTATTGAAGGGTTACTCGCTAATCTTCGCAACCTCACTCTCTCACCTATAGTGCTAGCGTTTGCCATTGCCGCGTTTGTAGCAGATGATCGCAATCGCTCCAAATGTTTGGCGATTGAACTAGATTGTCTGGCAGCTGTTTCAGACTTGGTCGCAGGTAATATCATGACAACAGGATTTCTTGATAATGCATCTGCATTTAAATTCAATCGTCCTGGCTTGTAATAGAAAACATACTCATACTCTCTGAGTCTTGTTCTCCATCGGACCAATCGATGAGCAGGTGGCTTGACAGAGTCAATCCATTTTAATGGTTCGTGATCACATACAAGAGTGAATCGTCGACCGTATAAGTATGGTCGAAAATGTAGAATATCGTAAATAACTGCTAAACACTCTTTCTCGGCTGTTGTATAATTTCTTTCTGCTGATTTGAGTCGTCTCGATAAGTATGCTATTGGTCTATCCTCGCCAATTTTTCCTTGACTTAGTACTGCGCCAATAGCGAGATCTGAAACGTCAGTCGTAAGTATGAAAGGTTGAGAAAAATCAGGATATTGTAGAACTGGGGATGTGCATAATGCTTTACGTAAGTCGTCGAAACTCTCTTGTTGAGCTGAGGTCCAGATGAACGGATTATCTTTCTTCAGCAGTTCTGTTAGCGGTTTTGCACGGACTGAGAAATTTTCAATAAAACGGCGATAGTATCCGGCTAGGCCGAGGAACTGCCTGATGTTAGTTACTGTCTTTGGTCTTGGAAACTTCTCGATAGCTTCTGTTTTCTTTGGATCTGAACGTACATCACCATTGCCAATAATGTGGCCAAAGTATGCGACCTCGAGATTCAAAAATTCACATTTGTCAGATTGTAGGACTGGATTAGCTTGAACTAGTCTATTAAAAAGTCGTCGAACACGTTTGCCGTGCTCTTCGAGTGAAGATGCAAAAATAACAACGTCATCGATATATACGAAGAGTTCAACGTCCTGTAGACCTAGAAGAACTCGCTTCATAAGTCGCTGGAAAGTAGCCGGAGCATTTTTCAGTCCAAATGGCATTCTATTATATTCGTAGTGGCCATTAGGGGTACAAAATGCAGTTTTCTGCTGGTCTTTTGGATCTATTTTAATTTGATGGAAGCCACTAGCCAAATCAAAAACTGAAAAATACTTAGCTCCTCCGAGTCTGTCAAGAATTTCGACTATGTTCGGAAGGGGATAAGCGTCGCCTATGGTTTTCTCATTTAATTGACGAAAATCGATCACCATACGCCAACGCTTATTACCTTTAGAATCCGGTTTCTTTGGGACTATCCAAAGAGGCGAATTATATGGAGAAACAGATTCGGTTATTACGCCGTCGTTCAGCAGCTTATTCACCTGTCGAGCAATTTCTTCTTTATGTACAGGTGGGAAACGATACTGTCTGACAGACATAGGAACTTCGTCAACAGTCGGAATAGAATGTGTCATCATTGTGGTAGCAGGGAGGTCGTCTCCAGGGAGGTGAAAGAGAAGTGGGAATTCTCTAATAAGTTCATGCACATGCTCTCTTTCTAGTACGTTTAAATGATCAAGTCGGAGACTAGCACATATTCGCTCAAATCTATCTTGATCAGTTTCTGGGACGTCACTTTCTTCGGAATCGTCAAAGAAATCTTCAGAGCTACCATCACATTCGAAGGGAATAATTTCTTGGGGTGGTATAATTAATTCTATATCATCTTCATAGGCATTAATTGCATGGACGTAGCAAGTATTATTTTTGTTTGTAACCAAAGCATTCCCAATGAAGATATTCTCGCGAGTTTCGATGCGGGGCAAAAATCCAGTTTTCAAATCTGTTTTACAGAGTTTGATTGGAACTACCGTGCGAGTTCGTGCTTTTAATACAAGTATTGAGGGTTCGTCATCTAATTGAAGTGTGGTTACTTGTGGTGTATCGAATGGGTCACCGTTAGTATTTTCGAACGGAATTGGATGTATAGGTTCGGAATCTGCGACTATGGTATTGTGATGGAAAGATATTTCGACCTTTTCATTTGTTAGAAAGTCAATACCAATTATTCCGTCAGTTGGAATAGGTAGTGGATTCTCGAGAACGTGAAATTTCTCGGGATTTGAGAAAAATGTGATCTCTGTTGTACCCAGAGTATCAAGTCGTTCCGTAGTGATTCCTTTTATTGATACAGAGTCCCAGGTATCGATTACCGTGCGAGGGGCCAGCGCGTCTTTTCTAATTACGTTTATGTCAGCACCAGTGTCAACTAGGAAACGAGCTCTGCCGTTTCGCAACTCAGGGGCTGTTAGAGTGACGACTGGTCCTCTACCCTGGACTTCAGACCGCATTATGAATTTTCGACTGTTAAAAATTTGATTGTTGGGGGATGCGCTTCCGTGGGGTTCGCGCTGTTCGGCGTCGCGTCATTTTGCCGAACCGCGTTTAAAGGCTCCTTAGGAGGTGCAGGGGAGTTTGGTCTCGAGTTATTTTGTTGGTTTTGGGGATTACCGGTATTATTGTTATTCCCGTAATTATTTCTATTGTAATTATTATAACCATTATTGCTATATCTCTGATTATTATTATCATAGTTATTGCGATTATTGTAATAATTGGGGTTAATATTATTGTAATTATTATTGGGGTTATTCTGATTATTATCCTGGGGAGCATGATTTGAGTAGTATGGTGTGTTATAAGAAACTGAAGGTGGATATGCTCCAGGAGGTGGATATTGATATGGCATAGGAGGTAAATATGGCATTGGAGTGAAGTAGCCCGGTGGAGGATAATATGGATAGTAACTTCCAGGTGATCGACTTCGTGAACCATAAGGTGAATTACTACGCTCAAGATAGTTACGTTTATCACGTGGTGGCGTCGTATCTCGCACCGGAGATCTACTATACGAATTAGATCTAGTATTGTCTTCGCGAACGAATCTGAACGGTATTGTGTTTCGACGTTCTTCGTCTTGAAAACTGACCATTCGAGTTCGACGTGGTAGGTCAAGATTTGTGGATTCAGATGGCGCGTAGGCTAAATAATTAGAGTTACGGAGAGAGCTACCTCTCAGGTCTTCCTCGAGCCGTAATGCGATTTTATATGCATCGTCGAGAGTACCGGGATTTTGGACACTTACTCCGTATATTAAATCGTCTGGTAGTCCGCGTTTAAATGACTTGAGTGCTAATCAGTCTAACATTTTCTTCATCGCAGTTACCTCGGCGTCATTGTTAAAGCTTTCGTTTAATGCAGTTATTGCATTAGCGCTAATTTTCTTTATTCGGGTATAGTAACTTAGAATTGATTCGTTTTGCTTAAGCCGAATGGCTTGTATATCCGCGCAATATTGTGGGTACGTTTTCGTAGTGGCAAAATATTCCTTAAGCGCGTCTCTAAGCGTATTCATTGTATTAATTGTCTTATCCGCGATCGCGTCTCTACCTGTTTCCTTGAGTTTTGCTTTTACTCCGTTAAAATAAGTGTTTACGAGATTTGCTGGTACGATCGTAAGACCGTTTTCTACGTCTTGTAGAAATGCTGGTAAAGGCATGTTTTTACCGTCAAAACTCGGGACTTGCATCAACGCTTGATGCAATGTCATACTTTCCCCGAGGGACGTGATCATTTGATCCGCAATGTTCGCGTGTCGGTTGATATTATGGACTTGTTGTTCTCAGTCATTATTGTTGTCCCGTGGACCCAACTCGCCATCGCCTGGTGGGAGCGGATTGCCATCGGGATCCATTTCGATTAAATGTATGAGAAAAGGTTATAGGAGTAATATATAGATAATAAGAATGAGAGTTTTTGGTAAGTAGTACGAAGCTAGCCAGAAAATTAAATCTGTGATAGTCAGACGCAGGTGAAAGTTGCGCTGATCGAAACAACAATTTATTTACTAATTAATTGTTACCAAATTAAAAATAGCTTGTATTGAGTTTGCAATTGTTTATTGTCGAATAAAAAGTGCTTAGGATTTATTGATTATTTGAATGCGGTGTTGTGTCTGTTTGTGTTTGTTTATCCTTAGTTTCAGGATTTTTATCGACACTACGGTTGGGTGAATAATCTATTTCTTGAAGTTGTACTGTATTTGCTAATTTTTCTCTTTTTGTAGGATGTGGATTCACTATCCCTTTTTCGAGTATTGCTATTAATTTCCGTATTTGATATTTTCTTCCGGCGCGTTTTCTGGTTCTCATCGGATAATGTTTAAATTGTGTGTAAAAGTAAAATAAGTTTATTTTATGGAACTACAATTATTTTCTCTTCCGAATCTGGGTGATTTATTTCCTGATTTTTTTTAAAGTATTTGATGGATTTTGTGAGGATAATGGTATTGTTATAGGAGTATATGGTAACTCTCCCCTATGGTATATTGCAACTAACTTTCGTAACTGGTATTTTCTTCCAGCGCGTTTACCGCGTTTCATTAGATATTGTTAAGCTGTACGTACAAGGTACTTTTCACAATTGCTCCACAGATCAATTCAAGAGTAAGAGCACTACAATAACTGATCTAACGAAATATTATGAATTTCTATGGCTTCCTGAAAATGAGTTGGTGAATGAATAATGAATGAATCGCCTGGAGTGCAACAAAAAGTCTGCGCAATCCCAATTGATTCGATGATAGATTGAGTAGACTGCGACAAAAAGTCCGCGCAATTCTAAGCAATCGCAAATAATGAGATGAGTAATGAATGAGTGATCGTATGTCAAGATTCGCCACAAATAGTCACAATTTCGGGTGCAAAAGGTTGCAAGTTGTTTGCACGTAAAACCCAGTAGTATTATAAAATAGAGTCGACTTATCCTTAAAAAACCAAAATTTACTTTCACTAAAATTGACTCTAATTTTAATAATTGAATTTATCGATAATAAATTGAATTTTCGTCTAATACTTGCGTTCGCGGATCCAGACTTGAAAATTTGTAATTGAATTTTAAAAATCGTTTGGGTATATCAACTAGTGTAAGTTTGTAATTAATAAAATCTTGTGGTCTATTAGCGTGTAAATATTTTTTTATAAAAGGGCACGATGGTGCGTCTTCTATGATTGCAACTAATCTTTCAATGTGAAATTAAATTTTTGTTTGTTTAGTGCGTTTTAGTGTAGATGAGTTAGGCATAAACGTGTAGTGGTAAAAATTTGTGTAGCTAATAAAATTGTAGGGAACAATAAATTGCAAGAGTATTTAAAGTATTAAAACTGAAGGTAAAGTTTTTATTATTTTTTAGGTAGATTTTTTTAAAAATCTAACTATTGTATTTGTCCTCATGGTCGATTTTACAAGGGATTTCGTCATAAACTACCATAATTAGTTGAGTAGAGTTCAAAAATACCACTCGTTGAAAAATTTATATATGTATGTATATATGTATATATATATATATATATATATATATATATATATATATATATATATATATATATATATATGTATCTATATATTTACGTCATAGAACCGACTTTTGAGGACACGATTGCGTCTACAATTCTTATCCGATCTTAATGGAATTTCCTACACTTATTCTATGTGTGATTGCCACGGTTGAGTTCGAAGATGGGCTGATTCGGTCGATTAGTTTAGAAGTTATGGCTGTTTGAAATTTTCATGATTTTTCGTAAAAATCAGTTTTTAATCAACGCTAAAGCTCATATAACTTCAAAACTAATATTTATACACAAATTCCGTAAAAAGTATCTAAAAGCTTGACTAATAATCTCGCATTAATGACCTTAAGCTTTATGTTTTGACTATTTCTTCCAATAATTTGATACCCTTGAACTTTTTAATGAAATCAAAAATGTTGAAAATATGGTTTTCATTCCACATAACTTATGAATTTCCCATTATAATACAATTTTGTCACGTGTATTTTATTGTAAACAAAATAAACTGTTAATTTCACAGCTATTTTATATTTTAAATAAAAGTATTACTGTTATTTCAACTGGGCTTGTCATGGTAACAGCGATTACAATTATGATCTCATACTAATTAAATTTTCAATACTTTATTTATGTGAAGATTAGTTTGGTACATTACCTGTATAATGTTATGTCAAATCAACTATCTGAAGTTCTCTATCAATAATAATCGTTGTCTTTTTTTACCCTCACTCCTAGAAAACGAGTCTAATTTCATATCATGACTATACACTAACAAGATATGTATTTATAAAACTATTTTTTTATATCAATTAATTGAAAAATCTACCTTCCATTTCGGCTGCCGAATGGCCTTTTTTTTTTTTTTTTTTTAAAAAAATATAATAAAAGTTAGAGATTTTCAAAAATGGAAGTGCAAATAAGTTTTTAGGAAAAGAATAATTTAAGTTTTTAATTGCACAGGATTTAGAAAAATATTTTTGGGGAGTAATTTAAAATTTTACTCCAGGATTTTATTTTAATAAGGAAAAAATAGAGATTAATATAGAAAAGGATCTTCAGGTTAAAGGTTTTAGCGTTTAAATATTTTTATTTGAAATTATTTGAATTGATTTTTGCACGTTTCGATTTTCTGCAATTTTTAGCGAAATTGAAGTAATTTATTTTAGTTATGATATTTAGTAAAATAATTTTAATTGTCGAGTTGAGAAAATTGAATCAGAGTTATTTTTATTTTAGAATGTCAAAAAGAAAGTTTCGCTTTTAAATGAAGTACAAATATTTTAAATTGCAAAGAAAATTGGTAACGAAATTCCTTTTGAAACAAATGGTAAATATTTTTTTGATCTGGTTTTTTAAAATTTTCAGAGTATAGAATTTTTAAATTTAAGAATTTATTGAATGTATAGAAGTTATAGAATCTTGACGATTAAGATTTTTTTTTTTTTTTTTTGAAGATTGGATACTTAAAAATTAAAAATTGAAATTTAACTCTGAAATTTCAACAAGGCAGAATGTTGAATTTTTAGCTTTGTTAAAATTATAAGAATCGAATAAAATTGTAAAATTTTGATAAAAGAACGATTCACCAGCGGATCCCACCGCTGTTACCAAATTTTTCGACTGTCACGATCGGAGTGAGTGAAGGCGACGGGCGAAAGGGTTATTTTTAATTTACGATTTAATACCGGGATACCGAATTACTTCGTTCTATCACTCAACCAAGGAGTTCGATTGAATGTCACGTGGTTAGTGTGAGAACGTATGAGGGATCAGGTACCGATTATTAATTTATAAATTAAAGTGTGAAATTATTTTTATTCTGTCATCCAACCAAGGAATTTAGCGTCACGTGGCTGATATAAGAATGTTATAATTTCGTGTTGTTTTACAACTTATTTGTCTATTTGTACCGAGCGGATGTACTATAGACCGTCCCGTTCAATGACCTGTGTGGCGTTAGGGTAGGTCCGGGATTTCTGAGCGAGAGGGAGGTTGGGTCGGTCAATATGGGCCCTCGAGAAGACCGTGTTCTTTCTCTGTCTTATTTCTATTTTACTATGACTTAAATTACTAGCACTTTTGAATGCCGGAGAGAAGGACAGTAAATAAAAGGCAAGTGTATACAAAAACATGTGTAGTATATTGACAGATTACGTTTTACAAAAATATTATAGTAATGAACTTACCCCAATGGGTTGATATACTTGCACACACACTCACTCCAAATTCACCAATTCGAATTTGTGTACACTGGAGTCTTACAATGTTTATAATGGTATTTAGTTGAGATTCGCAGGTTGAATCTTTTCACACGAACGCACTGCACGCAGAACCAAGAGGCCGGCTTTGCCTTCGAGTGAATTTATAATGATTTTTAGGGTTTTTATTAACTCGATTAACTATTCCCGAATAAGGACTCCGGTTGCCTAGGCTGTGGACGTCACGTGAAGGAGTTTAGTTAAATTGAATGCGAACTTAAATGTTTTTACTCTAGGTATCCAACCTAGGAGTCCAGGTGCCTAGGCGTAGGACCTCACGAGGAAAGGTTTTAAGAATAAAATTTCAAGTCGCAAGCAAAAATTAAAAGAATCGAGTTGCGGTTATCGATCTAGGACTCCCGATTGCATAGGCGTGGAGCGTCACGAGAACGAATGTTGAAATCGAATCAGTGAGTCTTACTCGCGGATAGATCCGACAAGGGTTTTCAGTAGCTGAAGAAATGACTTTTGGATGTTAAAATTCAAAATAAAATTCCGATTATCGATCAAGGACCCCCGATTGCCTAGGCGTGGAGCATCACGAGAACGAATGTTGAAATCGAATCAGTGAGTCTTACTCGCGGATAGATCCGACAAGGGTTTTCAGTAGCTGAAGAAATGACTTTTGGATGTTAAAATTCAAAATAAAATTCCGATTATCGATCAAGGACCCCCGATTGCCTAGGCGTGGAGCGTCACGAGAACGAATGTTGAAATCGAATCAGTGAGTCTTACTCGCGGATAGATCTGACAAGGGTTTTCAGTAGCTGAAGAAATGACTTTTGGATGTTAAAATTCAAAATAAAATTCCGATTATCGATCAAGGACCCCCGATTGCCTAGGCGTGGAGCGTTACGAGAACGAACTTTGGAATTTACTCGCGGATAGATCCGACAAGGGTTTTAGTTGGGGCGGTAATGACTGACTTCGATTATTTTTCCTGGGTTTATATACGAAAGGTTTGAAAGAAAAGTGAGGCCGAAGATGCCTCAGAGAGTGGGTTGAAGACAAAGAGGAAAAATAATACAGAAGGGTTTGATTTCTTTTAGCAGCTGAAAATGACATATTTATTACAGGAGTTCTTGGGATTTTGTAGTAAAACAGGATGTAAATAGCAAAATAAGTCCGAGGTGGACTGCTTAAAAATAAAGTCTATAAAATATCTGACATTTATGGTCGATATATTACATACTCTAGAAAAGTATAATTGTAAAAAAAACAAAAATCGAGAGAAAAATCTTCGGTGATGGGAAAAGGGAACGGAGAGGTTCCGCGGGAGACCATGTAAATTTTTGAAGACTACGTCTCTATAATGACATTTACGACCAATATTTTAGATGGTTTCGAGAAATGTAATTAAAATTAAAAATAGAAAAGCTTTTTATGGTGGAAAAAGGAAAAGTAAGGGTCCGCGGAGTATCGTGGTATTTTGTAAAAACAATGTTTCTCTAAAATATATGGTGACATTTACTACCAATATTTTAGGTACTTCTAAGAAATGTAATTAAAAATTAAAAATAAAATAGAATTCGAAAAAGATTTCTACGTTAGAAAAGAAATAGTAAGAATCCGCGGGAGACCGTGGGACCTATTGGTAACAGATGTTTTAACTAGAAAAGTCGTAAAAATTTGAGTCGAACTAAAACAAGGAAATGTTTTGACAAATTTCTTCAGACTTTTACGATGACGAGGGACTCGCGGCCGCGGAAGACTCAGAGAAATCCTCATGTGGGACATCTGGAAAACATCGAGTCAGTGGGTTCTTTGTGAGGGACCGGCCGTAGTGGTGCAGCTGTGCGTAGAGGGAAAGAAAGACGTACTATTTCCTAGTTGCTTGTACTTATTTACGTCTCTCTTTCTTGTAATTTGACCGTTCATGCTCACATACCTTTCTGTGGGAATTCAGAGCAAACCCAAAATGCGTCATAGATACCCATATATGGACAACACATACATATATAACATATATATACAAAACTCATGCACATATACGTATGTACGAGTCCTCATGTATTATCATATTTTTGGTGAGTGTGCTCCGAATTCTCCAGGTTAATAAAATAAAATAAAATAAAAATGAAAGAAAAATTTTTGAACTTAAGGTTCGGTTGAGTGATGATTCAAGTGTACCGATTGTTACACGTTTCTCTCAGTTTTAGAGCTGGCTATATTTTGGAATTGTTTAATTGAGTTTTTTCAGAGATATTTGCACATAACTGTTTTTTACCATTTATTTTTCCCGCGGTATCACTTGAAAAAATTAACCGATTGAGATAGCTAAGGCAGCAATCGACGCGATTCATCAAATTCTAGAGATGATATTTTGGAGTCGAACGTTCAAGTCGTATTTGAGAAATCACTAATAAACTAAAAAACGTCGATATCTGATGAAAACTCGATTTTCGAAATTCGGGGTGAAAACAATAACTTCCCGAATTTTTGAAAATCTATAATTTTCTGAGCGGGAAGTTAAAAAGTTTTTGTTTGGACCATTTTTAGACAGATGCTGGGAATTCAAAAAAAAACGAGTGAGCCTCACAGACATTAGGTCACAATAGAAATGAAACTTTTTTAATAATTAAGTCGGTCTAAGTAAATAAATAGATTAATATAAATATTAGGGTGGTCCTTATTCTGGACATTTCCGAATCTTTATGCTCCTAGAGGCTTATGTGGTTCCAAATAAATAAAAAAAAATATCCTCTAAGTTTCAGGTCTTTATTTCAATTTTAACCCGTTAGCTACTATAATTTTGGAGGTATAGCAAGATGGGAAGAAAGAAAAAAAAAATTTTTTTTTTTTATCTAATTTTTTTTTAAATAACAGCATATCACTCTGCATCCTTATCAGGAGTACTTACTTTCTCTCATTTTCACACCCAAGTGGGTAAACGGCATATGTATGTTGCCCTAATACAGTTATCAGGAGCTTTGGCCGAATTTCGCTCACGAACTATCGAATATTTTAAACAAATCAAAGGGCACTTCGCTAGATGAGACAGTATTGCATCACTGTGCAGCAGATTGGTTCTCAAAAGGATGATTTTTTAAATTTATTACGATCACCTCTGAAACAATTCTAATTACGTAAAAACAATTCCCTTCAAGTTTGACCTCTCAGTTCCAACGGGAAGACGTGCCGCAAAAATTTTTTTGTGATTTTTCAAAGAAAATTTTTTTTTTTATATTTTTTGATTTTGTGTCCTTTTAAAAGATATATGATGCTTTCAATCGATATCTGAGATCAGTATATATATGCAACTAATCATATTATACCTTATTTTACCATTTAATAAATAATATAAATAAATTAAATTTCTTTCAATACTTGCTCAAATAAATAAGTCACGTTTGAGTTTATTATTTGGTTTTAGCAATAAATAATAAACAAAAATTTTGAAGTTTTGTGTATTATAATGTCGAAATAGTGATTTATTTACAATTTTCTAACTACAATAAATTAATACCAAAATAGATCTATTTATAAATAAATATAATAAACTTAAAAAATCGAAAAAAAAATTTGCGGCACAAGATCCCGTTGGAATGAAGAGCTCAAACTTGAAGGGAATTGTTTTTACGTAATTAAAATTGTTTCAGAGGTGCTCATTATAAATTCAAAAAATCATCCTTTTGAGACCCACTCTACTGAACAGTGATGCACTACTGTCTCATCTAGCGAAGTGCCCTTCGATTTGTTTAAAATATTCGTTTGTTAATGAGAAAAACTCGGCCAAAGCTCCTGATAACTGTATTAGTGCAACATAGATAAGCCGTTTACCCACTTGGGTGTGAGAATGAAAAAAAGTAAGTACTCCTGAAAAGGATGCAGAGTGATTTGCTGTTATTTAAAAAAAAAATTAGATAAAAATAAAAAAAATTTTTTTTTTTTTTTTTTTCATCTTGCTATACCTCCAAACTTATAGTAGCTAAAAATCTGTAAAAAGTCTGAGGAGTAGCTACTATTATAAGGATAAAGTCTACAGAGTTTCAAATTTTTTGAACGATTACTTTGGCCGGAATAAAAAATTAATCGTTCAATACCGAAAACCCCATGTTATTCAAATGGGAAACTTACATCACTGTGCGGCACGGGTTAAAATTGAAATAAAGACCTGAAACTTAGAGGATATTTTTTTTTTATTTATTTGGAACCACATAAGCCTCTGGGAGCATAAAGATTCGAAAATGTCCAAAATAAGGATCACCCTAATAAATTTATATATATTAGGGTGCTTCGTTTCCGGCGAAAGTATTTTTTTCGTTGCTCTTCAAGCAAAATATTGTGTTCTATGCTGAAACAAAAATTCCTGCCAAATTTAAACTCTTGATTCTAATCCTAAGTACTTGCCATTTAATTTCGAGGATTTCCCATTTAAAATACATGTAAATTAAATTACTTTTTTTTTTTAACTTTCTACTACTTAGCTGCATTTTATGATATCCACACGGTTTTGGTCGCAAATTGTAGAGCATTTGGTGTTCTTCAAAAGTGCCTATAGTTACTTAGCTGTAATTCCAGGTGTTTCACTTGTGTCCGTTGCCAAAGTCATTTTTCCAATGAAATAGACCATTTTCGGCTTGCCGAACGTAAACCAATGAAAGCACACTAAAAATGCTAACAAAAACCTTATAGAAAATTTTATTTCCTTCAAAGAGTCCTATAAGTCAAGTCGCTTAATTCCATAGTTTCCAAGTTATAGTAATTTTTATAATTTCAAAAATTTGATATCAATGAAAAAAATTACAGTTGATATTTTATTTTTCAAATTATTAAAATCACTAGAACTCGGAAATTATGGACTTTAGCAACTGAACTCTCAATACCTTTTTTGAAGGGAATAAAATTTCTTATAAATTATTTCTTTGATAAGGATGTTTAACAGAATTAATTAATAAATATCAATTTGTACGTAGTGATTGATAATGAATTAATTAATTAAATAATTATTAATGTTTAATATTTAATATTTGATATCTAATACTTAATAGTTAATGATTATAATTAATATATATTAATTAACTAATTAATTAAAATATACTCATTGTAATTTTGAAAAGAATGATGTGCTTATATGTATAAATAATGTAACTTTTAATTTGATGGTCCTTAGGGAGCTACGGGTCTAGGATCAAATAAAAATTATTTATCTATCTATCTGTAAAAGTTCCGTTGAAATTTTTAGTGTACTTTCATTAGTTTACGTTCTGCTAGCCGAAAATAGTCCATTTCATAGGAAAAATGACTTTGGCAACGGACACAAGTGAAACAGCTGGAATTACAGCTAAGTAACTATGTGCACTTTTAAAGAACACTAAATGCCCTACAATTTGCGACTGAAACCGCGTCGATATCATAAAATGCAGCTGAGTATTAGAAAGTTAAAAAAAAATTAATTTAATTTACACGCAGAGAATTTTACGGTATTTTTTACATCAAAAATTTATAAAAAAATTACTATGTTATAGTAACAAGAGCACAGTATGGAATTTATTGAACAAATTACTAATAATATAGAAATTTTTAAAATACATTGAGCAAAATTTACAAGGTGCATTGTAAGTTTGACAAAGCAACAGATCAAGAAATTCAAAGGGTATGGTGCCGCGATTAGTCGCCCGCGGACAAAATAACCAACGACAAAATAACCGAAGGATAAAATAACCGAAGGACATAATTACCTACGACCAAATAACTGTAATATTAAAATTCCCGCGTATAATGGCTTATCGATATATTTTTCTGTTATCGATGATGTAAAAAATTTTAAGGAGCTGCCGTCTGTGATCTTAGGTTTAAGTTACATGTATTTGTCCTAAATTGTTTATTTCTATTCATCTTTTGAATGAAGTACAGATGATTACTTGCGTTAATATCCCCGGACAAAATATCCACGACAAAATATCCCCCGACAAAATATCTCCAGACACAATATCTCAGGATGAAATATCTTCATGACAAAATATATGCAGACAATATATCCACGAATATTTACGTTGACTCCAAAATTTTTAATAAAAGTAATGCAAAATAATAAGAAAGAAATAAGTATTAAATATTATAGATTATATTGAACTTCTTTATTAACATTAATAAAAATATTTGAATTGAAATACAAAAAAACGTAAACTTATTGATTAATTTAATTACTGTAAGTAATATGATCTATTATCAACTATTAGTAATTACCAACTATTTAAGGTCTTCGGGTGTGTGTAATCACAAAAATATATTAACACACATACGTGAAATAGTACGTGTCTTTTTTTTCAGGCATTTTGTGTGTGTGTAAATACAAAAATATCTGAATGCATCCGCCTGCAATAAAATTGTGCCCTTTTTTCAGAGGTTTTGGGTGTGTGTAATCACAAAACTATATGAACACACATGCGTGCAATAGTACGTATCCTTTTTTTCAGGCATTTTGTGTGTGTGTAGATACAAAAATATCTGAATGCATTCGCTTGCAATAAAATTGTGCCCTTTTTTCACAAATTTCTTCATCGATTATTCAATGATAAGGATATTTTGTCAACATATATTTTGTCATGAAGATATTTTATCCTGAGATATTTTGTCTAGAGATATTTTGTCGCGGGGATATTATGTCGGGGGATATTTTGTCCAGAGATATTAACGCGTGTCACCGTACAGATACTATTTTAAAATGACGTTAAAATTCGTATAATCGCAAAAAAATCAAAAACAACTCTGTCTTGATGGTTATTTGTTTAATAAAAAACTAGTTAATAAAGAAAGTATTACATGGCGTTGTGTTTTATATCATACAAAATGTTGTCCGGCAGTAGTTCATACAGACAGTGAAATAAGTTCAGGTTAGTTTTATTTGAGAAATTCCATTTCTTCACAATCGAAATATTAATTTGTTTCTTATAAATTTATTGTTTATATATTTATATGGAGTTATTTTTATGAAAATTATAGGTTCTGTTATTGGCGATATACCTGTTTATATACATGCAGCTGATATTTCATCTGTGGATGCAAAAGTATTATTAAATAAAGTAAAAAAACGTGCTCGGAACTGTAACGATAGGCCGTCAAGTGTAATTGGATCTGCTATGGCAAAAATATCATCACCTGTTGTAGCTAGGCTACCAAAGATATCATCTATTACACGTGATATCCAGCGTGCTAGAAAATACGGGCAAGAAACATTTCCAAATGTGTCATCGCGTAAGGATTTGGTTATTCCTAATGAATACCAATTCACGGCAAAAGGAAATAAATTTTCATATAACGATAGTGGCAGTAATAAAAACAGATTTTTAATATTTGCAACGGAACAAAATATAAGAACCTTATCGGAATGTGATGAATGGGCAGCAGATGGGACTTTTTCGTCCGTTCCATCTATATTCAAAAAATTATACACGATTTACGGGGCCAAAAATGGAAAGTTATTACCATTAGTGTATATCCTAATGCCAAATAAAAACGAACAAACTTATTCCGACGTATTGGAGATTTTAAAAAAACGTGCGACTTTGGATTTCAATCCACGTCGTATTATGATTGATTATGAAACTGCATTTATCAATAAATTACATAAAAAACGCAAGAATTACAGTGATCATCGACCACGTTTCTCAAGAGGTTATTCAAACGGGAGAAATCACAGGTGCCCTTTTATTTAATAAATAATTATATCCAGTGTTCATAAAATTAAAATACACTATTTGATAATTAATTAATTATCGACATGCTCAATATTTTAATAAAATTAAAAGTAAATTCTCGCTCGGTAGCCTCTGCAATCATGCTACCATGTGCTCATAAAATAAATTCAATTCAGTGCAATTTATTATAAACTCATTCAATTAAATTAAGTGATCAATAATATTATAAATTAATGAACTCAATTATTCATGCATTTGGTGCTATTAACAAAAGTTATTTAATTGCTCAATAATTAACTTCGCTCGGTAACCTCTGATTTCATGTTACTGTTTTCCATGACATTTTTTGCAATCAACTCAGTGTTCAAATATATTCAAATTAATTATTTCAATTATTTACTCGAGCTCAATTTTCTAATTTGCATTCAATTATTTACGTATTCATGAGCTCAGACAATTTAACAGTATTAATAAATTGGATCAACGATTTAATTTTGTAACCCAGTGATATTATGTGCTGTGACAAATAAAAATATTGTTATATTTTTTAATATGCGTATTTTTCCAATATCCCAACCACCAACCAGTCCTGGCATGTATTTATTTAATTATTATTACAACAAATTTGTTCGTGGGGCGCACGAACTGGCGCCCAACTAGGATTTTCTAACCCAGCCTGAGCAGAGCTGCGGGTCCAGGGAGATTCGGGATATCTCCAGGTGGGATTTTTGGTTTGTTATCATTTTTATTTTCAGTTTTCACCAACGGAGAGCCATAACGGCTATTTGACACTAACCACACTACGCCGTGGGTCGTGTAAAATAGTAGAGAACGTTATAAAAGCAAATTGTATATCAATATGATCCAACCAAAAAATTACAATATCTTCATGACATTGCTTCTATTCTTAAATTATTAAAAATTAATAACTATTTGTTAACTTCTTGTTCGTTTGATTTACTTACTATTTAATAATTACTGAGAAACAATATGAATTTATATTTGATAATTTCTTGATAATATTTAATTAAAAAAATTTATTTATTAACGTTTTGTTAGATGCGTTGATTTAATATTTAATAATTACTCCGGGAAAATATGAATATAAATATAAAGATTTGGAAAAAACTCGATATACTTTGTTATGTCCGATTTCGCAAACTTCGCTTACAGTCACTCATGTTGAACACTCCTTAGGAATAGATATTCCATTTTCTCTGAGAGAAACAAGGATGGGTTCAATGAAGTGTGACAAAACCTATTCTACCCATTCCTTTCCTTCTGTCTTTCATTCTATTATTCGTAAGTCCCCACTTATCGTCAGCTAAGATTGTTATAATGCGCATAATTAGCATTGACTTAAATTAAGTTCCGTCAACGGGACATCTCAAGATGCAACTCACCAAAAATTTCTCCTTCCCCTAAACTCGAACCCCATGGTTGCGACGTTCAAAATTTTCAAGTGCAAGATCACTCTACCGAGCACCGGCTTGCATTGCGGTTTGTAGCTGAGTTACCCCTCAGCAAAGAGTCAATTATTAGGTACAGCAGTATCCTAAAATCTTTCATATTCAAAAAGAAATAAAACCGACCACGTCGCTTTTATAATACAATACAAATCAATAAAATAAATCATTATTAAATCGCATCGAAAAAAAGAAAGAGAAATTACAACAGTGAATATCAGTTCGCTTAATTCAAGCAGTTATTAAATCATGGAAAAAGAACATATTAAAATAAGAAATATTAAACGAATGTTTAACATAAAAAAATGAAAACACATTCCTTTAAAGAGTTTTATCTCTATTTCCTGAACAGGAAAATAAAGGAAATAGTAGCCGAAATAAATTTATAAAAAAAAAATAAGCGTTATTGGTTGTGAGTGATAAGTTAAGTGCTAATTCAAATTTGTATCTAAAATAATAATCAGTGTAAAACTCTGTGAAAACTTTTAGTGTAATTAATTAATGATTAAAATAATAAAGATATTCCTTTAAAGAGTATCACCTCTATTTTCTTTCAAGAAAATTGAAGGAATCTTTATTATCCATTTCGAGTTTTAATTTAAAAATAAAGAAAAAGCAAAGTGATAATAGCTGTTGGTGTATTATTCATAAAATAAGCTAAGTTATAAGTCACCACCTCATCCCTCACCTGGAGATTGCCGTCATCGAGAGCTAGCACCCAATCCAAGGGCCTACAACGCGAGTATTATCTCCAGGAAAAGAAAATATATACATACATATATTTACTCATCAGCACAAAGGTAAGACCGTTACAATTGACCTCTTTTCTTTCTCTAACCTTAGCAATTTTTCCAATCAGTCTCAAAAATCTTAAGAGGAAATAAGGACGCTATTAAAAATAAAATCGTATTGATTGACCAAGCGCATTTTATATCCTTCTACTGTAATGATGACTCTATTTTAAGTAAACTAGAAATCCAAGAAAGTTCACATCGAAACGTATGCCAAAAATAAATAAATTAAGGCTTGAACTAAACATTTGAGCCGAAAATTGCATTGGTTAGTCCGAACGCCTAATCCACGCAACCAAATAAGTGAATAAATAATAGTCGGACATAACAACTTCAATTATAATAAATAATATAAGACTATTACGATGGTAATTACATATACTAAAAAAAAATAAATGTAATTTATAAGATGATAATATATTTGATTTAATTTAGAAATCAGTATGTTCAATTTATTTCAATATGAATTTACTCCTTGTAAAAAAATTCAAATGGTTCATTAACTAAAATATATCCATGAAATATTACAGTTATTTTTTGTTTGTTTTTATATATATTTTTTTTATATATAAATGACGCTTACTTGGCTCAAATTTTGACATTTTCAACTTATGAAAATTATATTTTACCAATATAAAAT
Organism: Microplitis deprimator; assembly: GCA_964016945.1. Lineage (NCBI taxonomy): Eukaryota > Metazoa > Arthropoda > Insecta > Hymenoptera > Braconidae > Microplitis > Microplitis deprimator. The sequence goes on along the minus strand of OZ024715.1, from coordinate 2,492,420 downwards.
CAATGATATTAATAGGTTATGTTGTTCTTGAATGTCCAAACTATTTTTTAAGCCGGTTATCATCTGCGAAAGCTAACCGAAACTCCGTGCCGCGCCATCTACAATAAAACGGCGGAAACTTATTTGTACTCCTAATATAAATACGGTAATACACCAATTTAATATAGTGGGAAACCTTTTTTATACGCCCTTCTTTTTACTAATTTTGTGTACGTGTAATTTTGATAATCTTCATTTAATAATACAAATAAATGTTTTTCGGATAAATTATCGCTCGAAATAATTGTCGCTAGAATCAATTGTCTAAGGATGAATTGTCGCTAGGATCAATTGTCTACAGATTAATTGTCGCGGATCAATTGTCGCGAATCAATTGTCTTCGGATCAACGGTCGTGTCACCGGTTAATATAAGGTTTGCCTTATTATGGCAAACCTGACGAGTTCCTTATCAGGACTTCATCAGGATATCCTTATTCAAACAAAAATTATTTGCCATCGAGTCAACCTGACGAGTTCCTTATCAAGACCTTGTCAGGAAATTTTTATTCAAAAAAAGTTATTCAATTTCTTTAAATATTTTATTCACAGACTAATAATGAAACAAATTACAAATAAATATTTTATAAAAATCACGTCAATCATTGAAGCACGGATTTTTTACTTCTTCATCAGTTATTCTTTGACATCATAATGAATATAATATTTACCCTTACGAGATCACATATGTATGTCAGCGCAGTGGATAGCATCAAGGACTTTGAATCAGAAGGCCGCAGGTTCGAGCCCAGCAGTCATCCGGATTTTTTCATCAATAAAATACATGTTTACTTCCTCCAATTAATGCTTTTAATACAATAAATAACATTCCCGATCGAATTAAAATTCTCTTATTTTTTTTTCGCAATTGAATATTTTTTTTTCAAATAATTATTAATAAGGCAACCCTGATAAGGATTTGATGAGGATATCCTGGTAAGGACCTGATAAGGCAATTCTGATAAGGACCTCATGGGTCTTAAGCGTTACATCCACATCAGGTCCTCGTCAGGATATCCTCATCGGGACCTTATTTGCAATAAGGTTAACCTGATGAGGACCTCGTCAGGTCCTTATGAAAAATTCTAGTCGGGAAAATAATATCGATTTGTTTAACGACTAAATTATAAAAAAAAAATCAGTTTTCAATATTTTTCATAATGTTGCACCAAACTGAAAAATTGAGAAAATTCGTGAGTACAAGAGTGTAAAAGACGTCTTCTGACAAAATTTAGTGATTGCAAGTTTTCAAAAACGCAGTCAAAAAAATGATTTTAGTTTTTGTTCTTTTGTTTAAAATCGTTTTTTAACTCGGAAATCATGACAAAAGTGTTTTGTCATGACTTTCACTTGTAAGTATTTAGGAAAAAATCGCCATTGATTAATTTTGAATTTACTGGTGAAAAAAAAATAAAAATCGAAAAATAGGTTTTTTTTCAATAACTCTAAAACTATTTGGGATTAAGGGCTGAAATTTTGACTGAATTTTTTTTATTTGGTACCAAAGTGATCCCCGAAGTCCCGATCGAAAACTTTGTGGGGGCCGATTCAGCATGCTTATCCGGCTATACCCTTTGAATTTCTTGATCTGTTGCTTTGTCAAAATTACAATGCACCTTGTAAATTTTGCTCAATTTATTTTAAAAATTTCTATATTTTTAGTAATTTGTTCGATAAATTCCATACTGTCCTCATGTTACTATAACATAGTAATTTTTACATAAATTTTTTATGTAAAAAATACTATAAAATTCTCTGAGTGTACGTGTATTTTGAATGGGAAATCTTTGAAATCAAATGGAAAGTTCTTAGGATTGAAACTAAGAGTTCAAATTTGGCAGGAATTTTCGTTTCAGCATAAAAAACAATATTTTGCTTGATGAGCAACGAAAAAAATACTTTCGTCGGAAATGAAGCACCCTAATATATATATGTATATATATGGGGCATTCCACGCCAAATCGGACGGTTTTAAGAATTTTAATTTTTAATTTCCGTCATTTTTTGATATTTTTTAGAACTCATCAAAAAACTCATCCTCCTAAATTTTAAGATTTCGTTGATCATTTTTTCAAAAGATACGAAATTTAAAAAAAAACGCTCTTTTCATGGTTTTTGCTTATAACTTTTTGAAAAATGGTTTAAATAAAAAAACTCAAAGAATAAAAAAGTTTCGTTATTCCATATACTTTTAGAAAATGAATTCAAATAATTTTTTAGAAAAATTTTTCCACGTTTTTTTTGAGTTTTAAAATTTTACATTCGTTTTCTGAAAATCATGCATATTTTGATTTTCCTGAAAATTTGTGACAACAAACTACTATCTATTCCACAACTTTTCAGGTGGTTCTGGTCATGGGACCTCCATGACTACTATTTTTTTTTTATTATTGAAAATTGAATCAATTTTTTTTTCGCTATAAATTATTATCCGTACCGATTTTTGACACTGTACACTTGTTTTTCTTACATATTAAAAATTGATTTCGATATATTTTTGTTCTTAGTAGGGATTTCAAAGTAGTAAGCAAAAGTTAATGCTTTTTATGAGCAATTACAATAAATGTTTGAGAAGCAACTACTTCAAAGCGAAAGAAACATAAGATTTGGTATACCATTCATCTAAGATCTTTACAGGAACTCAAAAATATCATATAATTATTCGATCAAGTGACGGAGCTATATTAACTAAGGAGTACTCTATTTCATTAAACAATCGTTAATGTAAAATTTTTAAAAGAACACGGAAATTAAAAACGTTTGTAATACAGTTTCGTCGGATATGTTTGAGATTCTGTAATCGGCTTAGCTGAATTGTATAGCAAATCTAATGTTTCTTTTGCTTCGAAATAGTTGCTTCTCAATAAATAAAAACATTTATTATAACTACTTATAAATAGCATTAACTTTTGCTTACCACTTTGAAATCCCTACTAAGAACAAAAAAATATCGAAATCAATTTTTAATATGTAAGAAAAACAAGTGTACAGTGTCAAAAATCGGTACGGATAATAATTTATAGCGAAAAAAAAATTGTTTCAATTTTCAATAATCGAAAAAAAATAGTAGCCACGGAGGTCCCA
>OZ024715.1:2452087-2489099 GCA_964016945.1 Microplitis deprimator | reverse complement strand
GACTTAAATGAAATCTGGATGACTACTGAATGTCATTGGATCACAATGAAGCCTAAGTTTTTTTAGGAATTGAATTTTGTCTTTTTTTTATCTTCAATGTTATCTTACTTTTTGTCTTGAATGTTGTCATACTTTTTGTCTTGAAATTTGTCTTACTTGTCTTGAATTTCGTTTTATTTTTTGTCTCGAATTCTGTCTTGAATTTTGTCTTACCGTTTGTCTTGAATTTTGTCTTGTATTTTCTCTTGAATTTTGTCTTACTGTTTGTCTTGGATATTGTCTTAATTTTTGTCTCGAATTCTGTTTCACTTAGTGTCTTGAACGTTATCTTACTTTCTGTCTTGAATTTTGTCTTAATTTTTGTCTTGAATTTTGTCTCAGTTTTGGTGTTGAATATTGTCTTACTTTTTGGGCTTTCATTTTGCCTTGTAGTTAGTCTTATTTTTTGTTTCGAATTTGTCTTACATTTTGACTGGAATTTTATCTTAGTTTTTGTGTTGTATGTAGTCATTCTTTTTGTATCGTATTTAGTCTTACTTTTCGTCTTGAATTTTGTCTCAGGAAAAAATAATTGAGTTTAATTGTTAGTTAATTTTCCATGATTATTGGTTTATAAATAATTAATTTATTATTAGTTAGTTAATAATCATGTATAAGTTCTATTAGTTATTATTAATCAATAATTAAATTTAATTATTAGTTCGTTTTCCCTGTTTCAAATAAAAAATTATTTTATTGTAATATTTATGATATTGTTTAAAAAAAAAAAATTTGTTTAGTTATAATATTTTTAAATGTTACTTTGAATTATGACTGACCAAAGCTGCAATAGAGCCTGAGACGCTTGGCCGCGCACTGTATTGAGAGCGCTCAGCGACTGGCTTGCGGTGATAAATAAATTCATATTTTTTAAACTAATCGCGAGCAGTAAAATTTTCTTTCAGGATCTTAAACTTTAATAAATAACGCATGTAAACTATAAAAGAAAACTTCATTTGGTAACTGAGAAGTCAATGAAATTTTCATTTGTTTACTTAATAGTTAATAAACAATAGGATAATAAACAAAGAATTTTAAGCTATAATTATTTTTATAAAATATAGATATTTGACAACAAATCCTTAAAATTTCATTTGTTTATCTTCAATGGTTGTTTTGGAATCTATTTTCGAATTAAAAGTACTCAAAATTTCCATTATAAAAAAAAATTGTTGTTAAAATGAATATTTTGGAGAATCGTTTGAGGGTTTAATTTTTCATAGTGATTATATAAGAAAAAAATTCATAGAATTAATTTTCATGATCAAGTGGAAAATGGGGGGGGGGGGGTCCACTTGACGTGATCTTACTCATATTCGTCTATTAGACTAGACTGACACCAAAAGCAGCCAAGTTGTTTTTTGTAGAGAATATTTTTTTACAAATCCCCTGAAAAAGTAAGAAAGAAAAATTGCAATTTTCTTTAAAATTTAAATTTCTAACCAAAAGTACCACATAACTTTGTCTAGGCTAGACTGGCGTAAAAAACATCTCAGTACTTTTTAGTTGAAAATATTTTTTTCTTTAACTTCAACACATTTGCACAACAATACATCAATCCCATGAAAAAGTAGAAAAAAAATTGATATTTTCTCTAAAATTTAAATTTCTAACCCAAAGTACCGCATAACTTTGTCCAGGCTAGGGTAAACTACCTAATGAATGACCGATTTGTTGTAGTGGCAGATATTTTGACTAATAAAAACAATAATTAACTTTGAAACTCAGTCAAACTATTATAATTGCATTGTGACATCATTTATGTTATGATATTCATCGTGATTATTTATTTATTTCATCATAGTTTTTATAAAATTACATATAATGAGCGTAAAATGTAAAGACCCAGTGAATGACTGCTTTCGTTCATTGAATGACTGGGCATAATCCAGTAAATGACCGACGAATTCAGTTCTGACTTGAAGTTAATTTTCCTAGGAATTTTTATTGTATCCAACTGATGAATTAATAATTTTAAGTAGGAAAAAACATCAATTTTAGTATTTTGTTAAAATTTTATTATTTCATTCAACGAATCCTTATAATCACAGTACCAATGGATGAAAATAGCTGTTGTGTTTTTATAAAAATAATTATTTTGAATGCGGAAAAATAATCGTAAGTTATATTAATATCACATGAACAATTTCAACTGTATAAAATAATATAATACTTATTAAAGTACGCTTGTTTAATTATCATATTTATATATTTAACAAATTTTGATTAACGTAAATTATTAATTTAATTATTCAACACTTTTAAATTATTAATACTAATCTTTGAATTGGTTAAAGATATGCAATTTTTAAAATTCAAAGAACAAAAATATGTTTAATAAATAAAATGATAAAATTAACGGAAAACTTTTTGATTTTATAAATTGAATCTTATTCTTCTACAGTCTATTTTTTTTTTTTTTTTGACACTCAGTACCCTGATTTAACAAAATCATTTGATAGGATTAAGGAGGATTGATTTTTTAATCATTTTCAATCCTTCGAAATCATGTGAATCATTTTTGAAATTTCACAACTAATCATATCAAATTTTTAACGCTGAAATTATACTTGAATTTCTGCCACCGGTTATGATATGAAATGATTCGGCGAGTATTAAAAATTTTAAATCATTCTGGATACTTTTTAATCCTGAAATAATATTTGAGATTTTGTCACCGGTTATGATATGGAATGATTAGGCCAGTATTAGAAATTTTTAATTATATATCGAATACTTTTTAATTCTGAATAGTCTAGTCGATGCGCACGAAAACAGGGTGCAAGATTATATTTTCGGTGGATATGAACCAATTTTAAAAATTTTTCTTTTAAATTCTTAAAAAATACGAAACAAAAAGTTGACCTAAATTCAGAAGCCGCTTTTATTCCATAAAATCAAATAACTAATTATTTCAAATAATTTTAAATTGTCCGAGGAACCAGAAATTGCGATATTCTTTTCTAATTTGATTTAATTTGAAATGATTCGGGAGTTCAAATTATTTCAAATCATCCTAAATCATGAAATAATATTCCGTTATTTTTCAATTCAATATACACTAACGCAAAAAATTAAAGGAACAGAAAAATTTTATAAATTTTTTAGTAATTTTTGGAAGGATGTAACTGTGAAAAATAATCATATCAAGATTCAAAAAAATGCATTTCATAGCTTGAAATCACTAGTTTCGGTGCATTTTTATCAAAATTTTTTAAAAGGTCTGGTTATTACGCAAACATGAGAAATACCGCGAGACAAAAAATTTCTAAATTTTTTTTTTTTTTTTCCAAAAAGCCCACGGACCGTGGAAAAATTTCGTCAACTAAACCAATGCATATGTCATTTAGTAAGTTTATTCGGCTTCAATTCAGCTTTTTGTTTAACCTCGTGGGACAATTTGTCGCAGAGATATCAGCCTTCAAACAAAAAATGATCCTTTTGGCTTTGATCATCAATATTTCCGGTACCAATGATTGCACAGTAAATTTGAGGAGGGCGTTAAAAACTTAAATAAATTCTCTACAAGACCCATTCATTATATTTTGAAAAAAAAATTTTTATTTATTTTTAACGTCCTCTTAAAGTAAGTACAAAAAAATGACTGTTTTTGGTTTTTTAGTAAATCAACCGCTACTCTGCAAACATCTATAAAAAAAATAATGTTGCCAGCGACTTTTTCAGCTTAATGTACCCCTAATAATCCTGTAAATTTTAAAATTGATCTATCCAGCCGTTTTTGGAGGTGATCGATCAAAGTTTTGCTAAACAATTAAAGGAACAAGTTTTGTTTCTTAAATTGTGTAATCATGATCAAAATGAAAAAATAATTTTTTTTTTACTTTTCTTTCGTTTTTGCATCGGTAACTCAGTAAATGTAAGGATAAGAGAAAAAAAACGAAAAATTTTCAAAAAATGTCAAAAAAAAATCAAAGAAATGAAAAAAAAGAAACAAAATTTTTCCACGGTCCATGGGCTTTTTGGAAAAAAAAAAAAAAATTTAGAAATTTTTTGTCTCGCGGTATTTCTCATGTTTGCGTAATAACCAGACCTTTTAAAAAATTTTGATAAAAATGCACCGAAACTAGTGATTTCAAGCTATGAAATGCATTTTTTTGAATCTCGATACGATTATTTTTCACAAAGTTACACCCTTCCAAAAATTACTAAAAAATTTATAAAATTTTTCTGTTCCTTTAATTTTTTGCGTTAGTGTAATTTAAAATGATTCATTCTAAAATTTATGCTTGAAAGCAAAATAATTTAGTCAATTTGAAATGATTTGAAATAATTAAGAGTTACATAATCTCAAGTCTTCCCAAATTATATTTTTTTATCAGGGTTGATTTTTGTCTTGAAAATTGTCTTATTTTATATCTTAAAAATTGTCGTATTCTTTGTCTTTAAAATTGCCTTATTTTTTGTCTAAAAAATTGTCATTTTGTGTCTTGAAAATTGTCTTATTTTTTGTCGTGAAAATAGTCTTATTTTATGTCGTAAAAATTGTCTTATTTTTTGTCTTGAAAATTGTCTTATTTTTTATCTTGAAAATCATCTCATATTTTGTCTTGAAAATTGTCTCATTTTATATCTTAAAAATTGTCATATTCGTTGTCTTTAAAATTACCTTATTTGTTGTCTTAAAAATTGACTTTTTGTCTTGAAAATTGTCTTATTTTGTGTCTTGAAAATTGTCTTATTCTTTGTGTTTAAAATTACCTTATTTGTTGTCTTAAAAATTGACTTTGCGTCTTAAAAATGGTCTTATTTTTTGTCTTTTAAATTGTCTTATTTTTTATCTCGAAAATTGTCTTATTTTTTGTCTTGAAAATTGACTTTGCGTCTTAAAAATGGTCTTATTTTTTGTCTTTTAAATTGTCTTATTTTTTATCTCGAAAATTGTCTTATTTTTTGTCTTGAAAATTGTCTTATTTTTTGTCTTGAAAATTGTCTTATTTTTTGTCTTGAAAATTGTCTTATTTTTTGTCTTGAAAATTGTCTTATTTTTTGTCTTGAAAGTTGGCTTATTTTTTGTCTTGAAAATTGTCTTATTTTATGTCTTGAAAATTGTCTTATTTTTTGTCTTGAAAATTGTCTTATTTTTTGTCTTAAAAATTGTCTTATTTTTTGTCTTAAAAATTGTCGTATTCTTTGTCTTAAAAATTACCTTATTCGTTGTCTTAAAAATTGACTTTGCGTCTTGAAAATTGTCTCATTTTTTATCTTGAAAGTTGTCTTCTTATTTGTCTTAAAAGTTGTCTTATTTTTTGTCTTAAAAGTTGTCTTATTTTTTGTCTTGAAAGTTGTCTCATTTTTTGTCTTGAAAATTGTCTTATTCTTTGTCTTAAAAATTGTCTTATTTTTCGTCCAAAAAGTTGTCTTATTTTTTGTCTTGACAATTGTCTTATTTTTTGTCTTGAAAATTGTCTTATTTTTTGTCTTGAAAATTGTCTTATTTTTTGTCTTGAAAATTGTCTTATTATTTTTCTTAAAAGTTGTCTTATTTTTTGTCTCGAAAATTGTCTTATTTTTTGTCTTGAAAATTGTCTTATATTTCGTCTTGAAAATTGTCTTATTTTATATCTTAAAAATTGTCGTATTCTTTGTCTTTAAAATTACCGTACTTGTTGTCTTAAAAGTTGTCTGATTTTTTGTCTGAAAAATTGTTATTTGTGTCTTGAAGATTGTCGTATTTTTTGTCTTGAAGATTGTCGTATTTTTTGTCTTGAAAATTGTCTTATTTTTTGTCTTTAAAATTGGCTTATTTTGTGTCTTAAAAATTGTGTTTTTTTTTTGTCTCGAAAATTGTCTTTCTTCTTCCCTGAAAATTCGTATTATTTGTTGTGTCTGTAATTCTTTTATTTTATACCTATCGCATTAACACTCAAAACTTCACACATTGAACTTTAAAATTGACATGTATTAAAAAATCTAGACTATTCTGCTTAGAGCTTGCAAAAACTCCGACAGTTTGGCTGAGAGTAAATCTAAAACTTAAACTAGTGCTAATGGCTAGTTACAGCCGCAAGGGCACTTAAAAATCTACATGGGCCAGCTTTACTACTGACACAGGTAATACAAAATTTTTTATTTAAGTTAGGAGCTGGTAAAAACTCAAAAAATTCATATGGAGCCACCGTTTACGTCTTGAGCAGGTGCAGCTGAAACCTCAGACGGGCGAGCTTTAACATCGACACGGGTGAAAATAAAATTCATTTAGCTAAGAGCCTGTAAAAGCCACAGAACTCTTGTCTAAACTCTATTTTATTACTTGTTCTGTTGATAGAGACTCGTATTTGTCTCTCTAGCAGCTTCAGGGCCAGTTTTTCAAACCTGGTTTATTTTTATCCAAATTTAAATTAATTTTACTAGTATATCTATATAAATTCATAATATATAGATAAACCAGCAATAATAATTTAAACCTGGATTATAAACAAGTCCGGGTTGCAAAACTTGCCCTTAAATCTGCAGGTTGAGCTGGATACGTTAATATCCACGGACAAAATATCCTACGACAAAATATCTCTGAATAAATAACCTCAAGATTAAATATCGACAAAAAAATTATACAATATCCCTTCTTTCTCAGATTTTGTGTGCGTGGAAATATAAGTTATGCAAACCTATACGCTTGGAATAATACGGTGCCTTTTTTTCAGGGGTTTTGTGTGCGTGGACATATAAAATATATAAACCCATGCACTTGCAATAATTTTTTAAACTAAAAGAAAATTGTTTTTAATTTTAATTTTAATTTTTAATTTTTTCAAATGATTCTGTTATAAAAATATTTAATCTTGAGAATATTTTATCCAGAGATATCTTGTCGTGGGATATTTTGGCGCAGGGAAATTTTGACGTGGCAATAGTTGTCGCGGATATTAACGCGTACCATCAGTTGGGCTTGTTCTTTCTTTCGAACGTGTTCAGATTAGCAATTCGATTTTTATTTTTTACCTTATTGCTGGTTTCAGTCAATTACAAGAAACAATTATATATAAAATTTCTTGCAACCAATCAGAGAACTTGGCCCCGGCTATCTATTTTCTCTGTCTTTTAGCGAAACCAATTTCCTGGCCCTAATCATGATATTTACTGCTAAAAGTTATTTGAACTTGAATAAAAATAAAATTACCCTAGTAGAAATAATCGAGGGCCACCTAGATTACAAACTAGGCCCTTGCTAGCGATATCGAGGCAAAACTAGAAATCGCGCAACCTACAACTCCTGCGTAAATATTGCTTAAACCAATATCCGTGTACGCTAGTATGTGTGTATTGTATTGTATAAAGTAAATAACCTATTAGAACAATGAAAATTATGTTTATAAATATTATGAGCTGTTGAAAAAAAAATAAAGTGTAAATTAACTGTTTAATTATCTGGTTAATATCTCAGTGAATAAATAAATAATTAATTTTAATAATAGATGCAATTAAAAGACGATACAATAACCAAACTTCGACTTTGGGCAATAAAATCCAATATTGCAGATTGTCATTTAGATGATTTGTTAAAAATATTACAATGTAGTGTACTTTCAGAAAAATACGTGATATTAAATCGTTAAATAATAATGATAGTTAATCAATAATATTAATGATGTGAAAATATAATAATTTTAATGTTACCATAATTAATAATGTTAAAATATTCAAATTTTAAAATATTAAAAAAATAAATAAATTATATTGTATTGTTTCTTTATAATATTCGTTTCATAAAAAAGTTTGAATAAAAGAATCTTAAATAAAAAAGTTTTTAAATTATTCAGATTATTAATAATTATTATATTTAAAATTAGTAATATAATTATTACAAATAATTTCTATTTCAATTTTTTCAAATAAAAATTTATAATAGTTTATTTGTATTTAATCAATATATAACCTATAATTGGGAATCATGGGATTTAGCATTGCCATTTTTTATTTCATTTCTAGGCAAACTAGCCAGCGCCTCGAATTCATTTCTACTAGGGTATTAGCGAACTCGAACAATTTTGATAGGAAATTGATTCGTAGGCCGAAACTATCAAACCAAGGCTTGGTAGTCGAAGATTGGAAAACTCTTGGGCCAAGATTAACAAACCGAGGCTTGGGAGTTGAGGATTGGCAAACTCTTGGGCCAAGACTAGTAAACCAAGGCTCGGTAGTCTAATGTTGTAGGAAGACAGGTCCCGTCGTAAAAAATTTTTTTCCTCCAAGGCATCCAAAGAATTTTATGCATAAAATGTGTTCGAAATTCAGTCGTTTCCTTAATATTTTAAGGGATCTAAACTCAAGATCCAAAAAATTTCATGTACGAAATGGGTTTGAAAATTAAATTTAATTGAAGAATAATTTTAATTAAAATTATTATAATCATAATAATTATATTAATCTTTTATACTATCAAGTCCTTTGAATACTAAATATAATGGGCATTTAACATCTAGAATTATTTTAATTGATATTTTCTTATCATGTTAATAAGTTTTTTAAATTCACATTCATAGAATATGTTTACATATCATTGTAAACATACCTGAACTTAGTATGATCTGAAATTGCCGCTCGCAACGTTGCCAAATCGATTTCTCATTCTATTGAATTCTTTTTAAATTTCTAAAGCTCATCTCTTATTGGTCGAATTCAATATTAGATAACTCCGAAAATATAGAAAATATTTTCAAATAGCCCCCCAACTTTTTATTCAAAATCACTCTCTCTATCCACTGGTATTGGCTGTCGTGGTAATTCTGGATCACCCTGTGTATATATATATATATATATTTATGTCATAGAACCGACTTTTGAGGACACGATTGCATCTACAATTCTTATCCGATCTTAATGAAATTTCCTACACTCATTCTATGTGTGATTACCACGGTTAAGTTCGAAGATGGGCTGATTCGGTCGATTAGTTTAGAAGTTATGGCTGTCTGAAATTTCAACGATTTTTCGAAAAAATAAATTTTTAATCACTTTCAAGTCCATATAACTTTAAAACTACAACTCATAGATAATTTCTGCAGAAAGTATTTTAAAGCGTGACTAATAAGCTTCAATTTATGACCTCAAACTTTATATTTTGACCATTCTTTCCAATAATTTCATAGCCTTGAAAATTTTAATGGAATCAAAAAATGTTGAAAATATGGTTTTCAGTCCACAGAACTTATGCTTGTTCCATTATAATCCAGTTTTGTCAATTGTATTTTATTGTGCACAAATTAACCTGTAAATTTCACTGCTATTTTATATTTTAGAAGTATTTCTTTTATTACTTATAATGTATCAAATGTACCTCTACTCCCAATGATTATCACTTGTCTTGTCATTACGATAGCACCCACAGTTCTTATCGGATCTTGATGAAATTTTTTACACTTATTCTATAGGCGATTACCTTGATCAGGTTCGAAGATGGGCTGAATCCCTCGAATGGTTTTGAAATTATAGCTGTTTGAAATTTTCATGATTTTTCGTAAAAATCAGTTTTTAATCAACGCTAAAGCTCATATAACTTCAAAACTAATATTTATACACAAATTCCGTAAAAAGTATCTAAAAGCTTGACTAATAATCTCGCATTAATGACCTTAAGCTTTATGTTTTGACTATTTCTTCCAATAATTTGATACCCTTGAAATTTTTAATGAAATCAAAAATGTTGAAAATATGGTTTTCATTCCACATAACTTATGAATTTCCCATTATAATACAATTTTGTCACGTGTATTTTATTGTAAACAAAATAACCTGTTAATTTCACAGCTATTTTATATTTTAAATAAAAGTATTACTGTTATTTTAACTGGGCTTGTCATGGTAACAGCGATTACAATTATGATCTCATACTAATTAAATTTTCAATACTTTATTTATGTGAAGGTTAATTTGGTACATTACCTATATAATATTATGTCAAATCAACTATCTGAAGTTCTCTATCAATAATAATCGTTGTCTTTTTTGAGCCTCATTCCTAGAAAACGAGTCTAATTTCATATCATGACTATACACTAACAAGATATGTATGTATAAAACTATTTTTCTATATCAATTAATTGAAAAATCTACCTTCCATTTCGGCTGCCGAATGGCCTTTTCTCTAATATATCAGACTCGCCATCTGAATTTCTAACAATTGAATTATAAGATATAATTAATGTGTCGGCAATTGAGTCTGCATCAGAATCATCACACATTCGTAGGTCTTGGTGTTGCTCTTGTAGATGTACTAGTTGTTGTTGTCGTCTTAACAGTAACGAGCCTCTCAAACATAAATGTAAAATCAAACTACCAGTAAAAAAATAATTTTCAATGTTTGGTACCGGTGTTACGTCGGTTTGGACTCGAAACCACCAATAATGATCTTCATCATTAATTATTAGATACGCAGAAACAGTCCCAATTGTAACAATTGGTTGACTGTATCGTTGTCCATTGTCATTTTGTATAGAGTTCAGATGATTCGATACAGCAGTTATGATGTATCCCAATGTAAATGTACTTAACCATGCTCATGGGATAATGGCTTCATATTTTACATACATAGCCATAAAGTTCTCTAGCTGTACACCTTGATTTTCATTTATTATCGTTTGCTGAAGAGCTTGTAGAGGCGTCAGCGCGATGTTTTCACTGAGTAAACGATTAATTTCTATCCTCCACGGCACTTCCAGATCAGGATACATTTCCATTAGTAAATTTTGCATGAAATGATATTTCCATGGTGATGGGATTCTATCACCAGGAACCTGGAACCACCGCTCATGTTAATGTCGCTTATCTGCAAAACTGTTGTTGTATTACCAAGCGTAACTATAGCATCATTGAATTTTTCATTAATTCTATATGTTTCCAATTGATTAGAAATCTCCTTCGAAATGGTTTCGAATCCTAAATTTAACCATTCAATGGGGAAAATGATTCCGTATTGTGGTGTATTTCCCATCTAAAGAAAAAAATTTTTCAAATTAGAAAATAAAAAAAAAAAAAATGTATATTTTAGCTTAATCAAAATATTTACATTGTTGTTGCTGTTGCTGTTTGTTCAAATCTCCCGCTCTCTCATCGATAACTCTAACGTCGGATAAGTAATCGATACTGTAGTCGATACTACAGTCGATTATCTATCAATTATAGGCGGCTCCGCTAGTCGCATTCTCATCGCATAGACCGCTCGAGTGGGGATGAAGAAGACGAAAGCTCCGTCTCTCTCACTCAATCAACGCTCTCATTTTTTTTTATTGCAAAGTGTTCTCATTACGTACGCCTCGTGCTTTATTAAAATCGCTGTGTTCTCAATAAATCAATTGCGTTCTCATAAATTCAGTTAGTGCATTTATCTCATAATAATTAACTGTAATTATTTATTGCATTATTTTTGCTCTCATTATTTAATCTCAGTGCTATTTCAATTAAATTCATCTCACCTCGTGTACCGGCATTGTTGCCGCCAAGTCGCCATCTTGGTCACGTGTTGGACGCGAGTGATTTCTCATTAAAATAAATTAAATAAACTGGTTTTTGGCCTAAATCTCATCTAAATAAATTCTCATCAGTGTATATATTGTAAATAAATTACTATATTTATTATTAATATAATTCTCAAGTGTTAAATAAAATTATTAAATTCCCGCCAATTCACACACCAGATCCTCTCATCCTCTCATTTTATAATTAATTATAAATTAATTATTGAAACATTTTATGGTCCTTCGAGCCGGATCGTGTGAATTGGTTTAATAATTTTATTTAAAAAACTTTCTCAGTGACGCAGAGTGACTTTTGTGTAGTGCATATTTTTTCACTTCAACTCAGGTGCATTGCTGAGTACCCTGGACGTGGTACTGCACTTGGGGAAAATAATTAAGGGACACCATAGTGCAAATTAATTATTGTGAAGTGATCAGTGTACAAGTTCACTCTCATCAGCATCTCATCTGCATCTCACGGCATCAGTTCTCATCGTCTCATCAGCTAGCGGCAACTATTGTCAGTTTGTTCCTTGTCTCATTAATAATCTCATCTGAGCATTTTTTCTTTTTTTTGTCTCACTTGTATTTTTTACAGACATGGCTGCCGTCGCTAATAAAATCACCCTTCAGCAAGGACGTATTGCAGTTTTTGCATCTGTCTCAGCATCCGCAGACGCTGGTGTCATCGACACTCTCTCATTGCGTGCAGCTAATGCTAAATTGGATCTCATTTCTCAGCACTGGGCAAGATTCGTCGAAGATCACGAAAAACTGCTATCATCAAAAACCGACGTTACAGCAGAACACAAATATTTCACTGACGGATCGTTCGAAAACGCCCTGAAATTGTTTCAAGGATCGCAAGACGCGCTTTTACATCGCATTCATGAGTTGGAGTCGGCATTACCATCGCAAGGTAGTGCTCTCGCCAACTTTAGTCTCATCGTGCCAGCTGGAAGTAGGCTTAATGTCCCTACTTTCCCTATGCCTAAATTCTCAGGCAAATATCAGGAGTGGAAACACTTCCACGATATGTTTGTCTCTCTCATCGGCGAAAATACATCTCTCACTTCAGTTGAGAAAATGTATCATCTCAAATCGGCATTGGAGGGTGATGCCGCACGTCTCATCGCAAACATCAGAGTCACTGGTGACTCTTTTGCATCTGCTTGGGACGCTGTTGTCCAACAATATGACAACAAGCGTCTTCTCATCTCGGCGCAGTTAGAAAAACTGTTCAGCATCAGACAAGCTGAAAGTAATTCTGCCAAGCATCTAAAAGCTATCATCAACACTGCCAACGAGGCAGTGCAGGCTCTCAAGGCTCTGGGATCACCAACAGAGCACTGGGACCAGATCCTGGTCCATCTCATCGTCCAGAAACTTGATATCTCATTACGTGAGGCTTGGGAAGTTCATTTGGGCAATTCTACTGAATCACCCAGTTACGAAGACTTGCGTAGTTTTCTCACCGGTCGCGCTAGAGCACGTGAAGCCATGGAGTGTGGTGTGTCTCCTCGCAAGCCTCAGCACGATTCACGTGGCAATCAAGGAACCAAGCCACGCATCTCATCAGCTCAGGTTCATGTTGCTACACATGGACAGTCTCATCAAACTGCATCTCAGCAGTCTCAGGTACAGTCTCATCAAGCTCTTCGCACGCAACAATCTCAGCCTCCAAAGTCTCAATATCAGCCACCTGCAATTAAGCATACACTCTTATTCAAATCGGACTACTGCTCCTGCTGTGAAGGCAATCACTTCATTGTAGGATGTCCAAGATTCCAGGCAATGACGCCTGATGAACGATTCCAGCTTGCAGCACATTATCATCTTTGCCGCAACTGCCTTGGAGACCACAGCTTCGAGAACTGTAAAACCAAGGATCGTCGTAAGTGCAAAGAATGCAATGAACCTCATCATTCACTGCTGCATTATTCTCGTCTCATGAGGTTAACGAAGAAGCCACCTGCTGTCATGGCTGAAACACCTCAGATCTCATCACCACCTGCATCTCAGCCAGAATCTCAGTCGCCGCAGCCTCAGCAATAACAACTTTGCCATTTTCAAGCAGCAGCTTTCATCTCATCTGCCATCAGCCGTGATCCAGATCACAAACCAGTGACATCTCGACCGACAGTGCTGTTGGCAACCGCATATGCTCTCATCTCTCATCCTTCAGGCTCGTCTCATCGCATCAGAGTTCTCATTGATCCTGGATCAGAGCTTCCTCTGATTTCTCAGGCTGCTGTTCGCACTTGCAGTCTCATCTCTCAGCCTTGCAACATACCATTACAAGGAGTTGGCAACATCTCATCAGGAAAAACATCAGGCATGGTTTCATTTACACTGCATTCTACCATCTCATCAGAACAAACATCTCTCAACGCACACATTCTCAAGAACATAACAGCGCAGATTCCATCAGTCTCAATCTCACCAACTTTATGGTCTCATATTCAAGATCTAGAACTCGCCGACCCAGACTTCTACAAATCTGGCAAAATTGACCTTCTCATCGGCGCAGATTTCTACGGTCAAATCATCCGACCAGGTATCAGATCAGGAAGTTCATCAGAACCGATTGCGATGAAAACCATACTCGGTTGGACTATTCTGGGTCCTGTTCATCAACAATCTCATCAATTACCTAGCTTGTCTCATCATCTCATCTCAAATTCTCAACTGCACGACTCTCTCACAAAGTTCTGGGAACTTGAAGAAGTTCCAGAGTCGTGCAATGAAACTCTCACCGTCGAGGAAGCTGAATGTGAAGCTCACTTCCTTGCTACTCATTCTCGGGACACTTCGGGACGATACATCGTCCGTTTACCATTCAAGTCAACATCTCAGAAGCTAGGTGAATCTCGTCATATTGCACAGCGCTGTCTCAACCGTCTCATCAAGCGACTTTCTCAAGACTCTGAACTGCAGAGTCAATACACAGCATTTCTCAACGAGTATGAAGCAGTCGGACACATGCAGCGAGTCTCATCATCATCGCCTGAACCATCTCATGTATATTATTTACCTCATCATGGCATCGTTCGTGAAGACAGCGAAACGACCAAGTTGAGAGTCGTCTTCAACGGTTCAAGCAAAACATCATTAGCTATCTCTCTCAATGATCAGCTTCATATTGGTCCAAGCCTGCAATCAAAGATCTGTGATGTACTTTTGTATCTCAGAAGTCACAGATACATATTTTTGACGGACATCGTGAAGATGTTTCGTAAAATTCTCATTCACCCTGATGACAGGGATTATCAGCGCATTCTCTGGACTGAGAATGGTCTCACCGTGGCTTATCAACTCAACACTGTCACGTATGGCACTCGACCAGCACCATATCTCGCTGGCCGAGCTCACAAATAACTTCTCATCGATGAAGGGTCTCAATATCCACTAGCAGTGGAACCATTTCAAAAGGGCAGCTACGTCGACGACATCGGCGGCGGTGCTGACAATCTCAGCGATCTCAACGACATTGCAAATCATGTCGAAGCACTTTGCAACTTAGGTTGCTTTCCATTAGCTAAATGGAAGAGCAATCATCCTGGGTTTAGCAAAATCTCATCATCACTCAGTCCAGAAGATTCTCATTCTTTCTCAGATACGCTCTCAAAAATCTTGGGCCTCTCATGGAACTGTCAAGAAGATGTTCTCACTTTTACTGGCAAAACTTCTCAGACTCTCAGCATTACCAAACGTACCATCACCTCAGAGGCTGCTCAATTATTTGACCCTCTAGGCTTAATCTCACCAGTCATAGTCAAGGCAAAAATTCTCATCCAGGACCTTTGGCTACAAAAGGTCGACTGGGACGACGCACTCTCACCAGAAATAGTTCACCGATGGAAGACGTTCCGCGATGAACTACCTCAACTTTCTCAACTCAGAATTCCTCGATGGATCAATCTCATCCCAAAATCATCAAGCATCGAGATTCATGGATTTTCTGACGCATCTCAGGCTGCAATGTCTCCAGTACTATATCTCAGAGTCTGTCAACCTGGCGAACAGACTCTTATTTCTCTCATCTGCTCCAAAACCAAGGTCTCACCTCTCAAACGACTTACGATTCCTCGACTTGAACTCTCAGCTGCATTATTGCTCTCAAAACTTGCATCTCATGTCTCATCAACACTTCAACTGTCTCATATTTCGACCTATCTTTGGACTGATTCATTCACAACACTAGCGGAAGGAATTCGTAAAAAATCGCGTTGAAGCGATTCAACAGCATTCTCCAGATGCACATTGGAGATACATCTCAGGGAAGCAGAATCCTGCTGATTGTGCTTCCAGGGGTCTCACAGCTTCTCAACTCATCAATCATCAGCTATGGTGGTCAGGACCCAGCTGGCTAGCTGATCCACCCATCCAATGGCCATCTCATCAATTTCTCAGTTCATCACCAGATGAAACAGAGCAAGTAAGCTCAGAAATGCGACCTTGCAAGTCTCGTGTCTCAACTAGTCCACCTCTCATGCCACTATCATCTCTCATTCACTCATGGACTACTCTCACAGCTCTGTTACGTCGCACAGCAACCGTATTTAGAGCAATCTCATGCTTTAAGAAAATACCTGAAGCAAAACTCAGCATCTCTCCTCTCACTCCTGCTGAAATACACGCAGCGCTGATCCATTGGATCAAAACTACTCAGCAGGAATATTTCTCATCAGAAATTGCATCATTATCTCAAGGTACTGCTCTCAAAAAATCTCATTGTTTCACCAGACTCACAGCATTCATCGACCAAGCAGGCATCATTAGAGTCGGTGGACGTCTTCAGAATTCAACATTAGCTTCTGACAGCAAGCATCCAGCGATCCTTCCAAAGGACTGCACGCTCTCACGTCTCATCATCGCAGATTCTCATATTCGCACAATGCATGGAGGTACCCAACTCACATTATCTCATGTTCGAAAGAAGTGTTGGATAATTGGTGGACGAGCACCAATTAAAAACTTCATTCATCGCTGTCTCACCTGCGCGCGTATGCGGGGAGTCAGATCTCAACAGCTCATGGGTCAACTTCCATCTCATCGGGTCTCACCATCTCTCGTCTTCGAGAACACTGGAGTTGATTACGCCGGTCCAGTGTCTCTGAAGTTCTTTCAAGGACGCGGTACCAGATGCTACAAAGGCTGGATCGCTGTCTTTGTCTGTCTCTCAACATCAGCCGTTCATTTGGAGGTTGTCACTGACTACTCCAGTGAAGGTTTTCTCAAGGCATTCCGCCGTTTCACTAATCGACGGGGAATTTGCCGCACACTTCGAAGTGATTGTGGAACAAACTTCAAGGGTGCTGATCTCATCCTCAAGCAACTTCTCACCGGCGCTCTCAAGGAATCATCTCATCTACAGCAGCATCTCGCCGATGACGGAACTCAGTGGTCATTTAATCCACCTGGGGCTCCTCATATGGGCGGAAAATGGGAAGCTGCAGTAAAATCAATCAAGTATCATCTTCAGAGAACTATCGCTGATACACTTCTCACCTATGAAGATTTCTCAACCTTTCTCATCCAAGTCGAAGCAATTCTCAATTCTCGCCCTCTCAGCGCACTCTCAGAGGATCCGGACGATTTCAATGCTCTCACACCCGGACATTTCATCCGTGGTGACGCTATCAACACAATACCGAAACCTAATCTCACTTCAATCTCATCATTAAGGCTCTCATCTGCAGCATATCCAAGAACGTTTGCAGCATTTCTGGGATAGATGGTCAACAGAATGCTTGCAATCTCATCAATCGATCTCAAAATGGAACACATCTCATCACGACATACGAGTTGGATCACTTGTCTTGCTCTCAGACGAGCGGTATCCACCAACAAAATGGCCGCTTGCTCGTGTGATCCAATTGCATCCTGGTGCCGATGGTCTCACCAGAGTCGTTACTCTCAAGACAGTCTCATCCGTTCTCAAGCGCCCTATCAGCAAACTCGTGCTGCTACCAATCTCATCAGCTGCGGAAGATTCTCAGGTATCATCTAACTTCTCCAACAAGTAGGAGAAGGCGGGGAGAATGTTCAAATCTCCCGCTCTCTCATCGATAACTCTAACGGCGGATAAGTAATCGATACTGTAGTCGATACTACAGTCGATCATCTGTCAATTATAGGCGGCTCCGCTAGTCGCATTCTCATCGCATAGACCGCTCGAGTGGGGATGAAGAAGACGGAAGCTCCGTCTCTCTCACTCAATCAACGCTCTCATTTTTTTTTATTGCAAAGTGTTCTCATTGCGTACGCCTCGTGCTTTATTAAAATCGCTGTGTTCTCAATAAATCAATTGCGTTCTCATAAATTCAGTTAGTGCATTTATCTCATAATAATTAACTGTAATTATTTATTGCATTATTTTTGCTCTCATTATTTAATCTCAGTGCTATTTCAATTAAATTCATCTCACCTCGTGTACCGGCATTGTTACCGCCAAGTCGCCATCTTGGTCACGTGTTGGACGCGAGTGATTTCTCATTAAAATAAATTAAATAAACTGGTTTTTGGCCTAAATCTCATCTAAATAAATTCTCATCAGTGTATATATTGTAAATAAATTACTATATTTATTATTAATATAATTCTCAAGTGTTAAATAAAATTATTAAATTCCCGCCAATTCACACACCAGATCCTCTCATCCTCTCATTTTATAATTAATTATAAATTAATTATTTAAACACTGTTGTTGTTGTTATTGTTGTTGTTTCTGTTTAATACAAAAATTATATTAATAAATAACTTGTTTAGAGTTTTATTCTTTAATATATATTATTCTTTGATATTTACATCTATTACTGAACTAATAAAAAAATAAATAATATATATATATATATATATATATATATATATATATATATATATATGTATTAAATGATTGTTCTAAATATTATTATTTATTATTATATAATTTAATAATATATATAAATGTTAAAGAATAATAAAGATATATTAAACGATTGTTATAAATATTATTTATTTACTTAATATTTATTTTTTATTATTTCTATCAATCATTCATAATTTTTAATATTTATCCACTATTCTTTAACATTTATTTCTATTATTTGAAAAATAATAATTAATAATTATCTAATTGATTAATTAAAAACAATACTTACAAATTTTAGAAAAAGTATCTGAACGTGTTGGTGCCGGTCACAGAATTTTTTTGGATTTGAGAGATTTTTATCAGCTATTGTCTATACTTTCTTTGTCTAGCATAAGCAACCAATGAGAATGCATAAAGCCTAAAAACTTGAGTCCTGATTGGTCCATTACACTATGACGTAGTTGTATTGTTACCGGCAAGTTATAACGTAAAAATGATAGTAAATATTTTTTGAGGCACTTGATATCAAAAATACAATCGAATACATATTCTGATGCAATATTGAGCATTATTTTTATGAATCAATCAATCATAAATATAATAATAATGAATTGTAATTTACGCGCGGGAAAGGGTTATATCTACCGAGGCGACCTCTACCGAGATAGACTAATATAACACATCGATACTAGTGATCGATAATGGCGGTAAAATTCTTAATTTGAATTAATTAAACTTATGAAAGAAAAAATTTTAAATTCAATAATTATACATACCTAACAAATATTTTTTTCTTCAAATCAATTAAACAATTCATTTAAACTTAGAATATATTAAAAATTAAGCATTATATTTAAAAAATATTAATAAAGAATTATACTCTTGGCGGTAAAAATTAAAAATCTAATAATTATACATAGCTGAAATATTTTTTTATCTCAAACTTAAAAATATATTTTGAAAATGAAACTTATAATTTTTTATTTATCACTTATTTCTATAAATTATTATGATTAACTTAATCTATCAATTTTATTAAAGGTTAAAAAAAAAATAAAAATTCGAATATTATTAATTCAAATTAAAGTTTTTATTGAGTGTTTATAAACCAATTTTTTAACATTTTTACATTTTCAAGTGCACATGAATAATTATAATTATTGTTATTTAATTGGTAATGATATTTACAAAAATCATTGTTCAATAATTTTAAATTTTTTAGCGCGGAACATTTAAAGTCATCTAAATCAATTATAATTTTCTCGTGTTCAATTAAATCTTTTATCCATAACTTTTTTTCATAACCCTTCACGTAAATATATTTATAATAACGTGTTACATAATTAATTACTTCATTGAGATTATAATATGATCTATTTCCAGCATTCCAGTTAATTCCATGATAATAATGTGTTACCCAAGTATTTAGACGTTGATATTGATGTGATAATGATTTCCAGTGATAAGGTGGCTTGAATGATGTACATGATAACTCTTCAACATCGTCAATTACATGTTGAATTGTAATTGTAGCAAGTTCTTTCACGATAAACTGATTATTGGGACCTTTGAATCCCTGCACATCCAGTATCATTTCCATTTTTATAGCTTGTCTCTCGGCAACAGTCAACAATGAACTGAAGTATTAAAAAATTCAGCTCAACTATTTTTTTATTACCTCCCCACCACTCTATTTTCCAATTAATTTGATTGGCTTAAAAAATTCCTTTGTTCTATTTTTTAACTGCGCAGTAAATGTTTATTTCTAACTGCGTAGTCGAATTTTCTAGAATATTTATTTTTAGATGATGACTCATCCAGTTCCTTTGTTCTTTTTCAACTGCGTATTAGAATGTTTATTTTTAGATGATGACTCATCCAGTTCCGAGAAAAAAACTTTCCACTGTTATTTTAACTGCGCAGTAGAATGTTTATTTTTAGATGATGACTCACTCGATTCTATTTTTAGATTATGACTCATCTAGTTTAATTTTTAACCGCGTAATAGATGACGTCAAACTTTCCATCGCGCCATCTAGATCTTAGGTTATGTCAATGCAATCTAGGGAATTTTTGTTCTTTTCTATGGAATTTTTATCATTTTTCTAGGGTATTTTTTCAAGTTTCTGATAATTTTATTTTATAAGGTTGGTACTTTTGAGAACTAGAAACTTTCTACTGCGCAATTGATAAGTCATCCCCCACCTATAAAAGTACTGCGCGAGAACATACTTCACAAAAAGAAGTACGAGTTCCATCAATGAAGTACGAATCTCTGCTCAAAATATCTCCAACGATTTGAAGTTCTTTGTGTGTGCGTTTTAAAATTTTCAATAAACAATTTTTCAAGTGATTATTTAAACAATATATAAACAATTTTTCAAGTGATTATTTAAACAATATATAAATAATTTTAGTGACAAATTTTTAAATGAACAATCTTAGTGATTTTTTAAAATTTTTTTTTTCACTAAACTAATTAATTTATATATATAAACAATACTAGTGATAAACAATTTCAAGTGTAAATATAAACAGTGTTGAACTTTGAAAAATAATTTTAAGTGAACTTTTGAAAAATGGCACAAAACGATTTTATTGCGGCGCTTCAGCGTCCAGTAGATTCAATAATTAAATCATTTAATGATTTACATGATCAGCCATTAGCTGAAGAACATTGTCAAAAGTGTTATCAAGTGTGCGCTGATACAATTAATTACTTCAATGAAATTTTGCTAGATCCGCAAATAAATGTTCAAGTCAGAAGAAGTGTACGAGCAAATATTGTACTTTTGTACTGGTATGCAGATCAATTTGCACAATTGAGTGCAGAAGTAACTGGTGGTGACTTGCGTGCAAACAGACGTCTCATCAAGTGGCAAGATCTTGAAAACGCATTCTCAAATAATATTAGATCAGGATGCGTGGTGAATCAAGCTCATACTGATCTTCGTGCTTTTCTTGATGATGCTCAAGATCTTATAACTGGAAAAGTTGAGAATATGCTCAGAGATGTTGCAGGGCTTAAAGTAAATGTTGAATTGATTTGCAAATTTCGAAATGTAAAAGCTGAAAATGTGATTGAAGAAACAAAGTCATTCAACACAAAGAGCCGAGACATTTTACCTGCAACATCTCTTGCTACTTGGTATAAAGATCACGTCAATGATAAATTATTGAAGAAAGTCGAGGAATTCAATCAAAAAGACTCTGGGTGGAGTTTAACTGAAATCCACAGTTCGATAATTACAATGTCGAGATATGCACCTCTTCAAGCTGGAGATTCAACGTTCGTGAAACTACCCAAGGACATTCAAGCAAAAAAAGCAGTTTTAAATATTGAAAATTTTGATGAACACTGTTTTCTATGGAGCGTTGTAGCAGCATTACATCCTGCTACTGAAGGACATCCTGAGAGAAAAATATCATATCCACACTTCAGCTCTATATTAAAGTATGAAAGTATAAAATTTCCAATCACTTTAAATGATATCCTCAAATTTGAAAAATTAAATAATTTGCCAATTAATGTCTACGGTATCGAGTCAGAATTTTGCAATAAAAAATCCAATAAAAGTACGATAATTCCTTTATATCTAAGTAAACTCATAAAGTCTGATAAAAAAGTTATTCATCTCTTAATGGTACAGCAGAATATTAAATTAAATGAATCAGATTTTGATATTAAAAATTTTCAACCTAAATTTCACTTTGCTTTGATCAAAGATATTTCACGACTAGTTCGATCTCAAATTTCAAAGTCAACCTGCAAATTATTTTTTTGTGATAGATGCTTGAATCATTTTAGATATGATTATTCGTATGAAAATCACAAGGCTGATTGTTTTAAGATGAACAAAGTCCATATGACATTTCCAAAAGATCAAATATTAAAATTCAAAAACTACCGATATAAAGATACCATGCCTTTTGTTGTATATGCGGACGTGGAATGTACACTAGAAAAAACCCAAGGAGATGATGAAACTCAGAAGCATGTTCCACACAGTGTAGCATTCTATCAACATTGCAGTTATAATGATAAATTATATAAATTTGAATTAAACCGTTCAAAATCTTGTATTGATTGGTTTATTTTAAAGTTAGAAAAATTAGCTATCGAGTATGAAGGATATTTAAAAAATCCCGTACCAATGAAGCCGCTTACTAAACAGCAGCAAGAGACACATGATCAGGCAACTGTTTGTCATATTTGTGAAAAAATAATTACAACAAATACAGATAAGTGTTATGATCATTGTCATTTCACTGGTAATTATCGCGATCCAGCTCATATATCTTGTTATGTTAATTATCCAAAGTCTCATGTTATACCAATAGTCTTTCACAATTTATCCGGTTATGATTCACATTTTTCAATTAAAAGTCTAGCTACATTAATTAAAGGCGATGTAACTTTACTGCCAATTAATAAAGAAAAATATATATCTTTTACAAAATCAATTGAAAATACTTCAGTGACATTACGATTTATAGACTCATTCAGATTTATGGCATCTAGCCTTGAAAAATTAGCTTTAAATATTGGTGATGATGAAAAGCTTATAACGAAACATCACTATCCTGATCCAGATGAATTTAAATTAGTTACGCGAAAAGGTATATTTTCATATGAATATATTTCAAGTATTGATAAACTTAATGACAAGCAATTGCCTGATCAAGTATCATTTTTTCAAAATTAACGAATGAAAGTGTCTCTGATGAGGATTATTTTTTTGCTCAGCTAGTCTGGAACAAGTTTAACATCAACACACTAGGCGAGTACTCGGATTTATATCTTAAAACTGATGTACTTCTTCTAGCAGATGTCTTCGAAAATTTTCGACGTAGCTGCTTTGAAACTTATAATTTAGATCCATTACATTACTATACTGCTCTTGGTCTGTCCAATGATGCTATGTTAAAATACACTGGTGTGGAACTTCAGCTTCTAACTGATCCTGAAATGGTACTTTTTATCGAGAAAGGTATCAGAGGTGGGGTATCTCAGTGTACAAACCGATATGCTGCTGCTAATAATCGGTACATGGGTGAAGACTTTGATCCAAGTAAAGCTGAATCATACTTGATGTATTATGATGTGAATAACTTGTATGGTGCAGCTATGAGCATGCCACTGCCGACGAGTTCATTTGAGTGGGTTGAAAATGTTGATGATGATGTAAATAAATTTTTAAATGATAATGATAGTGTGGGATATATATTAGAAGTAGACTTAGAGTATCCTGAGGAGTTACATGAACTCCATAAAGATTTACCGCTGTGCCCAGAACACTTTGTACCACCTGGATCCAAGCACTCGAAATTATCGACAACTTTGTATGATAAAAATAATTATATAATACATTATAAAAATTTAAAACAATGTCTAGAGTTAGGATTAAAATTAACAAAAGTTTACAGAGTATTACAGTTTAAACAATCACCTTGGCTCAAATCATATATAGATAAAAATACTGATTGTAGAAAATTAGCAAAGAATGAATTTGAAAAAAATTTTTATAAACTAATGAACAACGCTGTATTTGGTAAGACTATGGAAAATGTAAGAAAGCACAAAGATGTACAATTAAAGACTGAATGGAACGGTAGATATGGAGTCAAAGAATTGATATGTAAACCAAATTTCCATAGTCTTACCATGTTCGATAAAGATATGGTAATTATTGAGATGAGAAAAGTTAAAGTCTGTTTCAATAAACCTATCTATGTAGGCTTTTGCATTTTAGATTTATCTAAAATTTTTATTTATGATTTTCATTATAATTATGTAAAAAAGAACTTTAAGAACGATGAGTCTAAATTAATGTACACAGACACAGACAGTCTCATCTATCATTTTACTGTGCCAGATGTCTATAAAATCATCAAACGTGATATCTCAAAGTTCGACACTTCTGACTACCCCGTTGATAACATATATAATATGCCATTAGCTAATAAAAAAGTCCTGGGTCTAATGAAGGATGAAAATAATGGTGAAATCATGACTGAATTCACTGGACTCAGGGCTAAATTATATGCATTTAAGACTTATAAGATTGAAAAAGCTAAAAAACGTGCAAAGGGAGTCAAGGGTCCTACTTTGAGGACAATCACGTTTGATGATTTTATGCAATGTCTTGAAAATCATGTGACTTTAACAAAAAAACAATATTTAATTAAATTAAACAAGCATAATGTGAAGACAATTGCACAAAATAAAATTGCATTGAGCTGGGCTGATGATAAGCGCCAGCTCATTGATGACAGCCACGATACCCTACCATGGGGTTATAAAAATAAGAAAATAATTGTAGATGATGATGATGACGATGAGATAATAATTAAAAAAAGAAAACTTATGTAAATAGTTGTAAAATTAAAAAAAGAGAACTTATGTAAATTAGTTTGATAATAAAAGAGAACTTATTTAAATAAAAAATGTAAATATTATTTTTAAGTTTTTTTTTTTTTGTAAAAATGGTTTTAAGGTTTGAAAATAAAAAAAAAATGTATATACAATTAAAAATTTTGTTTTTATTTATTAGAATATAAGTTTTACAGGTCTGATTTATCAATCCACGTGTTGTGAGAGCTGTCGAAGCCGAGCCACTTTACATATAATTTATTTCCACGTTTTTTTATAATTTTTTCTATTAGATAGACATCCGGATGCTTGACTTTGCTGAGTTCTTCAACATAAAATCCACCTTCAATTAGCTTATCCTGATAGTCTACAAGTTTGTATGTTGTTGGATTTGTATTCTGCACTGTCTTGATTGTAAAAACTTCAGTGGTCCAATTGGGTGTGTAGCCTTTTTTAAACACATGTTTGTACTTGCTGATTCGAACTTTGTCTCCGACTTTGAATTTATTTTTTCGTGCCTGCCGCTGAGCTTGAAGAGGTTTGTATATTTTTTCAAACATCTGCTTTTCATTTTTAGCAGTTACATCAATAGGTTCCAGTTGAATAGTTCGATGTTTTCTAGTATTATATTTGTGTAATAAATCTTCCAATATATCAATCCACTTATAATTGCCACGAGCGGTGAATTGACGCCACATGTTAGTCTTAAGTGTTCGATTAAAACGTTCACATATTGATGCCTTCATGTTGCTGAATGTTGAGTACATGTTGATATTTTTACATTTCATAAGTTCTTGAAATTCTTTATTATAAAATTCTTTGCCTTGGTCAACATCCAGATTTTTTGGTACACGTCCTCGTTGAAATATAGATTTCATTGCACTAGTGACATCACTGCCACTTTTACTTTTAATCGGTACAGCCCAAGCATACTTTGAAAAAATATTTATGACAGTTAGCAGATATTTGTTTCCTTTATTTACTGCTGCATAAGGAATCATTTCAACTAGATCAGCTTGCCAAGTTTCATCAAGTGCTCGTATGTCAACATGACGACGTTGGTAATTTCTGCGTGCTGGTCTGTGCAGCTCATACGCTATTACTGATTTTTTGTCCTCCATTGTCAACAAAAATTCTAGCTTTCAATTCTTTAATTCGCTGTGTATTTCTATTAATTAATTCTTTTCGTGACTTTATACGTTTTATTATATTTTTTAATTCTTGATTTTCTTTTTTTAAAAGCGTCACAGCAGAGTCCAGTGTTACCACTTGAGAGTGCAAGTGTGAAATGATCTCTGACTGATCATTCCTCATACTATCATACAATAAAGACAGCTCTTTGTGTACAAGATCACGTGTAAATTTTACAGTTGCTGCATCACTGTCTTCAGCTGGTTTACCAACATGACACAGTCTCTTGCTCTGAACATCATACTGTCCATCAACAGTTATTTGAAATCCTCGTCCAGGTGGTCCTGGTGGTCCACTGATTGCAGCACTAGTTGGTAGTGACCGTCCAAAAATATCGATACTCATTTTTGCTCTTTTTACTTCAACAGTCCGCGAGTAAATGACATAAATTTAATGCAGCGGTTGCTAATAAATAATTCCTGCTTCTCTTAGCTCTTCGATAATTGATATGATTTCATTGGTGTGACTTGGATTCCCAGCTGCTTGAGATGCCATGAGTAAACGAAGACGGTCGACTAGTTCATTTGGATCATCCCAGTAGACATAATCCATATGTGCTTTTTTCTTTTTCGCAATCATAAAATCAGGTAATCCTTTACCTCTTGATAAGTTTGCATTTTTAGCAAGAAAATCAGCAATATAATTATTGTACTTGTTTGTTGAGTCTTCATAAAAACTACCATCTGGCTTATAATTTTTTCTATGAGCATTTGTCATCTTTATAATTTCGAGATATTTATTTTTATCATTCTGTGTGACTTTCGAATCATCAGGTGACTTTTTAAATGATAATTCCAATAAACTAGGAGTCATTGAGTTATTTTTATTTTTTATATTAATCTCAGTATCATCAAAAGTTATTTCAGAATCACCAATGCAAAAATCATTGTAACGTTGACGAACACCATATCTCATATCTATATCTTTACTTCTTTTGTACACTTTAGCTAAATAAGACTTTATTTCACTGCTAGCTGGCTTAGCAGGGGTACTTGATGCAGCAGGAGATATTTGTATTTCTTCCAGAGTTCCGCTTCTATCTTCAGAGATAATACTATCATAATTACTTGCATCATCAAGTTCTGTATCATTATTCACTGTTGAATTATTTTTTTTAACTTCTTCTTTGACTTCTTGCTTGACTTTTTGTTTGATTTTTTGTTTTGATGACTCGACTAGACTCTGTAGAGGTGTAACAATAGGCTTAAACATTTCACCCATTGCTTTCTCAGTTGTGTCTTTACCCAACTTGAGCATTCTATGCTTCCGTCGGATAGCATCACTAGCCTGAGATATCTGATGTAAGACATCTCGTTGCTTTGAAAACTCCTCGGTCTTCATGTTTATGCCTTAGAGTTCACTTAATCTCTGATGACTATTTATCAAGTACAAGTTAATTTATACTAATAAAACAGTCAAATCCTTTTCTATATCTTCCACTATTTAGCTCACTGTCTTTGTCAATCACTACAAAACCATATTTACCATTCCAACATGCTGAACACAAGTCTTTGAATAAATTGTATGACATGTCAGTATTTATATGATCATCATACACATGTTTTAAGTTCATCTCATCTTGACGAAAGAGAACTATAAAATTTGCATTGTCGCGTATCAAATGTTTAGGGACACGTGTATAAGTCTGACAGAGATAAAAACTGTCAACATCTTTATGTCGGCCCATACAAAAATATGCTCTGATATGATCTTGTTTTTCACAAGCAACATCATCAAATATCATCAATGAGTTTGGTTTTGCATCTTCTGGTTTCAGTACTTCTTCGTGCTCGTTGAATGTAAAAAATTCAATACCTTCTATTGGTTTAAGTAGTGATTTTAAAAATTTATATTTCGGCTGGTTCAGAGATTTTTAGTAGAGATAGATATTATCAAATCTCAAGCCGTTGGGGTGTATGATGAGTGAGAGCAGAGCATTTGTTTTTCCACAATTTGATGGGCCACAAAATATAGCACGTACACTGTTTGGTAATAAAGCACCGTGTCTCTTGACTTTTTTCACCCCCGTACCTTGAACAATTTGATCAAAATTTATTACTGGCAACTTGGCCTCTTGACTTTTAAACTCCATGTTGATAGTTTGCAATCACAACAACTCACTCAGCGAGCTATAAGTATCAGATTTTATATCATTTTAAGTTAGTCATGATGCTGCTACTATAGAGAGCAGACGTGTAGAAACCAGTGGTAGCGGTTTCGTAAACAGTATAATCAATAAGCTACCATTTGAACTACATATACCTGGATACCAGTACTGTGGACCTGGCAGAAAGCTAGCCAAGAGATTAGCTCGGGGAGATCCTGGAATTAATCCTCTGGACGCTGCGTGTAAAGAACACGATATTGCATACTCATATAATCGTGAAAATTTGGTGACACGTCACGAGGCTGATCAAATACTTGCTGAGAAGGCGTGGCAACGTTATCAAGCAAAAGACGCTGGTATTGGTGAAAGAGCTGCTGCGTGGAGTGTAAATAAAATCATGGAGATGAAAAAAAGATTCGGAATGGGGTTGAAGAAGAGAACAGCTGGCAAGAGAAAGCCTCGCAAGAGAAAGACTGGCAAGAGAAAGACTAGCAAGAGAAAGACCAGTGTAAAGAAACAAGTAGCACTAAGACAAGTTGTCACAGCTGCCAAAAAGTCCATGACTCCTGGTGGTGATCCAATCAAAACAGCGTTGAAAGGAGCTTGTCATGCAGTTAAAAAATCTGGTGGGAAAAAAAATATCAGGCTGCCACGAATTCTACCAGTTCCATCTGAAGTTGGTGGTATACTACCATTTTTAATACCACTTTTTGCTGGTCTGAGTGCAACAGGAGCTTTAGCTGGAGGTGCAGCTGGTATAGCAAAAGCTGTAAATGATGCGAGTACTGCTAAAAATCGATTTGAAGAGAGCAAACGTCATAATTTGAAAATGGAACAAATATCCATGGGTAAAGGCTTATACTTGAAGCCTTACAGACGTGGTATGGGCTTATACTTGAGACCATATCCAGTAGGCAGAGGATGCAAGTCAAAAAACAAGTAGAGCTACCACATCGAGCACTCACAAACATCGATTTACTGAAATACGCTAAAGCTCTAAAAATTTCAAACTTTCGTGGTGTTTTTATGAGAAATGATTTACCTGAAACTAGACCAAGAAAAAATGAATCAGCTATTATCAATCTTGGTGATAAACTCGGACCTGGTACTCATTGGGTTGCATACAAGAAAAACAATGATAAAGTTGTTTGCTTTGACAGTTTTGGTAATTTACAACCACCACAAGATCTTATGGAATATCTCGATGTTGGTAGCGTAAAATATAATCACAAAAGATATCAAGATTTTGATACAATCATATGTGGACATTTGTGTCTCAAATTTCTCACTGGACAACTATAAATTGATGTGACTTTGTGTACAGCACATCAGTCATGGCTGAGTCATTCACATTAACGCTGACAGGATCCACGTCCGTGTCGGAGGCCAACTACTTCCCTCCAATTGAATTATCATCAACTAAAAATTATGTTCTGGGACTTGTAGAGTTATTAACATTTAACTCAATACCCAATATTGATGTTGGTGCTAATAAATTCTATGTCTCTTATCTTGTGGATAATATTGATATCGAAAAAATTGATACAAATAATATTGATGAGAAAAAAGTAGTCAAGAAAAAAAGAGCTAAAAGAAATGCCACAATAATTACAAAGTTTGATGACAATGTCTCAGTAACTGAAAATGATAATACAATGAGTGAAAATATAGAAGCTGGAAAATATGAAACTGTTGAAGAGAGAGTCTTGACGATACCAACAGGAAGTTACGAAATCACTGACATTGAAAAATACATTCAAAAGAAATTACAAAGACTCAGCATCAGCTCAAGAGCCAATAATAATGAATTGAGAAGTGAAGTTAAGTGTGATCAATTTGTGAATTTTACACCTCAAGATTCTATTGGTAGACTACTGGGATTTACAAATCGAAAGCTGACACCACATAAAACTCACTCATCAGATTTACCAGTGAAGATATTAAAACTCAATGCTCTGAGGGTTGAGTGCAACATCACATCAGGCGCTTACATAAATGAGCACAAAGTTCACACTATTCATGAATTTTTTCCAAGTGTACCACCAGGATATAAGATTGTTGAATTGCCATCCCACGTCATTCATCTGCCGATCACCGTACAAGCAATACAAAATCTCAAACTGAGAATTGTTGATCAAGACGGAAAACTGGCTAATTTTAGAGGTGAGACGATAACCATAAGACTGCATATAAAGTCTATAAAATAATGGGTATCGTGTATAAAACAAAAAGTGGTGCTGGGTATAAAACGACAGCAACATGGTCGAGCAACATCAGTCGACGAGTACCTCACAAGGTGTTAACACATCAGAACGCTCAGTTTCTTCAGAGCCTAGGACTAAAATTACGTGGAAAATTAAGAAAATAAAAATTTATTTTTGTTGTTTGACGTGTACACGACCATGGCGGCAGAAATCTTAAATATTCAACGACAAATCATTTTTGATGAGTCGATTGCACACTATGAAGCACATGCTCATCTCCCGTATGCTTCATCAACATTTAACAACAGCGATGAAATAAGAATTGCTGTTCAACATCAAGATTTATGTCTACTTCCAAGTAAAAGTACACTGCATGTGTACGGAAAATTCACAAAGTCTGATGGTACAGCTGTAAGTGCAACTACTCACATGGTAAACATGACAGTATGTCATATGTTTGAAGAAATACGCTACGAGTTCAATGGTGCTGAGATTGATCGTAACAAAAATGTTGGTATCACAAGTCTCATGAAAGGATATACATCACTGAGTCCAGCTCAACAAAATACACTCGAGAACTTAGGCTGGATTATGGATGAAGCTGTCAACAAATTACACAATGACAATGGCTACTTTGATGTATCTATACCACTAAGTCTCCTGCTTGGATTTGCTGAAGATTACCATAAAGTTGTCATCAATGCAAATCATGAATTAATTTTAATGAGATCAAATTCTGATATGAATGCATACATTGTGACTACACCTGCTGCTGGAGCTTATGCTGAAGCTGTTAAAATTACGCTGCTAAAAATCGAGTGGATTGTACCATATGTGACTATGGCTGATAAATAAAAAATTGAAGCTTTAAATTATATCACAAGTGATCCAGCTATCTCAATCAGTTTCCGGGCTTGGGAGCTGTACGAGTATCCACTATTACCTAATACTTCGAAGTACATTTGGGCAGTTAAAACATCTACGCAGCTCGAGAAACCACGTTTTGTAATCCTTGGATTTCAAACAGCAAGAAAAATGACGCAACTAAAAATGCCAGCGTGTTTGATCACTGCAACATCAGAGATATAAAATTATTTTTCAACTCTCAGAGTTATCCTTATGGGAATTTAAACCTCAACATTGCAAACAATCAATATGCTCTGTTGTGTGATATGTATATAAATTTCCAAATTTCATACTACAACAAAGAACCTGAGCCACTGCTAACGAAGAAGAAATTTTTGGAACAAGCACCACTGTATGTTATCGATTGCTCGAAACAAAACGAATCGATAAAATCTGGACCAGTGGACATTCGTCTGGAATTTGAATCTACAAATCAATTTCCTGCGCAGACATCAGCTTATTGCCTCATTATACATGATCGCATAGTCGAGTATAATCCTATAAGCAGCATCGTACGAAAACTAATATGAAGACTGTTAAATTTAATCCAACGCCAACCATACATTACATGTATGTATGGAAATTTGCACACGAGCAAGCAAGAAGAGGCGAATGGGAACAAGCAGCAAGAAATCGAGATTGATTTAAACAAAGAATTAATAAATTAAATATAATTATTGGACCTGTATTAATTAAAAAACTTACATTTATAAATGAATAAACTTTTTTTATATTGATATATATTGTTTTTTATTACTTATAACCTAAAAATACATTTAAGTCTTACATAACCTTAAATATCTCTCATAACCTCAAATACAATAAAATATTTTTCTTAACCTAAAATAGACATTTTAGTCTTACATAACCTTAAATATTTTTTTTTTTATTTACATAATCTCATATACATTATAGATATTTTTCTTAACCTAAAAATATACATTTTAGTCTTACATAAAATTAATTTTTTTTTTCTTAACCTCAAATATAAATTTAGTCTTACATAAACTATAGTTTTTTCTTAACCTAAAAATATACAGTTAGAGCAATCTTTTTTAAATGGATATGCAAAGCTATCAGGAATATCATCATTGAAAATATAATGATCCCGACATCTTTGATAGCCAATCAATTTTTCATTATTTTTTAATTCTTCTGATAGTTTGTGCCAAACGGAATCGATCTGGTGGGCTGCATTTTCAAGGATAAATGTATCATCAAAGCATGCGATATCTCGATCATCCATACAAAGTAGATTCCCCAATTGATTGAAGATCTGAACTGACTTCTCGTAGGATGGTTGAATTCCATAAAAATGCCAGAACCATTTCTTGAACTCTTGGACATTTTGAAATGCACATGAAGTATCCAATTTCTTCAAGTGATAGGCATAGTATGGACATTGATATTTCAAAAAATCATTCTTTTGATAGAGTGAAAAAAATTCCATTTTTTCTAAATCGATAATTGGTACAGCAGTATCAATTAGATCTTCAAGCCATTTATTCTTCTGTTCACCTTGTATGTAAAAGTATCGTGTATGTTTGACTATAATTTCAAGAATTTCTTTCAATAATTCATATGGTAGCAAACCGGCTATCCATGATATTGAATGGTGATGCATGTGGTGATCAACACTTTTCTGCATTACAGCAACATCAACTTGATCCAAAGGTGGTTCAAATAACCAATGTTCACATCGCGCAAGTCCATATGTACCCACTTTATCATAAATATCAGTAGCACAAAGTTCTTTTATCACAAATCTGCCATCAGGCATCTCGAAACCCACAAAATCAATTATTAAGTCCATTATTACTGTTTGTTAGCTTTAACCAATAACTTAGTTAATATAAATGTGATTTCAAGACACGCTTGTCCATAATTTTTGCGATCCTTGAAGTTTAATAATAATTCTTTCCAATGAGAAAGTTGTAAGTCGATTTCTTGCCGTCGAATAGCTAATTCTTTGGTTTTTTCCTCATTCGCGTTTCTATAATAATAGGAATTTGGAATAACGTCGCCCCCGAAAATATCACTTTCTTCGCTTATGTCTTCGAACTCAATTTGGGCCTCGTGGTTACACTCATCCATACATACGTGAAGTCTATGAAAAAAGTTAATTAAATATATATTCATAGCTGAATTAATGAAACATATAATAAATATTTACATACCTTGAACCTTGGCGAGCCATTTTATGACTTTCCGAGCATGCGTCATTGCAGTTTTTCCGTTTTTTCACTGATTTCAAACAGATCCTTTGCTAACTGTTTTTTTTCGGCACAGCCTGGACACGATACTTCTCGCGCACTTTCAATAATTTTAATATCTTTAGCAAACGCAATTATATCATTAACAAATTTACCAATTTCCCCAAAAGGCACGTCACCAAATAACGATTCAATAATATCGTCAAGATTATCAGTGTATGGCCGGTTATGTAAGAGAAAAATTCTTTCACTTTCACTGAATTTTTTATCCATTTGCACAAGCTGTTAACTAGAACGTTTCTCGATGTAGACTGACTGCTGCGAGCTCTCGAGCTCAGCGTTCAGCTCAGTATCCCCACTCTAGGACGAAAAAAAGTTCAGACTTGTCGGATGACGTCATCTACTACGCAGTTAGAAATAGAACAAAGAGGGGAGAGAAACTAAACCACTAGATGGCATGGCTTCTCGCAAGTGCTCGTACTACACCGAGTTTGAATATATCAAATATCGGTCAGAGAGTAAATTGGCCCCGTGATGACGCTCAAGGCTGATAGACTGAGAAAGTATCAACCTTGAGCGCCATCACGGTGTCATTTTGTTTTCAAAATTTCCCCGCTTAAAATATACACAAGGCGCCATCTTTTATAAGACGAGCTCAAAATGGCTGATACGAGCTCAAAAATGGCGGACACGAGCTCAAAAGAGTCCGAGATAAGCTCACAATGAGCTTAGACGGTAAAAAAACTGCCAAATAACGTCAATTAGCATCAAAATGATGTGAAAAAGGCCCCCAGATAAGCTCAAAAATGAGCTCAGACAGTAAAAAGACAGCCAAATAACGCCAATTATCATCAAAATGATGTCAAAAAGGCCCCAGATAAGTATACCAACAGTCAACACGCTATCATCAATCGTTAACTTACCCTCAGTCAATACAACAGATCGTACCCATTTTGATGCTAATTGGGACAGAACCTTCCTTGTCTATCTACTAGAAAATCTAACACTGAGGAAACTTAATTTTTGTTGATCTTTGAAGCCCCGTAACTTTTTCACAGTTCGTTTGACGTACATAATGCACCGGCACTCTTTTATAGAGAATTTAATTTCTTACGAAATTCCACTAGGTGAAATTGAAAAAAAAAATCGGTTCAAAGTCTTAATAACAAAAAATTAACATGAAAAATTTTTGCGTGTATTTTAAATAGAAAAGGGCAACCCCCCGCCCTCCTCCTTCCCTTTTCGATAGCTCAATTTTAAAGATCCCTGGTTGAAACTCGGTGAGGACTTTTTTTATAATATAAAGTAACTTCTGAGCCCATAAGACGTTGAAAAAATAAATATTTGTTTTTATTGGGACACCCTAATATATATATACGCGAAAGGGGAGGGGGGCGGGGGTAGGGTAGGTAAAACGGAGTGACCCAAAATTTTGTAAAAAAAAAATTTCATATTTTAAATAACATGAACATTCAAAAATCACTTTTGTAAATAAAATTGAACGTTATTTTAAATTTTTTTTGTTAAACTTTTTCAAAAATCGATTGTCAGTTGAAAAATATTAATGACTTGTTTCATGATAAAAACTATTAAAAATTTATTTGTCTTCTCTTGTACCCAATAGTCATGTAAAATATAATTTTTCCTACTGTAAATTACTTGCAAAAAAATTCAACTTAATTAAATTTATTTCAAATCCAGACATTTTTTTTTTTACCTTTTTTAGGGGGTACCCCATTTTGCCCGCAGAAATGCAAAATTTTGTTCTTTAACGATAACTGAACATTTTTTCTATTTACTTCGAATATCATTAAAAAAAAAGATTCAGTGTATTTGAGTCCTCGAAAACTTAGTATTTCCTCAAGTACCCTCTTTTGCCCCTCACTCCTCTATTTATTTAAGTATGTGTGTGTGTTTATTTGAATACGTCAATATTCAAGAAAATTGTCATATACAGATGTATAGGTGAGACCAAGGCAAGGTGGCTCTCTGGGGCGAAGAAGCCCCCCTCCCTGAAATTTTGATAAAAAAAAAAATTTTTTTTTTTCGTCTAATTACTATAAATCCGAAATATTTGCGCATTTTTAGAACTACGCATGACACTTGGAGCAAAATGAACCAGCCGCAAATTCTGATAAAATGATTTTTTCAGATTTTTCGGCTGCTTCTTAATGTCTACGGCAAATTTGGTCTCTAAAATTATTCAAAAATAAAAATTTTTTTTATATTGATAAATTTTTAAAATAAAATAAAATTATCTATAATCTAAAAAATTAAAAACACGTTTTTGGGTTACGAATAATAAAAAAATTAGAAATATAGAATTTTTTATGTTTTTAATTACAAATAATAATTAATTCAATCGTGGGGGAACGATGTATTACAATTAAAAATTTTTTTTTAATTTATTTGAAAGTAAAAATAGTTTCCAAAAAAAAGTAATACGTTCTTAACGATGGAAAAAAAAAAACAAAAAAATTATCATTTTTTGGAAGAGGACCTCCTTGCCCCAAAAAAAAAAAATTTTTTTTTTTTCAGAGTTTCTGTAAAATGTCTATAAATTTGTTCGAAATAGAGCAAAACTAAGGTGATTTGATGGTTAACCCGTCAGCACTCCCGTTATGAGCATTTTGCTCACAGGACACTATTCAACTTATAGGATGTCGCGGTAGCGCAAGCTAGACACTAAAAATCACGGGAGTGCTGACGGGTTAAAAGCCACAAAAAGAAATAATCGGTTTAGGTGGGCCGCCATGCCCCGGTCTCTTCTACAATTAGATATAACTTTTTACAATAATGCATAATTTGCCTATATTTTTAGACATATTTAATATGAATTATATCTAATTGGATAACATCATATTATACATTAACTGTTTTCTATATACGAGTGTGAATTTAGCAGATATCCGAAAAATTTAAAATTATCAATAAATAAAAGGTTAATATTTATAAAGAATGCAATTAATAATTTCAAAATTTTTTAAATGCACATTTTTTTTAAATTTTATTTTATTAATTGATCACTCTATTTATTAATAATTTTAAATTTGTCTGATGTCTGCTTCACTCACACCCGATTTCTAAATTCATACTTTTTTTTACAAACAACTTATTCAAAAGAATATAGTACTTACAACTGTATGGTGTTTACTTCAAAATAAGCGTAAACAAAAAAAATAATTGCACTAAAAACAATGATTGTATGTATATAATGATTGTAATTATATATTATAATGATTTTTTAGGTAGATTTTTTTAAAAATCTAACTATTGTATTTGTCCTCATGGTCGATTTTACAAGGGATTTCGTCATAAACTATCATAATTAGTTGAGTAGAGTTCAAAAATACCACTCGTTGAAAAATTTATATATGTATGTATATATATATATATATATATATATATATATATATATATATATGTCATAGAACCGACTTTTGAGGACACGATTGCATCTACAATTCTTATCAGATCTTAATGAAATTTCCTACACTTATTCTATGTGTGATTACCACGGTTAAGTTCGAAGATGGGCTGATTCGGTCGATTAGTTTAGAAGTTATGGCTGTCTGAAATTTCAACGATTTTTCGAAAAAATAAATTTTTAATCACTTTCAAGTCCATATAACTTTAAAACTACAACTCATAGATA
>OZ024715.1:2371193-2451887 GCA_964016945.1 Microplitis deprimator | reverse complement strand
CAATTTTTTTTTAAATTAATTTATTCGTTTCCTCGATGTATGGGCCAGGTCTGGCAGTCAAGTATGGGCCAGTTCTGGTAACCATGCATGGCCCAGGTCTGGCAACCAGGCTTGGCCCGAGATTATCATTCCAAAATTTTACCAGAACTGGACCAAGACTGGCTTACAAGCCTGACCCAAGGTTCTATTAAGTTGAGCCAAGCCTGGGCCCGTGGTACTTTTCTCTCTGGGTTATTATTTTTTGATGAATTCATCTTTTCAAAAGTTATTGAAGCTCGAAGTCAAGTTATAGCAAATTTCAAGATCTTTTTGCTTTTCCGACAAAATCATCAGACTTATCACAAAATGTTAACAAATTTTTTTTGTAGACAATTTTATTTCCTACAAATTCTCTCCGATAACATTTTTTCCGATTCCGCATAATTTTTTAAGAATAACCATTTTAATGTCAAGCTCTTAAAAAAAAAGTGTTCTGATTGATTTTAAGAGCTCGACATTAAATTGGTAATAGCTAGAGAATATGCAGAATCAGAAGAAATTTTATGTGAGATAATTTATAGAAAATGAAATTGTCTACAAAAAAGATCCAATAACATTTTGTGATAAGTTTGATAGTGTCACCAGAAAAGTTGAAAGATCTAGAAATTTGCGATAACTCGACTTCGAGCTTCAATAACTTTTAAAAAGATGGATTTATCAAAAAATGATAAGAAACATTTTTTGTAGAGCGTTCAATTTCCTACAAAAATGTTTACTGAGCATAAAAGTTCGTTGATTGGTTTGTGAGCTAGAAAACTAAAAAAAAAAATTTTTTTTTTTCCCGTGTTATTTAAATGGAAAATAGAAAAATGGATTGAGGCAAATCTTAATATCATAACTATGAGCCCGGATTGGTACCACAATTTTTATTTTTAGTTATACTTTTAATTTTTAGATGCCATAAAAAAAAAAAATTTGTTTTTTTTTGAAACACTAATATATATGGGGCATTCCACGCCAAATCGAACGGTTTTAAGAATTTTAATTTTTAATATCCGTCATTTATTGATATTTTTTAGTACTCATCAAAAAATTCATCCTTGCAAATTTTGAGATTTTTTTTATCATTGGTTCAAAAGATGAAATTTTCAAAAAACCGCTCTTTTCATGGTTTTTTGCTTATAACTATTAGAAAATATGTTTAAATAAAAAAACTTAAAGAATAAGAAAGTTTCGTTTTTCTATGTTTTCTCAGAAAAAGAAACAATTAATGATTTTTGATAGTAAAAACAAAAATTTTTTAATTTTCAAAAATCTAAAGAAAAAGTCACGCAGGTCCCACGACCGGAACCACCTGAAAAGTTGTGGAATAGATAGTACTTTGTTGTCACAAATTTTCGGGAAAATCAAAATGTGTATGATTTTCAGAAAACGACTTAAAAGTTTGAAAACTCAAAAATAACGCAGAAAAATTTCTCCAAAAAATTATTTGTAATTTTTTTCTAAAAGAACATGGAAAAAAAAAATTTTGTTATTCTTTGAGATTTTTTATTTAAACGAATTTTCAAAAAGTTATAAGCAAAAACCATGAAAAGAGCGGTTTTTTTGAAAATTCCATATCTTTTAAACCAATGATCAAAAAAATCTCAAAATTGAGGAGGCTGAGTTTTTTGATGAATACTAAAAAATATCAAAAAAAGGCCATTCGGCAGGCGAAATGGAAGTAGATTTCTCATTATTTAATTATTTCAACCTTTCAAATAAACATTAATAACAAAATAAATTTTTTTTTGACATCCTCAGTAATTCTCAAGGTTATAGAGCAAAAAAAAATTGGCAAAAAATTGAAAGTGCAATGCGAAAAATTTAAGAATTGAGATTAGAAAATTAAAAAAATTATCGGAATGGTAAGTTAAGTAACAAAAATTGAAATTAAAGAGAATCAAATTGTCTGAGGAAAAGTATTCTGTTTTTTTTTTACTATAAGATTAATAGTTAATACAAAATTAAATAAAATAATTTGAATAAAAATTTCAATTATGATAGATCTAAGTGTCATACTTGAAATCAGTCATAAGAACTGTCAATAAAACAAAATTGAATTTTCACACTTGAATTAAAATATTTAGATTTTATAAGTGTTACACAGCAATAATATAAATTCAATCAGTTTCATAAATTTACTAGTGAATACAATAGTTAGGATTCTGAGGAATCTATTGAAAGTAGGAGAACCAATGCAATATCAAAATTTCATTTGATAAGTGGTAAGATAAGAAATTTCATTGGTCTAGACACAAATATAGGAATGAAAATTAAAGCTTATTTGAAAAGCTTTTAGATGAATTTTATACAAAGTCGATAAGTTATAAAATTCAAATAATATCGAAGAAAGAATAAGTAAAAATATGAATGTTTGACATTCTGCAAATTTTAAGATGCTATAACTTCTAAACTAATCGACCGATTGAGCTCATTTTCCAACTCGATCAAGGTAGTCACTTACAGAATACGTATACCTAGTTTCAAAGCGATTGGTTTAAGACTGTGGTAATAATCAAAGTGACAACCTTCATAAAATTATTTTCTATAATATTTAATAAATTTTTAAAACCATTTTTCTATCAGAAAAAGTGGTCAAATCAATGAGCTGCATAGTGAAAATTGAAGGCAATCGAGCGAGCTTTCAGATAAAACAAGCAAAAATGAGCTATCTCTTTCCGTTTGAAAGTTACATCCGGT
The DNA here is from genome assembly GCA_964016945.1 of Microplitis deprimator. Taxonomy (NCBI): domain Eukaryota; kingdom Metazoa; phylum Arthropoda; class Insecta; order Hymenoptera; family Braconidae; genus Microplitis; species Microplitis deprimator. The sequence goes on along the minus strand of OZ024715.1, from coordinate 2,449,166 downwards.
TGAATCGGTAAACAATTTTTTGTTTTGAAAATTTTACAAAATTTCAATCAACCATATCTACTAAACTTATTGGCCGATTTGGCTCATCTTCAAACTCATCCAAGGTAATCGTCCATAGAATAAATTTACTAAGTTGCGTTAAGATCGGTGTAAAATTGTGGACGCTATCGTTATAGAACGGTGCGTTACATCGTATATATATATATATATATATATATATATATATATATATATATATATATATATATATTAATAGATTTTTTTGACAATCTCTAATATATATATATATATATATATATATATATATATATATATATATATTATATTAATAGATTTTTTTGACAAACTCTAATATATATATATATATATATATATATATATATATATATATATATATATATAAATTAGACTAGGCCGAAAAAATCGACTATTATTTTTCTTTCGATACTGTGAAAATATTGTACAAAAAAATTATTGTGCAACTTTGAGTCCTTAATATTGATACTAAGAGGTGTATCGTTACGACTATTCGTTTTTTGACAGAAATTTCATTTTTTATCCAAAACTCGTAAATCATCTATTGGAAAAATTTGAGCAATGTATGTTCTTAAAGAAAATTGAATTCCCTACAAAAAATCTCTCTTAGTAAATTGACGTAAAACGAGCCGTTTCCTTGTAACCGTGCCTTAAATAATGATTTGTTCTTTAAATTCTTTGTTTCTATTTTGGATTTTCGTTACTACTAGAAACATTAAAATTTTTTCTTCGTCAATATATGTATTTTAAAAGGTGTCACGATATTTACATATCGCGGCAGTCTCGCATTAGGTCAGTGAGCAACAGATGGCAGCACACGCTGCTCACACGTCTCACCTACCATTATTATTATGATTATTTTGTTTACATGTACTATTTTGTTTTAATTATTGCAGCTATATTATCTAATACATTTTTTAGGTTAAAATTACTGTGGAATCAGGAAAATTTAATGATTAAATTAAGCATATATTTGAATTTTTGTGATGCTTGGATGAATAATTGCGTATTTTATTTATATGCTTATTATTATTTTAGCCTAGCGACGCATGCGCGTCGATGCAACAGTTGGCATGAATAAATTTATGTATAATAAATAAATTTAAGCGTTTTATGAAAGAACCACTGTCTGAGTTATCATAGAATTGTGATAATATTTAATTATGATAGATACAATTGGCCATTTAATGTCGGGATTGGGATAAATTACACAAGCCAAGTTGTGTATTTTGTTGTTGCTACTGGTCAAAATTAACATGCGACAGGTATAATTCTCCATTGGTTGGAGTGAGACAGAGATATAAAAATGGCGCCGGCCGAGGTGCCGGCATGAGATTCACGTGCTGCCGTGGTCAGACGTGGATAATCAGCTGTAAGAGCAGGGTGTGTGCCTGTTGCTGTATAAAAATTAATAAAGTATTTTTTTGAGACGCCATTTACATTGAACGAATTATTGCTAGTATTATTAAATAGTTTGTGGATTTTTGCAATAATTCTTGGCTGAAGTAAATTATAATTGTCAACAATGGAGCCTGTTCGCGTTTTACATATAGACGACGACTGTCAGTACTTTTGAGCTAATACATTGGCGTGTAATTGCGTTCCCGCGTTGGTGGCCATTTGTATCTCTCACGAGAGCGAGTGAGATAGCGCAAACTTGTCAGCAATTTTAGGACTGTACATTACATGCGTAATTGTTGATTCCAGTGGACAATAATTCAACAAATAAAATTAACAATTACTATTTCTATATTATTGGATATTTTAAATATTGAAATTGTAATTGACTTAAATTTAATTATACTTGCTGACTAGTATATTCAAATCTCATCAAATAATATAGATGATACATGTTTGATGGGAATTTCAGTATATTATTGTTTTTCTTGGAATCGAGTGTTGTCAGTAAGTAAATAGTAAGTTGAGTATGAGAGATCATTAGTTAAAATTTGAATAACTTGTTCGTTATATTTTATCAATAGTTGTGTGTAAACTATTATTATTATTATTTTTTTTGATTAAGAGATATCACATGCGAGTGATATTATTACTTATAAAGATCTGAATATTATTTATTATCATTTATAAGTAGTGGAATATTATTTGTGATGAAACTAGTATTATTATTATTTTTTATTGATGGATATCATATGCGAGTGATATAATTATTTACAATTATCTGATTATGATTTGTGTTTAATTTATTATTATTTACAAGTATTTGAAATTATTAACGGTCACATGCGAGTGATATTATAATTTCTATTTATATAAATATTATTTGCGTTTATTTCATAATTATTGTTTTGGAAGTAGTAAATATCACATGCGAGTGCTAGTACTAATTATTTAAATATTCTTGGCGGTAAACAAATGATCATTTATACGTTGAAATACAAATTGAAGCAAATGTTCATCAACCCGGTGTTTAGTTAACTGTTATTTATTTAAATTACTACTATCTTTTTCTTGCTATCCTATTCCTAAATCTAAAAATCGCTATCCTTTATTTATTTTATTTTCATCTCATTTTTCTCCGTTGTGTGTTATTTTGGTTTAAATTTTTGTTCGTGGGGCACACGAACTGGCGCCCAACTAGGATATCTAACCCACCCTGAGCGGAGCTGTGTATCCAGGGAGATTCGAGATATCTCCAGGTGGGATTTTGGTTTGTTATCATTTTTATTTTCAGTTTTCCACCAGCGGAGGGCCATAACGGCTATTGAGCACTACCCACACTCCGCCGTGGGACGTGTGAAATAGAAGAGAACGTTATAAAGCAAATTCAATGCTCTACAAAAAAGGTCTCTTAACATTTTTTGCTAAATCTACTTCTTCAAAAGTTATTTAAGGTTGAAGTTGAGTCAAAACGACTTAAATAACCTGAATAACTTTCGAAGGAGTGAATTTAACAAAAAATGTTAAGACTTTTTTTGTAGAGCATTAAAATTCCTTTGAAAATACGCATCTTGGCTAGAAAAAATTTTAATATTTCTAGCAGTTACAAAAATCCAAAATAGAAACAAAGAATTTAAAAAACAAATCAATATTTAAGGCACGGTTACAAGGAAACGGCTCGTTTTACGTCAATTTACTAAGAGAGATTTTTTGTAGAGAATTTAATTTCTTTTAAAAGTATACATTGCTCAAATTTTTCCAATAGATGATTTACAAGTTTTGGATAAAAAATGAAATTTTTGTCAAAAAACGAATAGTCGTAACGATACACCTCTTAATATCAATATTAAAGGCTCAAAGTTGCACAATAATTTTTTTTGTACAATATTTTCACAGTATCGAAAGAAAAAAAAAATACTCGATTTTTTTGGCCCTGTCTAATATATATATTTGGGTGCTTCGTTTGAAACGACTACGTTTTTTTTCCTGGTCCATCGACGGAATAATGTTCTAAACATGTAAAAACAATTTTCACCAAAGAAGGATTCCTCTGTTATTTCCACCTAATAGCGACTTAATATCTTGCAATGCCGCGGAGCTATAGATAATTGAAAAAAAAAATTAAAATTTACATGTTAATTAAATGGGAAAATTTCAAATTCATTTAGCGAGTACTTAAAATTAAAATTAAAAGCTCATCTTTGGTGAAAATTTTTTTTTAAATGTTTAGAACATTATTCCGTCGATGGACTAGAAAAAAAAAATAGTCGTTTCAAACAAAGCACCCTAATATATATTGTAACATTATGAAAAATTCTACATCGACTCGTGGTTTGAATTTATTTGAAATAATAAATAGTTACCCGATGAGCAAATTCTAGTGACATCTAGAATCAATTTTTCGACTTCGACCGAGTAATCGATCCAACGCATGGATGGAAACGAGAGATCCGGGATATACTTCGTACTGAGTTTTTTTATTTGAACAATTCGACTCCGACCAAACGAACAATTTCGATTCCGACTTATGAACAATTCGATTTACGCCTTTTAAGATCAATCCGAGTTTGAACAATGAACTATTAATCGCGACAACTAAATTGTGAGTGAACAAGTGAACAAGCCGAAGTCTCGGCATGAGAACTGAATAAATTGTACGACCGACTGTTTGTTTAATGAACAAGTGAAACTCGTTTTGGTGCAAATAATAATTAATTTAATAATTGATTGCGCGCAATTATTATATGATAGTGAAAATTACGCGTTACCGAAATAAAATATTATTTTATATTTTATTTTATTTCATCAAGCAATTCTGAGAATTACGGATTATCCGTGTCTCCTTCGTTGTGGTAGTAGAGTCTTGCCGTATACGATATTCTGACGTCATTCCTCAAGTATTCCGGTGATACGTACAGCGTATGTGTGTCTCCGGACAATAAATAACTGACTATTATTTCGTGAACCGACTGTTTTAGTTTTTTTAAATACGAACTCATTTTGTGTTTTGAACAATTACGATTCCTACGTGCAATTTTTTTTTTTTTTTTGTTTATATCGAGTCAAGCCAACAACGGCATTTATATTTTGTTGTAACCGATAATTCGTGTGAAACCGATCAATTATTTTGTTTGTTTAAGATACGACTATTTTTTTGTTTAATTCCGCTCAATCTTTTATCGTAATCTTAAGTGCCTGACCTTTCCCCGATCCGCCACCCTGAGCCGATTTCTGATAATTATTTATTGGTTTGTGTAAAATCACCTGGCGCCCAACTTTTAATTCTTAACAAGGTTGCCAAAAATAGTACATGTATTCGGACTTCACTCCGGTAGATCCCCGGTGGTGAAAAACCCGTTATAATATATATGAATATAACATAATATTACAATTTCAATATTAATGTTATTAAATTTTAATTTTGTCAACCATCAATTAAAATTTAAGCCCCATTGCTTAAAAAAATGTTGAAAGGTTTTGGCAGCAATTCAAAAATGTGAATATATAGATATCGATTCATATATGGATATATATAATTTTAAAGGTACATAAACGATTATGTTTATTTACTCGGAGAAAAATGAACAGTAACCTTTACTGCGCAGAGCAGTAATCCAGGCAATTAAATGATTATGACTATAGTAAAATAAGCTTTTACTATACTTAATCTTTCGCCCAAACACGCTCATTGACTGGATTAAGACAGATTAAGCCAAGATTCAGCCACTACTCAAGTAACAACCTCTGGTTTGTTAGTCTTGGGGCAAGGTGCAGCCAATACTCAAGTGACAAGCCCTGGTTTACCAGTCTAAATAACTAATATTTCCTAAAAACCTCTGGCTTCTATATATAGTTAAACAGCCTAGTGGATAAGACACTTGCCTAGCAGCCATAGAGGACTCGGTTCAAGACCCAGCCACTGCAAAAAAAAAAAATTAGTTTCATCGATCTCTCTTTTAACCCTTAACGGCCACATGGGGTGACAAGTCACCCTAGGCTTAAAAAAAGTGGAATCAGAGGTCTTATACCTTTCAAATAAGTTGGTCAAAAAACTTTCAAAAAAAAGGGAGTTACCACATGTGGCCGTTATGTGGCCTGGGTAAGGTGTGGCCATCAAGGGTTAATAAGTGTAGGTGCTTATTTAGCTACAGGCTTGGCACAATACTGTCATTCAAGCTTGCCTCGGTGTTATCATTTCAATGCTAAGACAGACGGGCTAAGCTCGAATTTCAAGCTTTCACCAGAGTTAATAAATCTTTCGCCAACCCTCGGCCAAGCTTGGGCCTATTGTTTTTTTCCTATAAGGGCCATTGTAATTTAGTCCCTCTAAATCTGAGACAGTGAAAACCACTGAAAGATAGTCTATATACACTATTTCACAGTTATAAGTATACCGCTTGGTGAATACTCACTGTTTCAGATTTAGAGCATACAAAACCGAATTCATCATTAGGTGCATTATTGACGTAGGATGTAACAATGTGATATTTTAGTTAAGTAATGCCATTAATTTTTCACATTTATAAATGTATAGCAGACTAAATGATCTGACTATAACCAATCAATAACCAAAGTTAAGCTGCATCGACGTGAGAGATTAATTGGATGAGTGACTCCTTAGTAAAATAGCAGTTAACCAATAGTTAATATAATTTCGTTTTAATTTAAATATTACTAAGAATTGATAATTTATAGATATTTTAAACAAGATTTTATGAATAACCATATTCGTTCATGCATGATTATATATACTTATATATATCATACACAGAAAAAAAGGTTGACTTGGCCCAAGATAATTTTTGCCTTCATTTTTTTATTCTTAGGCTGAGTAATTGGGTTTTTTTAATCCGAGAACATTTTCTTCGACTAATATCATAAAAATATTGTATCAAGAATAATTAAATGTTAATTCAAGTTGAATAATCTTGGCTTAAGAATATTTATTTTAAGTCAAATTTATTTTGTTTCTAACCAAGTAAAAAAACTATCAAAATAAGATATTTTTCTGTCTTGGTTGGTGAGTACAGTAAATTGTCTCAATATATATCAATATTTCAAACCAAGAAATTTTTTGCGCGGCAGAAGAACATTTACTCTCAGTTTGAGAAAACTACATTATCGACTCAAGACAACGGTCTATTGGAATGAGAAAATTTTAATTTTGATTTCAATAAATTATAATCTTCACTTAATAAAATAACTTTTCTTGAATCATGCAAATATTCACTTAACGGAAGACATAAAATTCTCCCATTGATGATTTTTTTTCTTGACGTAAAAAAAACGTCGTCTCGATTCAAAAAAATAAATGACTCTACTTAAAAAAAAAATATTGACCTATATTTTTGAGTGAATGTAACTTAATATAAATATTAAATGATGTCAAGTAGGAAAGTGTATGCGTATATTCAGAACATCAAAATATAGCAGTATAGGGGATAAGGAATAAACTCTCGCGATTAAATGGCTTATGAGCAAATTGAGAAAAATAAATTGTTTGCTCATGGTAGGAATCAAACCCAGACCGATTCGGCATCACGCAAGAGCTTTACCAGTTATGCTACTCGACCATTTCTTGAATGTTTGTTCACTTTACCCATATATAGTAAGTACACTGTACAATGTAGAGTCTACACTACCGCTACTTTAGTATAGTACAGTTAGCTTTCCCAAGAGAATTTTTGCGTTGAGCCGTGAGCGCAGTTGCTGTTGGTTCAAACATCTACGCTGACTTGCCGCAATACAACAAATACTTAAGCCAAGATATTTGTTACTATTGAGTCGAGTATTTTTAATTCTTGATTCGACTCACAAATCATCTCGATCCAAAATAAATTATTCTTCAACAAAGAATATTTTACTTTTCGGACAATTGATTATATATCGGGGCAAAATATTTATTTTTCTCACTTTAAGAAAATATTTCTTACTTCAAGAAACATATATTATATTAATTGAATAAAAAAAAAATCTTGTGCCAAGATGACTAAATTTAAGAAAATTTTTTTCTTGAACCAAGAAAACTTTCGTTTTCATTTAAAATTGCAAAAAATATTCTTGCGGCAAGAAAAAATTTCTTGCGCCAAGATATCCTTTTTTTCTGTGTATATGATCAGATCTGGCCAATTTTTAGATCTTATTATACACAGAGTCATAAGTAATTATATATAATTAGACAAAATTATTTTTCATCGGATAAATATACCATAAAGAATCAATTTTGACGTCAACAGCCGAATGGCTTCTTCCACATTAATTTACAGATACTACAGTTACCGCTTTAAAACGTATGAAGGAAGAAGTAAATGTACTGGCACATTCACCGTTGCATTTAGGAACTTTTACACCTGGTCAGCCACATTCCTGTGACCAGGACAAAGTTGCAGCAGAAAAGCGGCTGTTCAGGAATGAACTGAGAAATAAATGCGCTCTTGGTTCTAATTTTAAACAAATTTATGACCAAACTGCGCTTAAGTAAGTGATTTTTTTATTAAAATATTCGGATTTTTTCTTAATTTTTCGATGCCTATATCTTTTGAACTAATTAACTGATTAAGGTGGTTTTTTGCGGCAAGCGGTGCAGTTTATTGAGCTCTAGCTGAATACATTTTGAATTCGATTGATCAAGTCGTTATTGAGAACGTTCAGAAAAAAAAAATTTTTTGTGCTTGTTAATTATTTTATAGTCTATTTAATCGAATAATCTGAAATTCACAAAAAAGTTGATACACGGAAAAAAATAAACTTTAAAAATTAGTGTTTAAAATTATAACCCGCCGGAACCCGGGTGTCAAAATGGGGAATTTTAACATTGCAAATAATAAATTTTATTATACGTGTCGTCAATTTTCTAAGTATCGGTTACGATTTTTAAAGTTCAAGTAGTCATTTTTCTTGCATAGACAATAAATTTTCATACTTTTTCTGTAATTATTCACGTTTTAATCATGAATAAAAAAATTAATATTTAGAATGTTAGTATTTGCTGATCACTTTATCATTTTATTATGTAGTTTGGTTTTTTTCCGTGTAGCTAATAAGCTCTTTCGATTGCCGCAAGAACCATCCAAATCGATTGATTAGTTAAGAAGTTATAGAATGTACAGTAGGGTGTTTTATATTTAAGCGATATTTTGTTTTTTTTTGTCCTACCTGAAAAACTATCCCGACTTAAAATTTGAAATGTGGATTTGCCCTCCATATTCTAAATTAGGTAATTGAGACTGAAATCATAGTTATATGAGGGTATCGAGAGTAGAATCACATTCGAGCAATAAGACAAGGTATTGAGCAGAACTGTAAATCTGACCTAACTTTCGGAGTTTTGTCCGCTTTTACCAAATGTAGGGTAAATTTACAGTCGACAGAAATGTAAAAATAACCTCCAAAACCTACTTTTTAATTGTGGAAGAGATCCTTATCAGATGTTCGATGGTAGGTAAGGGGAACGAAGGGACGAAGGGATATCCACTGTAAGACAGAAATGGCTACCATAGTCGCGAATTTTTGAATGAAAAACGTTACTAATATTTGTAAATTAATTTATAGTATGAAGAAAAACAGTCAGAATGGATTCTAACATCAGTTTGTATTTCAGTAGAAATTTGTGATCGTATGTTTATAGCTGTGAAATTAATTAATACTGAAGAAATTGAATAAATAAATTGTATTAAAATATAATAACAATAAATAATCAATATTTTAACTAAGCCATCATTTCAGAGATCTATTTATTTTAATTTATTGAAATTTATTAAATTAAAAAAAAATAAATTTGATGAGTTAATTTAATTAATTTTTCTAAAGAGTCAAAGTATATTCCTAATTTTTATTTGAACAAATTTTTTGGTTTATAAGTGTAGTCAATAGTTTATTTAGACCATAGTAGACATTTTTTGTTCTTTCTTTCTAATTTTGAAAATATACTTAAAGTATTGATTAAAAATAGTTATTAAGAAAATATTTGAATATCGATTGGGTAAAATAAATATTCATTTAATTGAAATTTTAAAACCGTCAGGACAAAATAAACATAAATAAGAAAAAATTCGGGAATTACTAAAATTCAATGGATTGAAAAGAGTTGAAAAATTTTCTAAGTCCAGAATAATTTTACAATTTTATTTTGGACTTAGAAAAATTTTCTTGACTGACAAAAATTGAAAAATTTATAAGTCCAAAAAAATACAGTCTTAAATAAAATTTTAGGCTATGGAGGATAAAATCACAGTTCTAAAATCACTTTGGAAGTATGATTTTATTCTCCCAATGCTACTTTGAGGGCATGGAGATTGAAATTACAGTTCAATTGTGAGCGACAAGCCTGTTAACAAAAGAATTGAGGGAATCTAGCCTAAGACCACATTTCAGATTTCGACTCGGGTAACAATTTATAGAACAAAAAAAATATTCCTGCTTGAGAAAAAATTCTAAGTCAATTAGGGGTTTCACTCATCGAAAAATTCGATTTCCCATTTAAATAACATAGAGAAAAAATTTTTTTTTAGTTTAGAATGATTTACCTCGGCAATGGTTTCATGTATGAATAAGCCCAGCATACATTTTTTTAGGAAATTTAACGCTCTACAAAAAAAGTCTCTTATAATTTTTTGATAAATCTATCTGTTCAAAAGTTATTGGACCTCGAACTCAAGTTAGAGTAAATTTCGAGATCTTTTTAGTTTTCCGGCGAAACTATAGGACTTACCATAAAATTTCATGAATATTTTTTGTAGACAAATTTATTCTCTACTAATTATTATTGATAATTTTTTTCTAAATTCTGCATTGTTTTCTAGTTATTTCCATTTTAATGCCAAGCTCCTAAAAAAATAGTGTTCTGATCGATTTTAAGAGCTTGGCATTAAAATGGAAATAACTAGAAAACAATGCAGAATTTAGAAAAAAATTATCAATAATAATTAGTAGAGAATAAATTTGTCTACAAAAAATATTCATGAAATTTTATGGTAAGTCCTATAGTTTCGCCGGAAAACTAAAAAGATCTCGAAATTTACTCTAACTTGAGTTCGAGGTCCAATAACTTTTGAACAGATAGATTTATCAAAAAATTATAAGAGACTTTTTTTGTAGAGCGTTAAATTTCCTAAAAAAATGTATGCTGGGCTTATTCATACATGAAACCATTGCCGAGGTAAATCATTCTAAACTAAAAAAAATTTTTTTCCCATGTTATTTAAATGGGAAATCGAATTCTTCGTTGAGTGAAACCCCTAATTGACTTGAATTTTTTTTCAAGCGGGAATATTTTTTTTGTTCTATAAATTGTTAGTTTTTCAGGTAGGACAGAAAAAAACAAAATATCGCCTACATATGAAACATCCTAGTGTACATCCACTCACACATACACACACGCGCGCGGACATCGCCTGAGAATTGTCAGAATAGGGCCTTAAAACTTCAAAACGTCGGCATCTGAAGGAATTTCGATTTTCAAAAATCGAAGGGAAAACAATAACTTCCAGAATTTTTCAAATATCATTGATTTTTTTGCGGGAAGATGAAAAGTTGTACGAAAATTGTATACGTAACTTACCATTTTATATACAGCAGAAACTAAACTTATAAATTATTCTTCCAATATTATAGATTAGCTGAGAAGAAATATGGATAGTCCAGACTGGGAATCAAACCCTGATCATATCGGTATCGTTTCAAACGCTCTTTCGGTAAAATTTATAATTTTTTTTTTTCGATCGTCATTATTAAATATATTAAAACAGCTAAAAATGGTTTATTGTACTCTGTGTTTTTGACATTTAAATTATTATTGTAGCTGTGATAAGACTAATCCTGTTACAAATACAAGAGTTGGTCTGTAACGGTCTCTAGACTTGTTGCAGGTACACTGAAAAAAAGATTTATTTGAGCTAAAGATATCGTATATTTGGATATGGCCGAATAAATATTTAATTGTGAAAAAGGTACAATCTATTTCAGTAGTTTAATGGCGTGAAATAACTGTTTTATTTGTGGTCAAGAAATGATCCAATTGCTACAAATAAATAAGGGCTTCAAATATATGTATAGTGTCGCCAAATTTTAGGTTATTTGTCACAAATTTAAAATCTTTACTACAAATATATCAATTACTCACCACGAATAAATGATATATTTTCGTCAAATTATAAAATTATTTGAATCAACTGTCATATTTTGTTGTACCAAATATATTTATTTGTCATTAAGAAATATTTAAAATAAAAGCCACAAATAACTTGATTTATTTGGGACAAATATTTCTTTTTTTCAATGTACAAGTCTGCCCTGCTGCAACAAGGATAGTCTTGTTGAAGTCACAATGATGTACCTGTCGCAGCTACATGATTACCCTATTGTTGCCATAAGTTGATATTGCAGAATTCAGATCAGCAGCTACATTTTTTTCTATATAGCTTTAATTTTACTTTCACCCTTTCAAATATTCTACAGCGTCAGTTCAGGTTCCAGATAAGAGCGTCCGAGGTTCGATGAATCGTTGGGGAGGTTCTGGTGCAACTTTACCTAAAATATACAATGGTTTAAGTGAGCCCTAAAACATCTTAAGTTCTGAAAATTACGTTGATCATTTAAAATACTCGGGAGGTCAATTATCGCTAAAATTCGTGTCCCATGCGTCTTATCAGTCTCTCATAATTTGGGACCCTGAATACATGCGAAAATTCGTAAATTGTCAACAGCTCTTCATGGATGGAACGTTTTCTCGTTTCCCGGCAATTGCCCCAAACAAAGACTTAAAAAGTCATGAACTATATACAATTCATGCGCTTCATGAAAACTCGGTAATTATTTTAATTGAATATCGACAAACTATATTTTGTTAAGTAAATTTCTTGCACATAAAAAAAATTTGACTTGAACCAAAATTTGTTCTTTTTTCAAAATTGAATTCTTATTTTTAATTATGATGATTTCTCAATTTAAAAAATTTTGTAATTACATCATGTATCAAACGTTAAGTATAAATCGTGATTTAACTACGAAAAAAAAAATGTAGCTGCTACAGGTCTCGATCCTGTCTTTACTACATTCGAATTTGCTGTATTTGCAACAAGACTAGTCCTGAAGCTGCTACAGGATAAGACTGAAGCGGTTACAAATTGGGTCCTGTTGCAACTGCAGGTCTAGTCTTATCTCTGAAAATTCCCATAAATTTTAAGCTAAAGCGTTCGAATAGCGAACTATTATTTTGTAATTAAGTTATTTGAGCTAAAAATCATATCTTTTTCGATAATTATTTTATTTAGTAATTACTATTAGTATTACTATAAATCTATGATTTCCTTATTTCTTATGTAATATAAGATTATTTTTTTCTATCAAAATAATAATTTTTTGCACACCTCGAACGCGAAGCAATTTTGGTCCAAGCTTTTTTCTCAAACAAAACCTCTAAACGCAAAAAGAAGAACGAGGCTCGATGCATTGCTCCATAATCTAGCAACTTACGTTTTCATTTTTCAAAAATGGTTATTTGCTTAAGAGAAAAACGTAGACAAAGTTTCGATTTACTGCGCAAGTGAAATAGAGATAGTTCCATCCGTCGATTTAAGAGAGACAGAGAAAAAGGTTCAGACTTCTCTCAAGTAGAATAATTTTTGGAACGAGAAATTCGAGTCATCACTAAATGAAATCTTCTTAATCATAAATGTTTCTTTCAATAAATAAATTCCTTAAGCCAAAAAAAGTTTTCTCCTTATTATAAATTTTATTGATCCAATTACATTCTTCTTGGTTCAAGTTAATTCCTTTTCTATGTAGAAATCTAACTACTGCATTTGTCTTCATTGGAAACTTTTCTATGGATTTTGTCATCATTTATATTAACTTACAGGTATTTCCAGTAGCATGGATATTAATGAACCGGAACACAGAAAAGGCATATCAAACTGTCTTCCGAATCATTTTTGAAGATTTTGAAAAATTCGAAAATGTTGTAATGACAGATTTTGAAGTTGCGTCTCGAAATGCCTTAAAAACATGTATGCCATTGGCGAAAATTCGAGGTTATTTTTTCCAACATACTCAGGTAATAAGTATCATTATTGATGAAATAAATATTGTAGGCTTAATGAACTGTTGAAAATTCATTTTTAGTAGATTCCTTAGAAATTTAACTATTGCATTTGTTCTTATGGTTAAATTTTTAAACAATTTTCCCATAATCAATCACACGGAAAAAAATGAACTATATAAATTGAGAAACGGCAAGTAATATAATAACAAAGTGATCAATAAATACTATCATTGTAAACAGTAATTCTTTAATTTATAAATGAAAACGCAAATAATTTTAGGATGAATATTAAAATCGATTGTCTATGCAAGAAAAATTACTATTTGAACTTCAAAAATCGTAAGTGATACTTAGAAAATTGACGACACGTATTATAAAATTTATTATTTGGAATGTTTAAATTCCCATATTGACATCCGGGTTCCGGATTATAATTTCAAAAACTAATTTTTAAAAATGATTTTTTTACGTGCACAATTCATCGAAAAAGTTGAAAAAATACCATTATTAATATAATTTATACATACTTTTACTCATTAAAAAAATTAAGGGCGCAGAAAAATTGTTAAATCTTTTGGTGATTTTTGAAACTGTGTAATTTTGTAAAATAAATCTCAAAACCACCTGACTCTATGGGCTAGCTCTAAGACTTCTTGCTATTTTCGAGCTTGTGCCCGAAAATACTATTTTTTATATATTTTTGAACTTTTTAACCTCTTTAAGCTTTCGACAACGATTTCTCTTGAACGAATGAACCGATTTTGATGGTTGAAGTGGTATTCTACTTGGCTTATAAAGTTTTAGAGCTGATTTAATTTTGGAATCAATCTATTGAGCACATGCTAAGTTATCCGAAAAAAATGTTATTAACAAAATATTATTTTTGGAATATTTTCAAACATATGATACTGATTCAAACGCCACCTGAAAAAGCCGAATTGGTTCATCAGTTCTAAAGTTACAGAATATTTACATACATACGTACATACACACATACACACTCTCGGACATCATCTTGAAATTAATCAGAATAGCTTCCTAGAATTTCAAAGTGTCAAAATCTGTTTGAAATTTGATGTTCGAAATTCCCACTAAAACCATCGACTTTTCTTTTTTTTTTTAAATTTCAATTTGCTTAGCGGGAAGTTAAAAAATTGTATTAGGAGTACAAATAAGTTTCCGCCGTTTTATTGTAGATGGCGCGGCACGGAGTTTCGGTTAGCTTTCGCAGATGATAACCGGCTTAAAAAATAGTTTAGACATTCAAGAACAACATATCCTATTAATATCATTGATTTTATCTTGGTAAAATATAATTTTTATAAGTTGAAAATGTCAAAATTTGAGCCAAGTAAGCGTCATTTGCGGGAAATATTAGTTTACTTCTTTAATTTAAAGAAATCTGCTGCTGAGGCGCATCAATTGCTCGTAGAAGCATATGGTGAGGGTGCTTTGAGTGAGAGAACGTGTCGAGAGTGGTTTCAAAAGTTTAAAAACGGTGATTTCGACGTAGAAGACAAAGATCGCAGTGGAAGGCCAAAAATTTACGAGGATGCAGAATTGGAGGAATTATTGGAGGAAGATTCATCTCAAACACAAAAAGAACTTGCTCTAACATTAGAAGTCACTCAGCAAGCAGTCTCACATCGTTTAAAATCATTAGGAATGATTCATAAACAAGGAAATTGAGTTCCGTACGAATTAAAGCCGAGAGATATTGAACGCCGATTATGCTTAAGTGAAATGCTGCTAGCTAGACATAAAAAAAGGGTTTTTTACATCGTATCATAACTGGTGATGAGAAGTGGATACATTATCACAATCCAAAAAGAAGAAAATCATGGGGATTACCTGGCCACGCGGCAACATCAACAGCAAAATTGAATATTCACGGAAAAAAACTTATGCTGTGTATTTGGTGGGATCAGCTAGGTGTAGTGTATTATGAGTTGCTTTATTCGAGCGAAACAATTTCTGGAGCCCTCTATCGAACACAATTGATGAGATTGAGCCGAGCTCTGAAGGAAAAACGCCCTCAATACTATTCTAGACACGAAAAAATTATTCTTCTGCATGACAATGCTCGTCCACATGTTGCGGCTCCCGTGAAAAAGTACTTGGAAACACTTGATTG
Organism: Microplitis deprimator; assembly: GCA_964016945.1. Taxonomy (NCBI): domain Eukaryota; kingdom Metazoa; phylum Arthropoda; class Insecta; order Hymenoptera; family Braconidae; genus Microplitis; species Microplitis deprimator. The sequence goes on along the minus strand of OZ024715.1, from coordinate 2,433,558 downwards.
GGAAGTGTTACCCCACCCGCCGTATTCACCAGACATTGCACCGTCCGATTATCACCTGTTTCGGTCCATGGCACATGCTCTGAAGGCGCAGCGGTTCACATCTTATGAGGATACCAAAAATTGGGTTGATTCGTGGATAGCCTCAAAAGACAAGGAGTTCTTCAGACGTGGGATTCGAATGCTGCCTGAGAGATGGGAAAAAGTGGTTGCAAGTGATGGGCAATATTTTAAATAAATTTATATTACCGTTCTTCTATAATAAATATTTAATTTGTGTTAAAAAACGGCGGAAACTTATTTGTAACCCTAATATATAAATATATAAAGTTATGTACATTTATACATAATTTTACCTCATTTCAATGTGTTCGAATCTCCCGCGCTTGCGTTTCTCGTCGCTACTCTGAGGCCGGTTAAATGGAGCTGCGTCGGCGCGTTATCTTACGCAGACGGCTCCACCGGTCCCATTCTCATCTCAAGCTCCGCCCTCTTATCCAAGTGGGGATGAAGAAGAAGACGAAGCCATTATCATTGTTGAAAATTCACCGACGCAATCAGCCACGTGTTTTTTGTGTAAAAAAATTAAAATCGTTTCAATCGCTTTGACTTACTCTTTTCGTCATCTCAAATTATTTCTCACTTAAAAGTACATAAATTGTACTTATTATTTTTGTGATTATTTAAATTCATCTCAATATAAATAATTATCAAACTTAATTATTCATCTCACCGCGTGGTTTTGGTTGCCGCCAACCGCCATCTTTTTCTCAACTCACCGCGTGTTACCGCGTACTTAAATATTTCTATCAAAATTACAAATATCATCGTGCAGTGTAAATAGTGTACATAATATGATAAATAATTAATTTATTAATACAATAAAATAAAGTGTTAAAAAATATATTTATTTTTAATATTAAACATCATCTCATCCACGTTCCCGCCAATCAAGCGTCCCAGCATCTCTCTTTCCTACACTTAAATTTAAATTTAATTTTAATTAAATATTTTAAGTGACTTTTTTCACAATGTAAAAAAATCTCAATGATGATATATAAACCCATCTACGAATTTACATTTCGTAAATAATATAAATCATACTTTAGCGGTTATAATGTATTGATATCATCATTAAACTAAGTGATGTGCTCACATCATAACAAGAGTGAATAATAGAATGTATAAAAATTTTACAGATCTTTCCTCAGCCAACTTTCCTCAGCCACCCACACCGACTCAAAAGGTATTTTTGACAGCTTCCACCACCTTGACTTCAGGAGCTTATTTCATTCCTGGTAATTACTGTTTAATATTCAATAAGATTTAGTTTAACGAACGTGTTTAGTCTCGAAAAATACGGTTACTTGGCGCAAAAAAATTCTAAGGTTAGAAATCGAAAACAAAAATTTTCTTAGTTTAAAAGAGAAATACTTGATTCTAAAATTTTCCCTCGATCACAAAAACTGTCCGTTTTCACTTCATAATATAAAAAATCGCTGGGAGGTAAATACCAATGCCGCGCGTCAAAAGATTCTTTTCTCGTGTGCATACTGCCATGAATATTTACATTCGTCCAAGAATTCGTATCAATAAAATGTTTTTAACTTTATCTAGTAAAATTTTATGAATTTAGATTTCCGACGTTGGCAGTAAAAATATTTGGAAAGTAAATATTATTCATACAAATATATTTATATCATCACTCAACAAAGCAATGTAACTACGACATGTCCCTGTTTAAAAAATCCGGTAAATTCGATCAACGCATATTTCAATAAAATATCCATGTAAAATTATCGCCATTTAATATGTAGTAAGTCCACGAAATTTAATTTCTCATATATTAATATTTTTGTACTGTATCATTAAGAAACATTCTCTACCAGTCATTTCAACTAGAGTAGGCTGGAGTATTACTCACATAAGCCACCTAATTGATGGCATGTTCAAAATAATTAGATTTTTGTAGTATACAGCGTAAAAGAAATAATTGTCATTCGTATCTAAAATTTACTTAGTATTTGTTAACAAGTTAAATTCCTAATAATTCTGTATTATATAACCTTGATTTCAATCTTTTCATTTTAACTGTTTTTAATCGAAATTTGTTTGTAACAATATAGTTATTTATTTATAATTTAAATTCATGTTTTAATTTACACATTCCTTCACTAAGGTTTCTTGTCCCCGGTCTATTGGTCGAAAGACTAGGACCAAATATACTTAATAAGTCCGATTTTAAAGTGGGTCGAGTTCTTCGCTCATAATTTGGCATCCTTAACACGTTGTCATATTATAGTCAAGGCTCAAAGCCTGCTTTCATTAAAAATCCGACGTAACAAATACAGATATATTTATATTCCCATACAACAATGCGATGTAGCTACGTTAGGTACGTCATAGAAGGTATAATATTTTTACAGCTTTTTCGTCAACCAATATTCCTCAGCCACCTGCACCAGCATTAACATAATTAAGCATTGTCAGAAAAAATTCCTAAATTTTTTTTTACCGGCTGCATGAGCGTTATCCAAATTGTACTACGTGGAGGTTGCTCGGTCGGATTTACGCTTTTTACACACGGGCGTATGTGTGTGTGCCTGTCTGTGTGTTTGTTGGGCTGCGTTAATGCTGCTGGTTAAAAAAAAATTGAGGAACCGTGCATGATGAAAAGATTTAAAGTCCAGATCTGAAAACTAGAAACTTGAAGCTACAATTTGCTTTTTTTATTTTTACTCTACGACAATTTTTTACTGAGTTACAGTATTTTGAAAATCACTCAAAAATTTGGAATTTTTTTTATCTCTTAATTTTTGTGACCAGTGTATCTCCTTTTTTTATCATCAAACTTTTAAAGTTTAGTATTTTATTTTTTTACTTGTTTTTGAGTTACATAAAACCAAAAATAGCTGTCAAGAAAAAGGAATACATTCTTGATTATAAAAACAAAAAAAAAAAATTTTATCATTTTTTCGAGGGGAGCCTCTGCCCCACAAAAAAAAAAAGTTTTTCAGAATTTCGGCAAAATATCCATAAATTTGTTCTAAATACGACAAAAGTAAAGAGATCTGATGGCTAAAAGTTACAAAAAGTAATAATTGGCTTGAGGGGCCGCTCTGCCTCACCCTCCCTATATAGACTACATGAAAAATGTTCAATTCGATAAATTCAGTGATTAAGTGAATCATAAGTCAATCATACTGATGTAAAATAGCTATCGTAATACATAGACATCTAACCGGGTAGTTTCTCAGATTTTGTTATCTGCTGATGTGTGTACACAATCAATACGTCTGCCGTCATCAAAATAAGTTTTGAAGACTATAATAAATTAAATGTATTAATGGCAGATCTGGTCAATTACTTTCAAAAAAATTTTATTTTTAGCATTTTCAAAACTGTGTGCCACAATGTTAAACGCGCGATAATGGTCTGCCATTATTATTTTCTGTTAATACTAATAATATCTTTAAAAATTTCAAAACGGCAGACGTGGTCAAATGCATTCAAAATTTGCCAAAAATCGATACCTGTCTTACCTGCGCACTCGCCGCGTCCACCACTTTGGGCTTAGTGAGTGCCCACCTCATGTACGGTAGGTATAGGGGCCTCAATGTGCAAAAACCCAGGCCTGGTCAAATACATACAGGTATCCGCTCACTGGCTCTTAGACTATCAGAATTATATCTCGGTGCGTCTTTTAACCAGGCAACCATATGACGGTGCAAAACCCCTTTTTGTTGAACTTCATCTTTATAAGAATAATCTTCAACGTGATGTACATTAAAAGGGCCATCTGTCTGTGAGACATTGAATAATTGTTGTAAAATAGCGATGAATGTAACGTGCACAAGTTACCGGATTATTGCGTATTAAAAAGTCTTTTTCGTTCGGATCAAGACATAACGCATTACTTGAGTTAATTTTTTTGCTGTATTGTTCTTCATGAAGTTGTTGTAATATATGAACATTGTGACGCAGATTGCATGAAAATGTAAAATATCCATTTAGTGTCCCAATTTGTGCCATTGCTGCTATTAAAAACTTCTCTTTGTCTTCCATGTAAGCAGGAGAACCAACAACTGGCGCTAAAAATTGACATGCTTCATCTTAGTAAACTAATTCATTAACTATATCTCCGTCCAGAACATCTTTGGCTTTTAGGGACTCATTTTTACAGCCTCTACGTATAACAAAATTCATCGAATCTCTCGTTCGTTTCTGTACGGTCATTTGACCAAGCAAAAGAACGAAAGTTTGATCATGGCGACAACGAGGATCCTTATGAGTGAGTCAAAGCTTACGTCTTTCATTGGTGGTTAAAACTTTCACTTCATCGAACGGTTCGGCCTCGAAAATTTGTGGATGACAGACAATTTCATAGTATGGGATATTATACATTGGCGTCGGGATTTTGTTTTCGCCAGGAGCAATAATTCACGTAAGTTCTGCCATTTCACGATTTTGATCAATAACTAAAACGTTATCACTATCAAAATTTCCGTTGCAATCATCGTCTTCATTTTCATTTTGATATGTCCCTGAAGTTCCGAACGTTCGTGCAACAAAAAACATATTTTTTTTTTTAAGATCCGTTAATAATTAGAACAATCCAGATTTTTGTAAGGAGTGTTGTTTTGAGACCCTAAACAGCCTCAAAAAATTTGAATCAAATATGGCCGCCGGAACAACCCTCTACGACCTACCCCTATCACTTATTAATTTTTAAAAATCGTATTTCGAATTAGAACAATCTAGATTTTTGTATGGAGTGTTTTTTTAGAACCCCTGTAACAATCGGTACACTTGAATCACCACTCAACCGAACCTTAAGTTCAAAAATTTTTCTTTCATTTTTTTTATTTTGTACAAAATCAACCTGGAGAATTCGGAGCACACTCACCAAAAATATAATAATACATGAGGACTCGTACATCGTATATGTGCATGAGTTTTGTATATATATGTGTTATATATATATATATACATATATATATTTATATATATATATATATATATATATATATATATATATATATATATATGTATGTTGTCCATATATGGGTATCTGAGACGCATTTTGGGTTTGCTCTGAATTCCCACCGAAAGGTATGTGAGCATGAACGGTCAAGTTACAAGAAAGAGAGACGTAAATAAGAACAAGCAACTAGAAAATAGTACGTCTTTCTTTCCCTCTACGCACAGCTGCACTACTCCAGCCGGTCCCTCACGAAAAACCCACTGACTCAATGTTTTCCAGATGTCCCACATGAGGATTTCTCTGAGTCTTCCGCGGCCGCGAGTCCCTCGTCATCGTAAAAGTCTTTAGAAATTTGTCAAAACATTTCCTTGTTTTAGTTCGACTCAAATTTTTACGACTTTTCTAGTTAAAACATCTGTTAACAATAGGTCCCACGGTCTCCCGCGGATTCTTACTATTTCTTTTCTAACGTAGAAATCTTTTTCGAATTCTATTTTATTTTTAATTTTTAATTACATTTCTTAGAAGTACCTAAAATATTGGTAGTAAATGTCCCCATATATTTCAGAGAAACATTGTTTTTAAAAATATTACGATACCCCGCGGACCCTTACTTTTCCCTTTTCTACCATAGAAAGCTTTTCTATTTTTAATTTTAATTACATTTCTCGGAACCACCTAAAATATTGGACGTAAATGTCATTATAGAGACGTAGTCTTCGAAAATTTACATGGTCTCCCGCGGAACCTCTCCGTTCCCTTTTCCCATGAGGAAGATTTTTTTCTCGATTTTTGTTTTTTTTACAATTATACTGTCACGATATTTTAATATCGCGGCAGTCTCGCATCAGGTCGGTGGACAACAGAGGGCAGCACACGCTGCTCACACGTCTCATCCGATATTTTGTTATTATAATTATTTCGTTTATATATAAGCTTTTGTTTTAATTATTGCGTTAATAATACTTTATTGATTTCTTAGGTATAAATTGTATTCGAATCAGGAGATTTCACTGATTAATTTGAGCATATGTTTGGATTTTTGTAACGCTGGGAGAAATAATTGCGCATTTGATTCATGTGCTTGTGATTATTATTATTGGTTGACGCCTGCACGTCAACGCAACAGTTAGCATTAATAAATTTATTTATTATAAATAAATCTACTAGTTTGGTGAATAAATCATTGATTGATTTATTTGTAAATCATATTAATAATAAATTATGAAAGGGACAATTGGTCATTTAGCGTCGGGAACTGGATAAATTATACGGCCAAAGATATGTATTATGTTGGTGGTACTGTAAAGAAATAACATGCGACAGATATATATCTCCACTGGTTGAAGTGAGATCGATGACAAAATGGCGCTGGCCGAAGTGCCGGCATGAAATTCACGTGCTGCCGTGGGTTAGTCTCTGTAAGAGTAGCGTGTGTGCTTCTGTTGCATTTGTATAATTATAAATTTGACGCCATTTGGTATTTTGAGTAGATAATATGAATCCATTGGCATTATTCGAGTGTTTTGACAAAAAGCATAAAGGAAAATACATTTAACGTATTAACGTGCAACCAAGGGAGTTGATTAATTACGTAAACTGTACGTACTTTTTAGCTAATACATTGGCGTGTAATTTTGTTCCCGCGTTGGTGGCCATTTGTCTATCGCATAAGAGTAAAAGAGATGGTCGATTCTGAGTATTAATGATTTTCATAGGTATATGATGAAGTGTGTAATTATCGAGCTCAGAATATCAATGCAATAATTACAGTTATTATTATTATTATTTATTGGTTAAATAATATGTTCAATAGTTGAATTATTTAATGGTGGATTCTAATACTTGAGTCTTATTAATAGTATTAATATTAGTTTGTTATACACGGGAACGGTGCGGTGGATATAATTGCTGACCGATTCCACGTCTTCTATCTCTTTACTCGCACTGAGCGTCGAGTGCGACTGAGTTATAATTATTATTATTGTGCGATTATTATTTACAAGTACTAAAGTATTAATTTGCTATTATTATTCACAAGTAATATAATATTATTTTGCGATTATTATTTAGAAGTATTATATTATTATTTTGCGACGATTATTTACAAATACCGAATTATTAGTTTGTGATTATTATGATTTACACTTATCACCTTATTATTTCGTGATGATTATTACTTACAAGGATTTATAAATATTACGTGTGTGTGATATATTATTATTTACCAATTATTATATTGTTTATATTAATTTAAATATAGTTAAGGGCAAATGGTCAGCAACTCGGTATTATTTTAAATTTATTATTTTAATTACTGCTATCTTTTTCTTGCTTTCCTATTTCTAACCCTGAAATTGCTATCCTGTATTTCATTTATTTTTCATTTTTATTTTTCTCCGTGGTATTTTATTTTTATTGGAATTTTGAATTTGGTCGTGGGACACACGAACTGGCGCCCAAATAGGATTTCTAATCCAGCCTGAGCAGAGCTGTGGGTCCAGTGGAGATTTTGGTCGTCTCCCAAGGCACTTTGTGTTGTATTATTTTTATTTTCAGTTTTTCACCAACGGAGGGCCATAACGGCTATTGAGCACTACCCACACTCCGCCGTGGGACGTGTGAAATAGAAAAGTACGTTATAATACTTTTCTAGAGTATGTATTATATCGACAATAAATGTCATCTATTTTATATAGACGTTATTTTTAAGCAGTCCACCTCGGACTTATTTTTCTATTTACATCCTGTTTACTACAAAATCCCAAGAACTCCTGTAATAAATATGTCATTCTCAGCTGCTAAAAGAAATCAAACCCTTCTGTATTATTTTTCCTCTTTGTCTTCAACCCACTCTCTGAGGCATCTTCGGCCTCACTTTTCCTTCAAACCTTTCGTATATTAACCCAGGAAAAATAATCGTAGTCAGTCATTACCGCCGCAACTAAAACCCTTGTCGGATCTATCCGCGAGTAAATTCCAAAGTTCGTTCTCGTGACGCTCCACAGCCTAGGCAACCGGGGATCCTAGATTGATAATCAGAATTTAATTTTAAACTAAACATCCATAAGTCATTTCTTCAGCTACTGAAAACTCTTGCTGGATCTATTTAAATCCGCGAGTAAGACTCACTGAGTCGATTTCAAAATTCGTTCTCGTAACGCTCCACGCCTAGGCAATTAGAAGTCCTAGATCGATAACCGCAATTCGATTCTTTTATTTTAAATTTTTAACATCCAAAAGCTATTACTGCGGCAACTAAACCCTTATCGGATCCATTCGACCCGCGAGTAAGGCTCACTGAGTTGATTCCAACATTTGATCTCGTGACGCTCCACGCTTAGGCAACCGGAGGTCCTAGACCAATAATAGAGACTCGATTCTTTTAATTTTTGCTTGGAACTTCAAATTTTATTCTTAAAACCTTTCCTCGTGAGGTCCTACGCCTAGGCACCTGGACTCCTAGGTTGAATACCTAGAGTAAAATCATTTAAGTTCACATTGAATTTAACTAAAATCCTTCAAGTGACGTCCACAGCCTAGGAAAAAACCCTAAAAATTATCATAAATTCACTCGAAGGCAAAGCCAGCCTCTTGGTTCAGCGTGCAGTGCGTTCGTGTGAAAAGATTCAACCTGTCAATCTCAACTAAATACCATCATAAACATTGTAAGACTCCTGTGTACACAAATTCAAATTGGTGAATTTGGAGTGAGTGTGTGTGCAAGTATTTCAACCCATTGGGGTAAGTTCATTACTATAATATTTTTGTAAAATGTAATCTGTCAATATACTACACATGTTTTTGTATACACTTGCCTTTTATTTACTGTCCTTCTCTCCGGCATTCAAAAGTGCTGGTAATTTAAGTCATAGTAAAATATAAATAAGACAGAGAAAGAACACGGTCTTCTCGAGGGCCCATATTCACCGACCCAACATCCTTCTCGCTAAGAAATCCCGGACCCACCCTAACGCTACGCAGGTCATTGAACGGGACGGTCTATAGTGCATCCGCTTGGTACAAATAGACAAATAATTTGTAAAACATCACGAAATTATAACATTCTTATATCAGCCACGTGATGCTAAATTCCTTGGTTGGATGACAGAATAAAAATAATTTCACACTTTAATTTATAAATTAATAATCGGTGCCTGATCCCTCATACGTTCTCACACTAACCACGTGACGTTCAATCGAACTCCTTGGCTGAGTTATAGAACGAGGTAATTCGGTATCGCGATATTAAATCGTAAATTAAAAATAACCCTTTCGCTCGTCGCCTTCACTCACTCCGATCGTGAAAGTCAAGAAATTTGGTGACATCGGCGGAATACGCTGGTGAATCGTTCTTTCATTAAAATTTTATTCGATTCTTAAATTTAATAAATCAAAAATTCAACGTTCTGCCTTGTTCAAATTTCCGAGTTAAATTTCAACTTGTAATTTTTAAGTTCATATTCAATTTTCATAATTTCATACATTTAATAAAGTCTCAAAATTTAAATTTTCAATTTTAAATTAAAAATATTTATTTTTTAAAAGAAGTTTCTTTACAAATTTTCTTTGCAATTTAAAGCCATCTGTATTAAACTTAAAAGCAAAATTTTCTTGTGACTTTTTTTCAAAATAAAATTAACTCGGATTCAATTTTCTTAACTCAATCATTGAAATTATTATTCTAGAAATCATAACTCAAGTAATTATTCAAATTCTTAAAATAATTTCGCTGAAATTCTATTTATCGCAGAATATTCGAAACGCGATTTGATATATTTTCAAGATACTTAAACTCAATAACCTTTAAACTCTACTTGAGAACTTCAAAACTTTGTTTTACTTTCATTGAAATAAAATCTTGGAATCAAACCTTAAATTATTTCCAAGAATCTTTCCAAATTCTCGTCCAGATTAAATCTAAACTATTCTTTCCTTAAAACTACTTACAATTTTAATTTTGAAAATCTTCTCTAACCCTTATTTCTTAAAAAAAAAAAAAAAAAAAAAAAAAGGAACATTATTTTTAAAGTTCCACACCTTCAGTATTATATTTCAAATACTTTTGCAATTCATTGTTACCTACAATTTTATTAGCTACACAAATTATTCCCACTACACGTTTATGTCTAGCTCATCTACACCAAAACGCACTAAACAAACAAAAGCAAATTTCACATAGCAAGATTAATTGCAATCGTAGAAGACGCACTATCGTGCCTATTTATAATAAAATAGTTACACGCTAATAGACCACAAAGTTTTATCAATTATAAACTCATACCAGTTGATATACCTAAACGATTTTTGAAATTCAATTACAAATTATCGCCTTTTGACCCTGGTATGCAAATATTCGAGGAAAACTCAATCTATTACAGATAAATTCTATTATTAAACTTAAAGTCAATTTTAGTGAAAATAAATATGCGATTTTCTAAGGATAAGGAGATTCATAAATTAATAAATAAATAAATAAATTCTTTATTTTATAATACTATTGGATCCTTACGTACAAAACAACTTGCTACCTTTGCACCCAAAATTGCAAGTTATTTTTGGTAAACCTTGGATCAGTTATTACTGACTCATCACTCATCTCATTAATTACGGTTGCTTAGAATACCGCAGACTTTTTGTTGGGTTCTATTCAACCTTTCACAGATTGCTTAGAAGACCGCAGACTTTTTGTCGGATTCTATTCGATCTTTCATCGAATCAATCAGGAGACCGCAGACTTTTTGAGGGATTCCAGGCGATTCATTCATTATTCACTCATCCACTCATTTCCAAGAAGCCATAAAAACTTGTAATATTTCGACAGATCGGTTATCGTAGTACTCTTACTCTTTAATTGATCATTGGAGCAATTGTGAAAGATATTTTGTGCGTGCAGCCTAGAAGTATTTGATGAGACGCAGAAAACGCGCCGGAAGAAAATACCAGTTACGAAAGTTAGTTGCAATATACTATAGGGGAGAGTTACCATACACTCCCGTAACGATACCATTATCCTTACAAAATCCAGCAAATACTTTACAAAATCCGGAAATAAATCACTCAGATTCAGAGGAGAAAAATAATTGTAGTTCCACGAAATAATCTTATCTCATTCTTATTTTCATACACAATTTAAGCACTATCCAATGAAACGCGGCAAACGCGTCGGAAGAAAATTTCAAATACGAAAGTTAATAGTGATACTAGATAAGGGATCACTGGGTCCGTATCCTGTAAAAAGGAAAAATTTAACAAATATTGTAAAAATTCAGAAAATAGATAATTTACTCAACAGCAGTATCAATAACAACCCTGAAACTAAGGATAAATAAACACAAATAGACACAACACCTATACCTGAATAACTAAAATACCTTCAACACTACTCACTTTACAATAAACGATCATGAATTGAATACAAGGCTATATAAATTTGGTAACAATTAATTAGTAAATAAATTTTTGTTTCGATCAGCGCAACTTTCACCTGCGTCTGACTATCACAGATTCAATTTTCTGCCTAGCTTCGTACTACTTACCAAAACTCTCATTCTTATTATCTATATATTACTCCTATAACCTTTTTCATACATTTAATCGAAAGGGATCCCGATGGTAATCCGCACCCACCAGGCGATGGCGAGTTGGATCCACAGGCTAACAATAATGACTTAGGCCAACAAGTCCATAATATTACCCGACACGCGAACATTACGGATCAAATGATCACGTCCCTCGGAGAAAGTATGACATTGCATCAAGCGTTGATGCAAGTCCTGAGTTTTGACGGTAAAAACATGCCCTTACAAGCATTACTACAAGACGTAGAAAACGGTCTTACAATCGTACCAGGAAATCTCGTAAACACTTATTTTAACGGAGTAAAATCAAAACTCAAGGGAACAGCTAGAGACGCGATCGTGGATAAGACAATTAATACAATCCTGCCAAAAACAGATTCTCTGTATAAAATCGCGCCAAGTACACGTTTAAAATTTTTTACAATTAAAAAAAGATTTTTTTTACAAAAAAAATGAATCAAATCGAAAAAATACCAAGTACCTAATATAATTCGAAATCATGGAAAATATTTTCATAGAATTGAAAAAAAAAAATTGAAAAAAAAAATTTCAATGTACTTGGTGTGCGTTATTAAATTTATTCAAGCAAAATTAATTTCTAGAATTGATTTCGCATATAAATTATTTTTTAATGAAATTGAATGACATTCTTTTTTTTCAGTTTATAGGCACACCAAGTACATTGAAATTTTTTTTTTCAATTTTTTTTTTTCAATTCTATGAAAATATTTTCCATGATTTCGAATTATATTAGGTACTTGGTATTTTTTCGATTTGATTTATTTTTTTTTGTAAAAAAAATCTTTTTTTAATTGTAAAAAATTTTAAACGTGTACTTGGCGCGATTTTATACAGAGAATCTGTTTTTGGTAGGATTTGTCTTTTTTTTGTCGTGTTGATTGTTAATGATTTTAATATACACTATTAGAAATCGACTTCTAGTTTAAGACACGTGAGCCTATATTGTTTATAGTATGAATTTGAAGAAACAATAAAATTGTTTGGTAACAATTGTAGTAATTTTGTACTGCTAGATATTATAGCCTGATTGATCAATTTTTATAAGACAAAGAGCTGCAGTTGCTTAACGACAGTTTCCTTTGAAGTTAACGTCAAATATATACATTAACGTCGGACTTTTCTGTTAGTAATTTAAAACATCAAATGGCTTAGTAGTTTTACCTCCCAACACCTTCTAGCTATTACAACTAGCATATGGTGCTAACTACCTATCCTCCCTCCCCTCTGAGCCAATGGAATGCTTTTTTTTCTGTATCTCAATGGATAATATATATATATATATATATATATATATATATATATATATATATATATATATTGTAATGAATGTGAAACTGATCTTTTAAAATATTTGAATAATTAAAAAACAAATTCCTTCTTCCCTTGTTTTATAGAAAGGCGACTAGAGTCAGTCAGTCATATATTGACAGCATAACAGCACTTATATATATATATATATATATATATATATATATATATATATAATTGTGATGAAAATAATGATAAGCAATATTTTGGGAACATGAAGTACTTATTTATTTATGAACAGTAATCAAAATTATAAAATTAAACAAAATAATCTAATCACATAATTTATATACCAATGCGAACAAAAAGTACGTATTAATATCTTTCAAACTAAAATCCTAATATTTGTCGTACGTAAGTAATTGGGCTCATTTTTCCATCGTTATACTGAAATTTGAAATGAGAACACAAGAAATCGATTTCCAACTGTTATTATTATTTTTTAACCAAGCATCTATCTAGTTGCTGAGTTACTTGATTATTTTTTTCTACTTTCTTGTAGGAATAATATGTAAGCATTCTTAGCATTAGTGGGCCATCGAACTGATTGCACATTCGTATTATCTATTTTGACCCATTTTGAAGTATCCTTAATCATAGCAACATAATGAGTGCAATTATTATTTTCTTCAGAGTAAAATATTGCACTTACGACATTATATGTCTTATTACACAATGATATTTTGGCCTGTGGTACAAATTTTATATATCCTTTCTTCTGAATCATAGCGTTATTTTTTACTAAAGATAAATCTAACTTCACTACTACTACCGATTGCAAGGTATGTTATAAAATTTTTGTGTGTGTTTCTTCAATCTCTTTGCAATTGTTACAAGTTTTCGAAGTATCAAACCAATGACCGAAGGATGAACTGAATAATTCTGGTAAATTGTATATTTTTTTCTCATCGGTTATCGAAATACACATAATATCTTCTAGTATTTTGTTTTAATTAGTGTAATTACATTTTTTACATCGATCCATACATACTTGCTCAAATCGTACTAAATTTCTAATATCATGATTATCATTACATATTGTAGAGAATATTGCTACAGGATCAGCCTCTGTATTAGGACACATATGTTTGGACATAGACTTTTTTATGTCACTAGATTTTAAAACATTTTCGTGACTATTGTATACATTAAATAAATTATTTAAGTTTTCGTTATTGAACTGATTTTTTGGATCATGATTCAACGCCGTTCTGAGTATTGTATTATTAAAGATACACTGTATGACTGAATTTAAACCACTAGAAATGAAATCAGAATTGTCGATACCTCGAAATACCAATAACTTTTCACATGATTTTTTTAAAGTTTTTGTTACAATTTCAACAGAATTTTCATCAACGGCCCAAATTAAATCCCAAACTTTATGCCAGCGTATACTAGAAACCGGAATGGGAGGAAGGTCAGACCTATAAATTTTTCGTAAGCGATTGAATTCTTCGATTGCTAAAAGGTTAGCTTTAACTGAATGAGGATCGAAATTGATTAAATGTAATCCTTCAAGTTCTGTAACCCGAGAAAGAGCTACATATATTTGACCAACATTAAAAATACTATTGCCTGCTTCAATAATAGCATTTTTGAGGCTTAAACCTTGACTCTTATGGATAGTAACTGCATAACTTAAACACAATGGAAACTGTTCTCTTACGACAAAAGCTCTTTCCAGTAATTGAAATTTAACTTTTGCCTTCTCAATAGTGTTTACTTTACCTGAACCGAAATCTACATTAACACCTTGTATCTTACTGCCATCTATGGATTTTGAGATTGATATAACTGTACCAATGGCACCATTAACTAGACCAAGCGTGACATCAATATTTCGTCGAAGCATAACTTTTGCACCAATTTTAATTATAATTGTTCCAGCAAGTCCAGCTGATCGACTAGCATCTTCTTCTATTTTAATCAAAGTGTCACATGCTTTCTTTTTTAATGATTTAGGACAATCGATATAATCATGAGCCTTAAGTATAATTTCTTCAGAAAAAATTTTATTCGTGATTACCGAATTTATTAAATCACACTGTTTACAAGTGGGTACCAAGCAAACTGTATCTGACGGTAATTTTTCAATATAATTACATACTTCTTGCATTCTATCATGGTATGACAATGAAGAATCGATTGTAATTTTTCTTTGTTCTAATAGTTTGATATCTTCAACTGTCATTGAGTCAACTCGTACTCTAGAGAGTAATTCACCGTAAATTTTATCAGTTTTTTGTCGCATATTAATGGTTAGTTCTTCAAAGCTAAATAACTCACTCCATAAATTCACAGATGTTAACGACCCAATATACTTTTGCGCATCTGCTGACGATAGTGTCATATAACTTGGGTCTTCATGTACAGGAGGAAGTTGGAGTAAGTCTCCAAAAACAACCACGTGTCTTCCTGCAAACCAGTCATCAACATTGAAAATTTCTATTAACCTCAAATTTATGTATATTAAAGTTACATTAGAAATCATTGATATTTCATCAATGATAAATAATGTAACGTCTTTTAACTGATCGCGTAATACTTTCAATGCATTGTCTGATAGTTGTTTATAAGACGGTGTAAAACCGTGTTCAACTGGCAATTGAAATACTCGATGTACAGTGAGGCCATTGATATTAAAAGCTGCAATACCAGTTGGAGCAGTTACAATAATATCTTGATTCATTTCTTCTTTCATCAAACGTTTAATTACATTTATCAGAAAACTTTTTCCGGTACCTCCTTCTCCACTAACATACAATCTAATTTTTGTATCGTTAGACAATACCTTATTTTTAATTTTTTGAAAAACTTTAGTCTGATCAACGTTCATGTTATTGATCATGTCGGTTAAAGTACAATTATTATCTTGTTTTTTTGCTACATCATCTAATTCTTTAGCTATTAAATTAAATTCAGCAGCATTACAATCTGCTGATTTACTTTTTGAATCTTCATCATCATTGTCATCCTTACATTTATTTTCAATTAGGTTTTTTATATAATCTAAACCTTTTTGAAAATCTTCAGTGTATTCATGGTATTCTTTAGCTTGTTCGAGTATATGTTGTTGATATCTAAATGATTCAGCGTAAGTTTCAAATCCATTTTTCAAATCTTCTATATCTCGCCATGGTTGAAATAATAACAACAATGAATAAAAATAATTTTCTGGTTGATTAGCAATATTATATCTATAATGATTAATTGAATAACCTCGCGTCCTTCGTTTTAAATATAATGATGGACCTATTTCATAATATTCGGTGATTTACTAGAAAAAGAAAGTCGGTATAATTTTCATTCTTACCGTTTCATAAGGTAAGCAAATTTATATACAAAAATGTCAACAATTTGACGGTAAAAAAATACAACAATTTTTCAGGTCAAATTAACAATAAATTGACATAAAATTTGTCTGAAAATTGATAACTTTTTTCTAGTCGACTTTTGAAGTGAATTAACTGTCCAATTCAAGTAGTAAATTTACGTGAAATTGTAGAGGAAGTTGCATACGAATTGTTGTAAAAACGGAAAAGTCTGAAGTTGACGGAGATTTGACGAAAAATTCAAGGAAGCTTTTGTAAGTAAACTTTTGCTAAAGCAAACTGTGCTTAATTGTAGTTAATTTACTGTTAGGGTGGCTATCAGGGTTTTAACTCGAAAATTTAAAGAAAAGATTTGACATCTCGGTGACGTCTAGTACCCATAAAAAATTTAATTTCAACTTTTTGCTCTCTCACAAATAAAATTACATATAAACTTGAAGTCATATATCAGTTTTTATTTTCCGTCAAATTTATAAGCTATTTTACGTATAAGAGAGCTAACAAGTTGAACTAAATACTTATTATATATACTCTACTTCATTAAGATGTTGAAAGTTTCATTTCAATTTCTATTTCTTAGCCGAAACTGGTTTCCTGGGTTACCACTAAGATTAGAAATCTTGACGCAGCACGAAAATGTGTATACAACTTGCTATACAATTTGACGTAAATTTACTAACCAAATTGGAATGCAAAGCAAATTTACTTCAAAAGTTGTATATTTATTGTCGTCAAAAACTCAAAAAGTGTATATGACACTTCAGACATAAACATGTGTTTGAACGTGTACTTGGCGCGAGACACTACCGTGTCTCCTGATGAATACACTTAGAGACGCGCTTAAGGAATATGTGGCCACTAAGAAAACGTACCCACAATATTGCGCGGATATTTAAGCCATTCGGCTTAAGCAAAACGAATAAATCCTGAGTTACTATACCCGAATAAAGAAAATTCGCGCTAATGCAATAACCGCATTGAACGAAAGCTTTAACAACGATTCTGAAGTAACTGCGATGAAGAAAATATTAGACGGATTAGCACTCGAGTCATTTAAACGCGGACTACCAGACGATTTAATATACGGAGTAAGTGTCCAAAATCCTGGTACTCTCGAAGATGCATACAAAATTGCATTACGGCTCGAGGAAGACCTGAGAGATAGCTCTCACCGCAACTCAAATTATTTAGCCTACGCGCGATCCGAATCTGCAAATCTTGATTTACCGCGCAGAACTCGAATAGTAAGCTTTCAAGACGAAGAACGTCGAAATACCATACCGTTTAGATTTATTTGCGAAGACAATAACAGATCTAATTCATACAGTAGATCTCCGGTGCGAGATACGACACCACCACGTGATAAACGTAACTATCCTGAGCGTAGTAATTCACCTTATCGTTCACGAAGTCGATAACCTGAAATTTACAATCCATATTACCCTTCACCGGGCTATTTCCCTCCAATGCCATATATACCTCCTATGCCATATTAATATCCGCCTCCTGGAGCGTATTCACCTCCAGTTTCATATAACACACCGTACTACCCAAATTATCCTCCCCAGGATAATAATCAGAATAACCCCAATAATAATTACAATAATAATAACCCCAATTATTACAATAATCGCAATAACTATGATAATAATAATCAGAGATATAGCAACAACAGTTATAATAATTGCAATAGAAATAATTACGGGAATAACAATAATACCGGTAATCCACAAAACCAACAGAATAATTCGAGACCAAACTCCCCTGCACCTCCTAAGGAGCCTTTAAACGCGGTTCGGCAAAACGACGCGACGCCGAACAGCGCGAACCCCACGGAAGCGCATCCCCCAACAATCAAATTTTTAACAGTCGAAAATTCATAATGTGGTCTGAAGTCCAGGGTAGAGGACCAGTCGTCACTCAGCCCCTGAATTGCGAAACGGCAGAGCTCGTTTTCTAGTTGACACAGGAGCTGACATAAATGTAATTAGAAAAGACGCACTGGCCCCTCGCACGGTAATCGATACCTGGGACTCTGTATCAATGAAAGAGATTACTACGGAACGACTTGATACTCTGGGTACAACAGAGATCACATTTTTCTCAAAACCCAAGAAATTTCACGTTCTCGAGAATCCACTACCTATTCCAACCGATGGAATAGTTGGTATCGACTTTCTAACAAATGAAAAGGTCGAAATACCTTTTCATCATAATACTATAGTCACAGATTCCGAACCTATACATCCGATTCCACTCGAAAATACTAACGGTGAACCATTCGACACATCACAAGTAACCACACTCCAATTAGACGACGAACCCTCGATACTTGTATTAAAAGCACGAACTCGCACGGTAGTTCCAATCAAACTCTGTAAAACAGATTTGAAAACTGGACTTTTGCTCTGCATTGAAACTCGCGAGAATATCTCCATTGGTAATGCTTTGGTTACGATCAAAAATAATACTTGCTACGTCTATGCAATTAATGCCTAAGAAGATGATATAGAATTAATTGTACCTCCTCAAGAAATTATTCCTTTCGAATGTGATGGTAGCTTTGAAGACTTCTTTGACGATTCCGAAGAAAGTGACGTCCCAGAAACTGATCAAGATAGATTTGAGCGAATATGTGCTAGTCTCCGACTTGATCATTTAAACGTACTAGAAAGAGAGCATGTGGATGAACTTATCAGAAAATTCCCGCTTCTCTTTACCTACCTGGAGACGACCTCCCTGCTACAACAATGATGACACATTTTATTCCGACTGTTGACGAAGTTCCTATATCTGTCAGACAGTATCGTTTTCTACCATACATAAGAAAGAAATTGCTCGACAGGTGAATAAACTGCTGAATGACGGTGTAATAAGCGAATCTGTTTCTCCATATAATTCGCCTCTTTGGATAGTTCCAAAGAAACCGGATTCTAAAGGTAATAAGCGTATGGTGATTGATTTTCGTCAATTAAATGAGAAAACCATAGGCGACGCAGATCCCCTTCCGAACATACTCGAAATTCTTGACAGACTCGGAGCAGCTAAGTATTTTTCAGTTTTTGATTTAGCTAGTGGCTTCCACCAAATTAAAATGGATCCAAAAGACCAGCAGGAAACTGCATTCAGTACCCCTAATGACCACTATGAATATAATAGAATGCCATTTGGACTGAAAAATGCTCCAGCTACCTTCCAGCGACTTATGGACCGAGTTCTTCTAGGTCTACAGGACGTTGAACTCTTCATATATCTCGATGACGTTGTTATTTTCGCATCATCACTCGAAGAGCAGGGCAAACGTGTTCAACGTTTTTTTAATAGACTAGTTCAAGCTAATCTAGTCCTACAATTTGACAAATGTGAATTTTCGAATCTCGAGGTCGCATACCTTGGCCACATTATTGGCAATGGTGATGTACGTCCAGATCCAAAGAAAACAGAAGCTATCGAGAAGTTTCCAAGACCAAAGACAGTAACTAACATCAGGCAGTTCCTCGGCCTAGCAGGATACTATTGGCGTTTTATTGAAAATTTCTCAGGCCGTGCGAAACTGCTAACAGAACTGCTGAAGAAAGATAATCCGTTCATTTGGACCTCAGCTCAACAAGAGAGTTTCGACGACTTACGTAAAGTATTATGCACATCCCCAGTTCTACAATATCCTGATTTTTCTCAACCTTTTATACTTACGACTGACGCTTCAGATCTCGCTATTGGCGCAGTACTAAGTCAAGAAAAAATTGGCGAGGATAGACCGATAGCATACTTATCGAGACAACTCAAATCGGCAGAAAGAAATTACACAACAACCGAGAAGGAGTGTTTAGCAGTTATTTACGGTATTCTACATTTTCGACCATACTTATACGGTCGACGATTTACTCTCGTATGTGATCATGAATCATTAAAATGGATTGACTCTGTCAAGTCACCTGTTCAACGATTGGTCCGATGGAGAACAAGACTCAGAGAGTATGAGTATGTTTTCTATTACAAGCCAGGATGATTGAATTTAAATGCAGATGCATTATCAAGAAATCCTGATGTCATGTTATTACCTGCGACCAAGTCTGAAACAGCTGCCAGACAATCTAGTTCAGTTGCCAAACATTTGGAGCGGTTGCGATCATCTGCTACAAACGCGGCAATGGCAAACGCTAGCACTATAGGTGAGAGAGTGAGGTTGCGAAGATTAGCGAGTAACCCTTCAATAGCACCCCCACCTCCAATCCAGCGCGCAAAAACAATTGCCCGAATTCCATCATCTCAATCAGGAAAACGTAAGCCTGGTCGACCTCCAAGATAATCGCAGACTACTTAAACCACAGCTCCAGTACTACCAGTGGCTCATAGTAGGAGTAGTGCTTTTCCAAGCCTCGCAACTAATCGTGTTCCACCTTTCAAAAGTTCTAATAAACCAGGACCATCATCCACGAAAACTCAAGCGACTGATTATCAACTGACGTATGTAAATAATCAAGAGGACGAAGAAACTCCTTCATTAACTGAACCTGTTCAAGTACCACCACCTAAAAATGTTGTGGAAATGTCACCCGGACCGTCTTCGGAAAACGAAAACTACTACTGGGATCGACGTGGTGAAAATCCATCATATGAGTCTCCACGACCGGACGTCACTGTTAAGGCCACCAGAACCTCAGTCCAGCAGACCATCTGGTATAAGATTTCGGCATCCTGTAGGACGATCAACCCCTGCAGTTATTTCTGAAGGATCAACATCAGGATCAGAAATTGATGAAAGAAGACCGCTAGGAGCAGCGAGTAGACGATAGGCTAATTTAACACCTGCCAACGAGAGTCCTTCAAGTACAGATACGGACGAAGAAATCGAAGTACCCCAACCACAACCGATCCGAAGAAAATCCGTAGCTGATACTGTCCCTTGTGAATTGTTTTATCCTGGAATGAAAAATATTGAGAATAAACTAACTCTTCATACATCTAATGAAAATCTGACATACTTCAGAGACAACTATTTACACTTTATCTCCGCTGATTGCGAATTTACGACTATTACGTCACGACTATTAATAGAAACGGACAAAATAGATCCTCAAGATTTTAAATTGAAAAAGCTTAAAATTAATCAAGTACTAGTAACACTACACGGTAAGCGTAAAATTCTTAGTGCAGTATTGAAAAGGAATCACTTTGACTCATTTTTGTAACAGGGTGAATTTGTAAAACTGTAAAATTGAATAATTCGAATTTAAATTTTGTTTCCCGCCGATAACCGGCCAACGACCTCGTAAGTTGCGAGTTAGTGATGCGACTAGTCACCGGGTGTCGCACGGATCACTAAGGCCAGTCCGTTCGTCATTTCCTTAGGTTAAGAAAAGTGGGAATAAGTTTCCGGGGGAGTGAACCAAAGTGGAACAAAATATCAGGGACTGCGGAACGTGAAATCGAAGATTAGTTGTTCAGACGACGACAGCGACAGGACACTTTTAACCGTTATCGGGTAAATATATAAGTCCGTTCGCGCTTCACGTGGAACGAGGCGATTCATTTATTAATTAATCAGTCGCTAATTTTGTTATTAGGCCTTTGGGCCGATAATTTAATAAATTAATTATTAAGTATAATTTACTAATGCGTACTGTACATTGACAGATTTCAATAATTAATTTAATTGGAAGCGGACTGTGCTAGAGAGAACGGAACTGGAACGATTGCTGCAAGCAGAAAGAAATAGCCGAACACCAGCTTTCCGAAGACAACAAACTGCAGCCACGGGACAGCCAGTGTTCTGTAGTTAAATAGAGGTAAATTTATAATTAATGGAGGCCTCTAATTTAATTATTAGAGGGCCGAATTAATTATAATTATTTACTTAAAACTTTTCCGGTAGTCTCATAGTAACTGATTGAAAACCCAGTTAATCCCGTCTCGCGTCTCTTGTTTGCCACTTTGTCCGTAACTCTAAAATTTATTCTATTCGAGGCCTCTAGGCTGGAATAAAATATATTTCCGCGTGAATCGTTTAATAATTAAATTAAATTTAAATTCAATATTAATTATAAAATTATCCCAGGCCTGTCGGCTGCCTTAGATAAATTGTCCGTGTCTTAAAACCGTAATTTCAGGCCTCGCGACGCTAAGTCACTGGCCGAATATTTTAGTCAATTTTCAACGTAATTCTAGTCGTAAATTTAGTCATGAAATAATTTAAATTAATTTTAGAATATTAATAAAATATCTAAATGAATTAAATTGGAATTTGTAAGGACGCTAGAGATTATGATAATTAATTGTAAATGGAGAAAACGGATTATTTTATCAGTCATAAATTAAGAATAAAATATTATGAAAAAATTGTTAGTTAAAATCGTCAGTAAAAATTGAGTAAAATCAGTGTGTAAAATATTATAAAAAAATGTTAGTGAAAATTGTCAGTAAAATTAATTAATTAATAATTCAATTAAAACTACAAATTAATTAATTAATAGTTATAATGAGTTAAAAATAGGGAGTTAAATCAAATAGTAAATTTGTACTCAGAATGAGTTAATGTGGAAATTTTTATATCGGAAATTTAGTCTTGAATTTTAGAGTCATAAAATATTGAGAGAAAAAATTATTGATGATGTTGAAAGTACAAAACAAAGCAAAGTCATAAAGTAGAGTTTGTCAATGTTAAGTAGATGAAACTGTGTCTGTGATTTAGGTCCGGTGGACAAAATTTAGTTAGGGTTAAGATTATGTTCAGGGGACACTAGGAATCAAGGAAATTGAAGGTTTAACGTCCGGTGGACGGTATTTTAACGTGTTGGTGTGTGGGTGTGAAACCGTCCGGGAGATGAGATATTAATTGAGTTTGCTATAAGAAACAGTCCAAGAGACGAGATGAAATTTAGTTTGCCATAAGGAACCGGCCGGGAGACGAGATAAAATTTAGTTTGTCATAAGAATATTAGTTTGTCATAAGTATAATTAGTTCGTTATAAGAATAATTATTGTCATAAAGGTTAAATAAATAAAAGCAAGGTGCTTAATTTAAATAAAATTTTGATTAACATTATTTCAGCCTATTTTTACAATTCCTCACCACTCTCTCAAAATATTGCAAACGACTCTGAGAAACTATATTAATTAAGTTAATTAAAAATAAAATTCTACAACATCCGGTTCTGAAAGGCCGAGTCCATCTTCCAGTGGCGCCCTATTATTCGTCTATAATACTAGGTGTGACCAGACTTGGCAAGATTAATCTCTCTGTCATATTTGGCGCCCAACTTATAAGGATAAAAACCTCCCGTAAAATTTTGTGGGAGTGTTGAGGAGTTGAAATTTGCTGAAGTATTCTGAATAAAAAAAATTTTGAAAATTATGGGACATGAAATTTTGAAATGAATAAAATAAATTGTGGGGAGAAGAATTTTAAAATTGAAATAAAGTGTGGGATTAAATATATCAAAGTTGAAAATCTTAAAATATTATTGTGACAAACATGAAATAATTAAAAGTAATAAAGAAATAGCAAATACTGAAATACTATTTGGGGATTAAAAGCAAATAAAATTACTAATACTAAATTCTCACTGATAAAAGAATTCAACGGATTAAAACTTAAAATAAAACTATTGAAATATCAAATAAAATTTTGTGTCAGAAATATTTCAAACAGACAACAGTTGAATTTACATTATAATTATTTAATTCTTTAATTCATTTATTTAATTACATTAAAATTAACCGGAAATAGATAAAATAAATTATCGATGAGTCAGTAAGAGGCTTACCATAATTTATACAGAAAATAGAATAATTTAAGACTTTATGAAATTCAATTTAATTTACAACAACAAAATAATCCGTTTACAATAGAGAAACAATAGTTCACAAAACATTTAGAAATTTTATAACTTAAAATAATCCCTATACAAAAGAAAACTTTATCACTCAAAATACTTCGGTCAACAATATAATACAAAATGGATTAATCTACTACAACAACAAGGACTTATCGATGAAGAAACAAGAAGATCGTCAAATGGTCGTGGCCGTGTACAACAACAATTATCAATTATCAATCCTGGTTCATTGCAAATACCAACCGTTTCGTCGACAACATCAACTACGTCATCCGTAACAACTACTATGAGTACCAGAATAAGCCATCCAGCTCAACTACAAAATACAAACAATCCAAATCCATTGGATAGACAGAACACATTGCCAGCACACAGGGTTGATGATCGTTTTTTGGATGTGGACGAAGCTGCGGGAGGTGATATACCACAAGAATTCTGTGTAATCTTTAATAGAATGGATCTAGCATCTCATCAGGTTCGACAGATGTCATTGGAACAACTTGCAATTAATGAGGACAATTCGCGGTCGATCAATCAACTGACACGCATGCTAAGTGATAATCGTGATAATTCTTTCCGAGAAAGTTCCCCGGTAAATTGGCAGGTAGCTGAATTCCAACTAGGAGGTTCAACCTTTACCCCGATGGGTCAAGGTTTGGCAGGGGGGAGAGGTCATCCAGCTGCATCAAGACCTCAACCTGATAATCATCAAGAAAGAGCCGAACCAAGTCAAGATATTCCACTGGCAGAAAGAATAAATTTTCTCCAAAATCAACTACATCATCTACAGTCGACACAACAACGTCAGTCGAGTGGTCCTCAAAATAATTTTGGATCGAATGGAGGCCCGGTACCTCAGGCCTCTTTTAACATAAGGCCTAGGTCGGCCGCTACGACCAAAAATTTACAACAAAGTTCATCAGGCTTGTACACAGATGACAAAAGGTGGAAAGGAATCATGCAAATTCTTAAAATGGGTAATTTATTTTATCCACAAGAGGGAATGTCTGTCAACGAGTTCTTATTCGCAGTAGAGTCCAGAGCACGTAGAGAGAGTTGGACACAAGATGAATTACTGAAAGCCATGAGCTACATCTTACATGGTACTGCAGCAAGATAGTACGATGCAAATTCTAAAAATTGGACAGATTTTGAACACTTCAAATCTGAATTTATTAAAGCATGTTGAACTTCTACAACAGATCATCAAATCATAATGGAAATAAGTAAGCTCCGAATGAAACCTGGTGAGAGTCCAACAGAATTTGTATTGAAAATACAACAGAAATACCAGAGTATGCAGATTCCGCCTCCTGTTGATGATCAAGTGGCATGTATCAGAAACCATCTGACGGACGAACTGAGATTGCTTGTGTTTGCGAGGCTAGTATACACCTATGAGAATTTGTTTAACGCACTACACAAAGCGACAAGATGTATTGACGAAGCTCAACAACCAGCTCCAACTGTAAAAACAGTAAAATTTCAGGATAAACCAAGATTTGGTTTATTACAAACCACACCGGAGAATCTCAGTCATGAAGAAGATGAATATGAGTTAACAAATTGTAACTTAATGGAGTCGTCTAGTCCATCAACATATAACAATAAATATGGCGTTCAGACAAGACCAAATAATAACAATTATCGATCACCGTATTATCAGAGGCAACAAAATTATTACTGGCCACGTGTAAATCGAGTTCCTAGATAGTCGTCTAATTTTAATTGATTTTCATCACCCTTATCAAGACCTAACCGAATCTGTTTTAATTGTGGAGTTCCAGGACATACGTTTGAAGTTTGTGAGAATCCGCGACGAGACGTATGTAATTTATGTTTTGGCATTGGGCACACAAGACAAAAATGCAATCTACTAACCCTGATAGAAGAGAATTCGACATCAAGTACGTCTCAGGTAAATTGGGATACCGGTCAACAAGAGAATACACCGAATCCTGAGAGAGATCGAAAAAACTAGTGACGCCTGTCCCGAATTCTCCGTCGGTTCAGGTAGTCCAAACAATATCAAAGGGGTTAACTAACATCAGTTCAGAAGATTCGTACTCCAGCCGTTTGGAGTCGATACAGGCTTCGTTTCGGCCGCCTCACTCTACTTCAGGCCTACCAACACAGCCAACGGTGATGTCAACCAATAACAGAGACATTGATAAAATAACTTCTGGGTCCAAAGAAGACCAGTCAGTGAACATCTATGGGGTGCTCACTGAAACAGTTCAGTTACTGGAAGATCCAGGATTCGAACCATTTGCTAGAGAAATTGATCAAATTTGGCCGAGGACTTTGAAATCAGGCTCTGCAAGCCAATTCTTAAATCCGCAGGCCCCAATCTTTAACCCAACCCGGCCGTCTTCATTGGAATTAGGGCCTCTCGGCCAATTCTCAGAATCCCAGGCCCATCATTCAGTCCAGTCTCGGCTGTTACCTCAAGAATTAGGCTCTCCCGGCCAATCCTCGGAGCCTTAGGCCCCTACACCTATACCATCAACGTCATCCAGAAAAACATTCGTTCCAGAATTACTATAGAAGAAACCATTGTCTTCGGCAATTCACATCGTCTGCCAGAAAGGAAAATCTTCATTCCAGGATCAGGTCCGAGGCCTCCTATAGTTACGGGCAGGATTCCTGTATCGCTGTGGATTTTTGGAGTCAAAATTAATGGAATATTAGACACCGGCAGTGAAAGGTCATATATTAACGCAAAAGTATATGAAAATATATGGGAATTCGGGAGAATTAAGATCGGATGAAACTCAGAAAAGAGGTATCTTGTTAGCTAATCATACACAGTGTAAAAGTCTTGGTGGAGCCCCGTTCATGATCCAGATTGGCTCGGTAGCTGGGGAACAATACTTGAGTATATTGGAGAATCTGGGACATTCAGTCGTCTTGGGGATGGATTTTGCACTACATTTTGGAGTTGTGATCGATAGCAAGCAAAGAACTTGGCATTTTAACGGAAGCACTGAAAATCATCCTTTCGAACTTATTTCCTATAAGGAAAATAACTCTGCCTGCGCCATTTTGACTTCAGAACAAGAATTCAAAAAATTTATTGATCAGGAAATGAAGAAGTTTGAAGATCTTCCTAATCAGGGTTTAACTAATCTAATTGAACATGAGATCATTTTGAAGCCAAAAGCTACTCCAGTGAGAATAAAATCATATCGTCGAAGTCCAGTGATCAACGAAGAGCTAAATAAACAAATAGATGAACTACTAAAAAAGAATTTTATCAGACCAAGTTATAGTGTGTGGTCATGTTCACCAGTCATGGTTCCAAAACCAAATAAAACCTGGAGATTCTGCGTAGATTATCGACCGATTAATAAAGTTACTATACCTCCTGCACATCCATTACCTAATATGCTACGAATTTTAAGTGCGTTACATGAGGCTATTTGGATTAGTACTATGGACTTGAAAGAAGCCTTCCATCAAATTCGTATGTCTCCTGCGTCGATTCCTCTTACCGCTTTTTCGGTAGAAGGAGGAGCGCAGTTTGAGTGGCTGCGAATGCCCTATGGACTCTTTGGAGCTCCAAGTACGTTTCAAAAAGCAATGGATGAACAAGGATAAATTTCATAGAAAATTAATTGATCAGTCTCTGCCTCTGTATTGGTCAGAGAAGGTACTCGCATATTTGGTTGACGGAATAGTCATTAGTACTACGCTGGATGAACATAAAGCTATATTGAGTTTAGTCTTCGAGGTGTTTCGAGAAGCTGGATTGTTAATCAACCCGGAAAAATGTAAATGCTGCCGTCAAGAAGTTAAATTTCTGGGATTTATTGTGAATCAAGATGGACTCCATCCAGATCCAGAAAAGATCGCACCAATTGTCAATTATCCAAGACCTATAAATAGAAAACAACTTCGCAGTTTCTTGGGACTTGTTAACTGGTACCATCGTCATCTACAGGATGTTGCCAAAGCTCAAGGTCCATTTAATAAATTAACTGGAATTAACACCGAATGGAAATGGGCTGAAAAAGAAAAACAGTCATTTCGGCAGCTCAAACAGGCCTTGGTGGAAGCCCGGCCGTTGGCTATCCCTCGACTGGATCTCCCATACTATTTGTATACTGATGCATATGATACTGGACTTGGTGCGTTCTTAGTGCAAAAGGATTTGGATACTGGAAAAGATTATTCGATCATTTGTCTTAGTCGTCAGCTTCGTGATACAGAAACATTATATACGACCACAGAAAAGGAATGTTTGGCAGTCGTTTGGGCAGTGCGGAAACTTCGATGCTATTTAGAAGGTACGCCGTTTACAGTTATTACAGATCATGCAGCTTTAAGGTGGTTACATTCTTTATGTGATCCCAATGGAAGACTTGCCTGTTGGACAATGGAACTGCTATCTCAACAAATTACTGCCGATCATCGTAAAGGCACCGAAAACGAGGGTCCAGATGCTTTAAGTCGAATGTATGAAGATCGAGGTTCGGAAGACTGGTTAGACATTAAAGATAACCTGAAAGAAGTTGATTGTCTTCACTTACAAGTCGCAAATTGGTATGAATTGAAATTTAATAATGTACGTAGAAATCCTAGTAATCATTCAGAGTGGAGAATTGTCGACGATCGACTAGAATATTATCGTCCAGACCCGTTTAAGTTAATAATCGGTGATGATACTGCATGAAAACAAGTACTTAGGGATTCAGAAGTGTTGGAAATACTTAAGAAGAATCATGAAGATCCTGATGCGGCTCATCAAGGACGAGATCGAATGTACAAGAGAATAAAAACACATTACTATTGGCCTGGAATGTTTAAAGATGTTGACAACTACGTAGAAGCCTGTAAAACCTGTAAGAAGATAAAGTACAAGCAACCATCATCCAAGGCGCCTATGCAAACTAGACAACCTATTCGGCCGTGGGCAGTAGTTGCTGCTGACACTACAGGCCCATTTACGAGGTCTAAAAAGGGTCATCAATATGTGATAGTAATACAAGATCTTTACACGAGGTTCATCGAGCTGTATCCACTTCGTCGTCATACTGGGGCCGCGGTGGTCGACTCACTTAGACGTACATTTTCTTTAAGAGGTTATCCATTATTCTTGGTAACTGATAATGGTCAAGAGTTTGTCAACGAAACCCTCAAGGAATTTCCGAAGAGTACAGGAGTTAAGTTCACTCCGTTAGCAGTCGCCCATCCGCAGGCCAATCTAGTTGAGCGCATTAACAGAACCTTGAAGCCGATGCTCCGAGCGTACATTAATAAAGATCAGACTAAATGGAATGAACATCTGGGTGATTTCCAACTTGCGTATAACAGCTCATATCATGCTGCTCTAAAGCTGTCACCATACTATCTAGTTCATGGACAAGAATCACGACTATCGGGCAAGACTACTGAAACTGAATTAGATGACCTGGATTTTAATAATGAAGAATGGAAAAATCGTGTAGAACGTCTTGATGAGTTGCGTCATAAAATTGAAGGTGTGATGCGGAAGGAAAGTGAAAGACAAGAGACATATCACAACAAAAACATACAAATTCCTACAGTTAATTTGGGTGACAAAGTTTTCTACCCAAATCGTAAACTTTGTAATAAAGGCCAAGGTTATAGCGCGACTTTAGGCCATAAATATCTCGGTCCGGTTACCGGCCAAAAATTGTCGGTCCATTGGTCGAGTTGAAGAATGATAACGTTAAAATACTCGGTACCCATTGTACTCCCGATTTGAAATTCCCTCGCAGAAGCGAAAGATTAATTGCTAAAACTAATATTAAAACCTAATTATTAATCATAATTTAAAATTTTGTGGAAAGATGTTAATGAAATTTTTTTCAGATGAACCGGTATCAACCAAAGGGTTGGAAGAGGGCGGATGCCGCCCGGGGTCAAGCGGCTCGCCTTAGACGTTACCAGGCAGGTCGTTACTGGAGTTCCTCAGGCCGTACTTCAATATATCGGTCTGTGGCGACACAAACTGGTATATTGGAGTGGCCGTTGAATCCCAGTGACGTGGTGACTGGACAGTCGGTTTTTAGTCGACTGGGCCCAGTGGTCACCCCAAGCAGAACACCAGTTTCGGGCCACCTGAATGAGACTAGAGCAAGCTCTAGGGGGATGAGACGACCACCAGCTTCATTCAACCCACGCACGGAGTCAGCTCAGCTACCACCTGCTCCAGCATCTATGCCATCTGTTACTGTTCAGGTTGAGTCACCACCGGCACTCATTTCCATGTCATCTGCCCCCGACCCATCAACATCTGTGGCAAAATCGCTGGTAACAGGGAAGACTAAAACCGTCAGACGTCGGGAAAAGAGGCTGGAGACATTGAGGGAGCTATCGAATCCTCTTGAGTTGTTTGATCCCGCTGAATTGAAGAGGCTGTCCGTACACCTTAGTACGAACCAAGCCCGGGGAATGATTCAGGAGCTGATTGGAGGGCAGGAACCGGTTGAAGCTAGGTCTCCTCCTACGACATCTGCTGAACCTAAGACACAGGAATTGTCATCTACCCAGTGTCAAGTTCCATGGCAGGAGGAGGCCAGGGCGCTTCCCGTTGCGCAGCAACTGGCAGACCAACAACCGAAAAACCCAGTGGTGGAAGAACAGGCTGGCCAGCAAGGCTTACCCAAGGCCGCTGGTCAGGCCTCTTGTTCTGGAGCTAGCCTGGAAAAGAAGAAGAAGAAGAAAAAGAAAAACAAGAATAAGGAGCCCAGACCAGATTGGGTGAAGATGGAGATGGTCGATGGAGGACCATACTGTTCAGGCGACTCAGGGTGCGCGAGTCCCAAATTCTATGCTGATGAGGACTTTCTATGGAGGACGTCCTTGAGATTGGCATCAGTTCGTTTGATGAGCCGTTATACACGGGCCCACCACCCCCGAAGTCGAACCAAAAAAAAAAGAAATAACGTCTTTAAATTTTCCATTCTATTTTGTTCATTTTTTCTTTTCTTTTCTTTTGTTATTTTGAAACGTTTATAATAAAATTTTCTTTCATTTTCTACTATAGTCAAATCTTATTAGTCTTGAGTACACAGCCGTTTCCTATCCTTAGGACGTCAAGGCCTTCGTGATCATCTGGAACCCGGGGGACAGTCTGGCAGGGGGGAGTGTAACAGGGTGAATTTGTAAATCTGTAAAATTAAATAATTTGAATTTGAATTTCGTTTCCCGCTGATAACCGGCCAACGACCTCGTAAGTTGCGGGTTAGTGATGCGACTAGTCACCGGGTGTTGCACGGATCACTAAGGCCAGTCCGTTCGTCATTTCCTTAGGTTAAGAAAAGTGGGAATAAGTTTCCGGGGGAGTGAACCAAAGTGGAACAAAATACACTCATGCCATAAATTAAAGAAACAGAAAAATTTTAGAAATTTTTTAGTGATTTTTGAAAGGCTGTAACTTTGTGAAAAATAATCGTATCGAAAAACAAAAAAAAGCATTTTGTAGCTTGAAATCTCTAGTTTTAACTAATTTTTATCAATTTTTTTTAGATCTCCAGCCATTGCACAAACATGAGAAATACCGCGAGAAAAAAATTTTCTAAATTTTTCCTTTTCTTTGAGAGAGTCCACGGGCTGCGAAAAAAATCGTTTAGCTAAGCCAATGCATAGGTCGGATAGCAAATTTAATCAGCTTTAATTTCTATTTTTTTGGAGATTCGTACGATAACTTGTCGCTGAGATATCAGCCTTCAAACGGAAAATGATCCTTTTGGGTTTGATCGTCGATATTTCAGGTACTAATGAGCGCACAGTAAATTTGAGGGTGGCGTTGAAAACTTGAATAAATTCCCTACAAGACCCTTTCATCAATTTTTATGAAAAAAATTTTTTTTTATCCTTAACATCCCCATGAAGTGAGTACAAAAAAGTGACTTTTTTTAGATAAACAGTAAATCAACCGCTACTTTGTAAATATTGTTAAAAAAAATAATGTTGCCAGGGAATTTTTTAGCTTAATGTACCCCCAATAACAATGTAAATTTTTAAATTGATCCATCGAGCCGTTTTTTGGGGTGGATTGATCAAAATTTTCCAAAACAATTAAAGGAACAAGTTTCGTTCCTTTAATTTTGTTATGACTGTCGAAATGAAAACAATGATCGTTTTTTCATTGTTTTTGTCAATTTGGTACTCATTAGCGGTTGAAATTAAGAAAAAAAAAAAAATTTTTTTTTTAATTTTTTTTTTTTTTATTTTTTTTTTTTTTTGTGTTTTAAAATGGTTCAAACATCTCAGGAAATAATGCTCACTGAATTTTGACATGATTTGGCATAGGCGTACCACAATTTTCCTTATCCCAAATTAATTGCATTAAATTACCCCTAACCGGTATTCATGTACTCAACCTACGAAAATTTATGCGATTAATTATTGATACTCTCAGCGAAGTTTATTTGTATTAAAAAAAAAAAAAAAAACAGTTTTTTTCAAAACTAATCTTTATTTTTTTAATTTTTAAAAATTTAAAAACAAAAAAGTTGTTAAAAATTTTTGCAAACTTTATTTTTTTCTAAATTTTTGATCATGCCTAGGCGGCATTTATCTGAGCCAGAAGTCGCTTGGCTAGTAACTCTCGTTGAAGAGGGTTACAGGTATCAGGATGTCGGTGACATGTTAGGCGTTAGCGCATCGGTCGTATCTTGTGCCTATACGCGATATCAAGAGACAGCTGGATACGGGCGACGGCCAGGACAAGGTTGTCGACGTCAAACGACTCTTCGCGATGATCGCGCAATAGTTTATGCGAGAGTCATTGCTCAGGATGTTCCAAACCGTCGACAGCAACAGCAACAACAACGACAGCGACAACAACGACAACAACAACGACGACGACGACAACCTCGAAAAATTTCACGCCAAACAGTGACCAATCGTCTTCGTGAGTTTGGGTTGCGAGGCAGAAATCTGGTTCGGGTACCAATGCTGACGGTCAGACATCGCCGAGCTTGTCTAGCGTATGCTCGCGAACATTTTGGGTGGAACTGGAGGCAATGGACCAATGTTTTGTTCTCTGATGAGTCTCGGTTTTGCCTGTAAGGTGACGATAGAAGGCCCCGAGTTTGGCGTCGCCAAGGTGAACGTTTTTTACAAAACTTCACTCGCCCTGTTGCTGTCTTCAATGGAGGATCGGTGATAGTTTGGGCTGGGATTTCATGGTCGTGGCGAACTCCTCTAGTAATCGTTCGTCAATCCCTCAACGCCAGACGCTACATTGACCAAATTTTGAGGCCAGTTGTCTTGCCTCGACGACAAGCTGTGAGGAGTTGTCTTGCCTCGACGACAAGCTGTGAGGAGATTCATCTTTATGCAAGATAATGCTCGCCCTCACACAGCCAACGTGACTAGACGATTTTTTGAGAGACGTGACATAACGTTGCTACGACATCAACCAATGAGTCCCGATCTCAATCCTATTGAGCATGTGTGGGATATAATGGGGCGTCGATTGCGCCAGGAATATCCGAATTTGCCGAATTTAGCTGCATTAAAACGTGCATTGCAGCGAATCTGGCAAACGATTCCGCAATTGGCAATTCTTCGTTGCATTAGTATGCAAAATCGGTTGCGTGCAGTTATTAGAAGTAGAGGAGGCAACACACGATATTAGAACACATAGACACACCCACGCACAAATACACACACACGGACAGACACATACACAAGCATTTCACAGCATTAAAATGTTTTAAACATTTCAAAACACAAAAAAAAAAAAATTCAAATAAAAATTTTAAGAAAATTTGTAAAAAATTCAGAAAAAAAATTTCAAAAAAAAAAAAAATTAAAAAAAAAAAATTTTTTTTTTTTCTTAATTTCAACCGCTCATGAGTACCAAATTGACAAAAACAATGAAAAAACGATAATTGTTTTCATTTAGATAGTCATAACAAAATTAAAGGAACAAAACTTGTTCCTTTAATTGTTTTGGAAAATTTTGATCAACCCACCCCGAAAAACGGCTCGATGGATCAATTTAAGAATTTACAGGGTTATTGGGGGTGCATTGAGCTAAAAAATTCCCTGGCAACATTATTTTTTTTAACAATATTTACAAAGTAGCGGATGATTTACTGTTTATCTAAAAAAAGTCACTTTTTTGTACTCACTTCATAGGGATGTTAAGGATAAAAAAAAATTTTTTTCATAAAAATTGATGATAGGGTCTTGTAGGGAATTTATTCAAGTTTTCAACGCCACCCTCAAATTTACTGTGCGCTCATTAGTACCTGAAATATCGACGATCAAACCCAAAAGGATCATTTTCCGTTTGAAGGCTGATATCTCAGCGACAAGTTATCGTACGAATCTAAAAAAAAATAGAAATTAAAGCTGATTAAATTTGCTATCCGATCTATGCATTGGTTTAGCTAAACGATTTTTTTCGCAGCCCGTGGACTCTCAAAGAAAAGGAAAAATTTAGAAAATTTTTTTCTCGCGGTATTTCTCATGTTTGTGCAATGGCTGAAGGTCTAACAAAAAATTGATAAAAATTAGTTAAAACTAGAGATTTCAAGCTACAAAATGCTTTTTTTTGTTTTTCGATACGATTATTTTTCACAAAGTTACAGCCTTTCAAAAATCACTAAAAAATTTCTAAAATTTTTCTGTTTCTTTAATTTATGGCATGAGTGTATGAGGGACTGCGGAACGTGAAATCGAAGATTAGTTGTTCAGACGACGACAGCGACAGGACACTTTTAACCGTTATCGGGTAAATATATAAGTCCGTTCGCGCTTCACGTGGAACGAGGCGATTCATTTATTAATTAATCAGTCGCTAATTTTGTTATTAGGCCTTTGGGCCGATAATTTAATTAATTAATTATTAAGTATAATTTACTAATGCGTACTGTACATTGACAGATTTCAATAATTAATTTAATTGGAAGCGGACTGTGCGAGAGAGAACGGAACTGGAACGATTGCTGCAAGCAGAAAGAAATAGCCGAACACCAGCTTTCCGAAGACAACAAACTGCAGCCACGGGACAGCCAGTGTTCTGTAGTTAAATAGAGGTAAATTTATAATTAATGGAGGCCTCTAATTTAATTATTAGAGGGCCGAATTAATTATAATTATTTACTTAAAACTTTTCCGGTAGTCTCATAGTAACTGATTGAAAACCCAGTTAATCCCGTCTCGCGTCTCTTGTTTGCCACTTTGTCCGTAACTCTAAAATTTATTCTATTCGAGGCCTCTAGGCTGGAATAAAATATATTTCCGCGTGAATCGTTTAATAATTAAATTAAATTTAAATTCAATATTAATTATAAAATTATCCCAGGCCTGTCGGCTGCCTTAGATAAATTGTCCGTGTCTTAAAACCGTAATTTCAGGCCTCGCGACGCTAAGTCACTGGCCGAATATTTTAGTCAATTTTCAACGTAATTCTAGTCGTAAATTTAGTCATGAAATAATTTAAATTAATTTTAGAATATTAATAAAATATCTAAATGAATTAAATTGGAATTTGTAAGGACGCTAGAGATTATGATAATTAATTGTAAATGGAGAAAACGGATTATTTTATCAGTCATAAATTAAGAATAAAATATTATGAAAAAATTGTTAGTTAAAATCGTCAGTAAAAATTGAGTAAAATCAGTGTGTAAAATATTATAAAAAAATGTTAGTGAAAATTGTCAGTAAAATTAATTAATTAATAATTCAATTAAAACTACAAATTAATTAATTAATAGTTATAATGAGTTAAAAATAGGGAGTTAAATCAAATAGTAAATTTGTACTCAGAATGAGTTAATGTGGAAATTTTTATATCGGAAATTTAGTCTTGAATTTTAGAGTCATAAAATATTGAGAGAAAAAATTATTGATGATGTTGAAAGTACAAAACAAAGCAAAGTCATAAAGTAGAGTTTGTCAATGTTAAGTAGATGAAACTGTGTCTGTGATTTAGGTCCGGTGGACAAAATTTAGTTAGGGTTAAGATTATGTTCAGGGGACACTAGGAATCAAGGAAATTGAAGGTTTAACGTCCGGTGGACGGTATTTTAACGTGTTGGTGTGTGGGTGTGAAACCGTCCGGGAGATGAGATATTAATTGAGTTTGCTATAAGAAACAGTCCAAGAGACGAGATGAAATTTAGTTTGCCATAAGGAACCGGCCGGGAGACGAGATAAAATTTAGTTTGTCATAAGAATATTAGTTTGTCATAAGTATAATTAGTTCGTTATAAGAATAATTATTGTCATAAAAGTTAAATAAATAAAAGCAAGGTGCTTAATTTAAATAAAATTTTGATTAACATTATTTCAGCCTATTTTTACAATTCCTCACCTCTCTCTCAAAATATTGCAAACGACTCTGAGAAACTATATTAATTAAGTTAATTAAAAATAAAATTCTACAACATCCGGTTCTGAAAGGCCGAGTCCATCTTCCAGTGGCGCCCTATTATTCGTCTATAATACTAGGTGCAACCAGACTTAGCAATATTAATCTCTCTGTCATATTTTCTATACAAGAATTAGAAGATGTACTAAAAACTGTCAAAAATGTGTTAAGCTATTATAACATAAAAACACTGCGAATCTCAAAGCCAGGAGATATGTTAGAAGGCTTGAGTCGATCAATCGTCACTGACCTTCTCAAAGAATGCGTCAATGACTGTGAATGTTCGTTTACTATTTGTCATGAAAGTGTAACAATGCCTTACGAAGATGTCCGACGAGACATCATCGCAGAGTATCACGAAAGTCTGACTGGTGGTCATAAAGGCATCACTAAAACATATCGAAGAATCCGTGAACGTTTCTAGTGGCCTAATATGCGAGACGACGTCACAGAATTTATCCGAACCTGCAGGAGTTGTCAAGAGCAAAAATTAGTCTGAATCAAGACTAAAGAACCGATGATCATTACTGACACTCCGGCAGAACCATTCGATAAAATATCAATCGATACAGTTGGCCTACTACCTTTAGCACCATCAGGTAATATGCATATTTTGACGATACAAGATAATCTCACAAAATATTATATAGCTGTACCGATTCCCAACGTAAAAGCTGAAACTATTGCAGATGCACTTGCACGAAATGTAATAACTCAGTTTGGTTCGCCCCGCGTAATATTGAGCGACCAAGGTCGATCATTTGTTGGTAAAATATTTCATCATTTGGCTAAAATCTTCAAAATTAAACAGGTAACTACCTCAGGGTATCATCCCCAAACAAATGGAGCTCTAGAGCGCAGCCACATCGTGTTAGCAGAATTCATAAAACATTATGTAAATAAATATGATGATTGGGACAAGCTCGTTCTCTCCGCAATGTTTCCGTATAATACATCGGTACACGAATCAACCAATTTTACTCCTTTCGAACTTATATACGGTCAAAGAGCTCTTAAACCTAGTTCCTTTCCACCACCTGATAAAACCGACTTATGGCTCGTATTTACATGATCTAATCAACCGTATGGATGACATGAGACGATTCGCGGCCTCTAGTTTAATTAAATCTAAACATCGTTCTAAACGTTACTATGACGCTCACTTGAACCCCAGTACTTTGAATGTTAGAGATCAGGTTTACGCTATTAAAGAGCCACGAAAAGGTAAATTCGATTCACACTATAAAGGCTCTTATATGATAGTTGAGTTATTAGATAATAACACAGCTATAATAGAAGATGAAAAGGGTAAACGATCACTTAAACATATAGATAAGTTAAAAATATGTAACACTAGAAACTTGACTAACTCTAGCACTGATACCCAATCTGACTAACATAATTATCACTCCCTATTTGTCCTACTAATCATTGTGTTTTAGTTAAATGAATTACTATAGGTAAACAAGTTAGCTCAACTGTATATTATGGAGCTTGCGAAATTTATTCTCTGGCTAACATCAGCAATCCAACTGGCGCACGGGTTCATTGCTTACGACTGCGGGACTCCGTCAATAAATGTCACTTCATTATCCTTGCTAGACATTAAAGATTGCGACATACCTATTAGGAAGCCAACAATAAAAGACACTCGAGTCCAACTACTACAATCTACTAGTTTTGCAAGTATCAAAATTATTCAATGCAAACTTACTATTCAGCGTACCATCTATCATTGCGGAGACATTAACCATCTATTCGGAAAAATAAATAGTAATATGGAATTTTTTCACGAGTTAACTCATGAAACCTGCAAGACAATCCATGAAACTCGACTCTTCATGTATCGAGACGAAACGCATGCAGGTATTCAGAAAAATGCGACGACCAGATTCCCAGTCACACTAGCAGGATCATTCTGGTGGCTGGTGTTATAGAGGAACATACTCCGACGCTTATGGTAAATGGAAAGGCGTTACCGTAACTGGATATGCCACCTTCACTCTACAAGACTACTTCACTCCTATCAACCTGGACCAAAATGAAGTAATGTTAAGGTCCAGAGTTCGCTGCAAGTATCAACAGGAAAAGTGTATGGATATGGAA
The DNA here is from genome assembly GCA_964016945.1 of Microplitis deprimator. NCBI lineage: Eukaryota > Metazoa > Arthropoda > Insecta > Hymenoptera > Braconidae > Microplitis > Microplitis deprimator. The sequence goes on along the minus strand of OZ024715.1, from coordinate 2,395,024 downwards.
GGAGGAAATACTTTCTGGGACTTGTTGCCTCCAGACCAATGTAAATCACGCAAGTTTTCCGTACTCTACGAAGAAGCTGCCAACAAGATACAAGATCACGTCAACCGAAAATTTGGAGAGGAAGTATATTCAGTCACCACCGGAGGTGTAACATTCGCACTAACAGCTAAAGGTCAAATTTTCAACTGTGCAACTAAATTAATCAAGACCGAGCATCCGAGACTCTTTATACTCGATTCTGACAACAGTGAGTTTTTCCACGACGCCAATCGCATAGACACTAAATCGATGGATCTTTTCACATACGTTAATACGAAATTTGTCTACCTCGAACGACATGAGCAGAGTCAAGTTATGATGCTTTACCACGACATGATCAGACAGGAATGTGAGCTCGAAAAGAAGGTCTTACAAAATGCACTCATCTTAGCTACTCTGGCACCTGACGAATTCGCATTCCAGATCATGAAGAAGCCTGGAAATATCGCGCACGTATCGGGCGAAGTAATAAGGATTGCTAAATGTATAGCTGTCGATGTGAGACGACGGGACACGAAAGAATGCTACCAAGAATTACCTGTACTTAGAGGTAACGATACCTACTATATGTTGCCACGAACGCACATATTAGTCAAAACTGGAACGCAAATAGACTGTAATCCTCTATTAGCACTAATGTATAGGCTAGAAGATTCATGGTATGAGTTGAATCCAAAACTATCATCAGTCCAAAATCCAGAACAGCTTACTGCTTCAACAAATCATTCCTGGAAGTACATCCCAGCCCAAGGATTGGCAACGGGCGGTATCTATTCAGACAACGACATTGTGAAGCTGAAGGACTACATGATGTTCCCATTGGAACAAACCGCGGTACTAAACACAATTGCCAGAGGCGCGACGGATCAATACGTGGCTGACAACAGCATCAAGATTAATAACACCGGCGCAAAAAAAAAATTAAGTAGAATGTGCATTTGACCGGACCTACCTCCGGGTACGTATTTTGCTCCGCTGAATCCGAATTCAAGGTCAGTTTGACCCCTACACCCTCAGAATTTCGAGAAAACTTCGAAAAACCGTAAAAATGATGAAAATCGGCAGTTTTAATGATGAAAAAAATTTTTTGGAACTAAAGAAAGCGTAATTTTTATGTATTTTGATTCGCTGAATATGAATCGAAACTTTATTAAGACCACGAGCAGTTTTAATTGTAAAAAAATCACTCAAACCCTCCAAAATTTCGAAAAAAGTAATTTTTTTTGTTTTTTTACTCTCGTTTTTGACTTCTGTAGACTTAATTGCTTGTGCCTGTAACCAAGGCACCTCCACGTCTGGTCAGGGTGAGGAAGCAGGCTCGGAGGCGTCGTCATCAAGCGACTGCAGCTCTTCAGAAGTGGGAAACTTGGCTACTGGAGAGTATACTATTACAAGAAGTAATTCTCATCTGTGTAATAAAATTCCTGATTCATTTTGTTACATTTGTAGAGAATACAATTTGGAAAGGAATCGAAGATCGTTATCTGATAAGATCAAACAAATTTATGAAGAATGTTTTGGTCTCCAAATTACTAATTTGGATTCAGCATGGGTTCCACATACGATTTGTAGTCGATGTAACATGATGTCAATCCGGTGGGAAAAAAACAAGAAGCAGGACAACTTGAAATTCACAATACCAATGATATGGTCTTCACCAACTGGTTTACAGAATTGTTATTTCTGTATGACAGATACTTCCGGGTTCACCTGGAATACATAAAAGAAAATTGTATACGCCAATGTTTCATCAGCTATTAAGCCACAAAAAATAGAAGTTGGCAAGGAAGTTAATACGGTTGAAGAAATGGATGTAGAAGAAGACGATACGCTAGTTGAAGAAAGTTCGGAAGAAGAACATTCAGAAGATGAAGAGTACTTACCTAGCGGAAAAACAAAAGACCCTGAAACGTTTAGCCGAGAAGAACTTAATGATCTGGTTCGAGACTTGTCTTTACCGAAAGATGGAGCTGAATTACTTGCGTCAAGGTTGAAAGAAAAACATCTGTTGGCTAAAGGTGTATCAGTGACATTCTATCGAAATAGGGAAGAAAAATTCCGGAAATTTTTTATGAACGACGATCAAAATTCGGTGGTATACTGTTCAGATGTTTAAGCTTTAGTTGATGAATTGAAACCGAACACGTGTAAGGACGATGAGTGGAGACTTTTTATCGATTCATCGAAACGAAGTCTTAAAGCTGTTTTGCTTCATATTGGGAATGAATTTGCGCCTATTCCAATAGCTCATTCGACAAAACTGAAAGAAACTTATGAAAATTTCCAGATTATATTGGGAAAAATAAAATATTCAGAGCATAACTGGAAAATTTGTGGAGATCTCAAAATCGCAACACTTCTTTTAGGTCAGCAATCGGGATTCACCAAATATCCTTGCTATTTATGTTTGTTTGATAGCAGGGACCGCAAAAATCACTATGTCAAAAAAGATTGGCCATCAAGATCTGCATTGAATCCAGGTTCCCATAACGTTATACGATCACCCTTAATTCAGCCTTCCAAATATTTGCTTCCACCACTACGTATCAAGTTGGGACTCATAAAACAGTACGTGAAAGCTCTGAATAAAGATGGTGATTGTTTTGCATACTTGACAGAAAAGTTCCCTGCAATAAGTGATGCAAAATTGAAAGAGGGAATTTTTGATGGACCCCAAATACGATCTTTATTTCAGGATGCAAATTTTGAAGAAACAATGAACGACACAGAAAAAGCAGCTTGGGTAAGCTTCAAAAATGTTTCCCAAAACTATAACGTTCTCTTCTATTTCACACGTCCCACGGCAAAGTGTGGGTAGTGCTCAATAGCCGTTATGGCCCGCCGTTGGTGAAAAACTGAAAATAAAAATAATAACAACACAAAGTGCCTTGGGAGACGACCAAAATCTCCACTGGACCCACAGCTCTGCTCAGGCTGGGTTAGAAATCCTAGTTGGACGCCAGTTCGTGTGCCCCACGAACAAATTCAAAATTCCAATAAAAATAAAATACCACGCAGAAAAATAAAAAATGAAAAAATAAATGAAATACAGGATAGCAATTTCAGGGTTAGGAATAGGAAAGCAAGAAAAAGATAGCAGTAATTAAAATAATAAATTTAAATTAATATAAACAATATAATAATTGGTGAATAATAATATATCACACACACGTAATATTAATAAATCCTTGTAAGTAATAATCATCACGAAATAATAAGGTGATAAGTGTAAATTATAATAATCACATACTAATAATTCGGTATTTGTAAATATTCGTCGCAAAATAATAATATAATACTTGTAAATAATTATCGCAAAATAATATTATATTACTTGTAAATAATAATCGCAAATTAATACTTTAGTACTTGTAAATCATAATCGCACAATAATAATATAGTACTTGTAAATAATAATCGCAAAATAATGATAATTATAACTCAGTCGCACTCGACGCTCAGTGCGAGTAAAGAGATAGAAGTCGTGGAATCGGTCAGCAATTATATCCACCGCACCGTTCCCGTGTATAACAAATTAATACTAATACTATTAATAAGACTCAAGTATTAGAAACCACCATTAAATAATTCAACTATTGAACATATTATTTAACCAATAAATAAAAATAATGATAACAACTGTAATTATTGCATTGATATTCTGAGCTCGATAATTACACACTTCATCATATACCTATGAAAATTATTAATACTCAGAATCGACCATCTCTTTTACTCTTATGCGATAGACAAATGGCCACCAACGCGGGAACAAAATTACACGCCAATGTATTAGCCAAAAAGTACTTACAGTTTACGTAATTAATCAACTCCCTTGGTTGCACGTTAATACGGTGAATATATTTTCCTTTATGCTTTTTGTCAAAATACTCGAATAATGCCAATGGATTTATATTATCTACTCAAAATACCAAATGGCGTCAAATTTATAATTATACAAATGCAACAGAAGCACACACGCTACTCTTACAGAGACTAACCCACGGCAGCACGTGAATTTCATGCCGGCACTTCGGCCAGCGCCATTTTGTCATAGATCTCACTTCAACCAGTGGAGATATATATCTGTCGCATGTTATTTCTTTACAGTACCACCAACATAATACATAACTTTGGCCGTGTAATTTATCCAGTTCCCGACGCTAAATGACCAATCGTCCCTTTCATAATTAATTATTAATATGATTTACAAATAAATCAATCAATGATTTATTCACCAAACTAGTAAATTTATTTATAATAAATAAATTTACTAATGCCAACTGTTGCGTTGACGTGCAGGCGTCAACCAATAATAATAATTACAAGCACATGAATCAAATGCGCAATTATTTCTCCCAGCATTACAAAAATCCAAACATATGCTCAAATTAATCAGTGAAATCTACTGATTCAAATACAATTTATACCTAAGAAATCAATGAAGTATTATTAACGCAATAATTAAAACAAAAGCTCATATATACACGAAATAATTATAATAACAAAATATCGGATGAGACGTGTGAGCAGCATGTGCTGCCCTCTGTTGCCCACCGACCTGATGCGAGACTGCCGCGATATTAAAATATCGTGACAAAACTTTTTGGGAAATAACAGAAGTGAGGATTACAGCACTTTAGTTGACGCATTGCTGGAAAACTACAAAAATTTGGGTTGTTTGATGAATCTCAAATTACACTTTTTAGATTCTCATCTTGACCACTTCCCTGACAATTGTGGAGACTATAGTTAAGAACAGGGAGAACGTTTTCACCAAGACACCAGTGAAATGGAGAGTAGATACCAAGGAAATTGGAGTGTTAACATGATGGCAGATTTTTTGTTGGATGTTAAAAAAAGAAGTACCCGAAGAAAATCGTAAACGGAAGAGGAATCCACTACGAAGATCATTTGAGGATAAAAGAGAGCAATTCAAACGAAGGAAAGTTTAGGATTTGTAGAAATCATTTTTTTCTATCTTTTCATGTCTTGTGTATTTCACAGATTTCTAGTTATTAGATATATCTACGTTATAGAGTATTTATTTTAGGCATTAAATCATGTTCAATCAATTTTTTTTCTGTTATGAATGGTAATTTTTACAATTTTTTCGAATTTTTCCAGCTTTAGAGGGTGAATAGACTAAAAAAATTAAGATGCGAATTGAAGACATGAAAAGATATAAAATTTTATCTGAATTGGACCAGAAAAAGTTTTTCTATCATGAAAACTATATTTTTTCGGAATTTTGGAGGGTTTGTGTGTTTTTTTTACATTTAAAATGGCTCTTGGTCTCAATAAAGTTTCGATTCATATTCAGCGGATCGAAATACATAAAAATCACGCTTAGTTTAGTTCCAAAAAATTTTTTTATCATTAAAACTGCCGATTTTCATCATTTTTACGGTTTTTCGAAGTTTTCTCGAAATTTTGGGGGTGTAGGGGTCAAACTGACCTCAAATTCGAATTCAGCAGACCAAAATACGTACTTGTAGGTAGGTCCGGTCAAATGCACATTCTACTTAATTTTTTTTGTGTGCCGGTGTAACCTACTGGATGAAGAAGCCATCAGATTGTCTCTCGCTAAAGCTTGGGGAAAGGTGTATACTTTCTTCAACACCATAGGTCCATTCAGCGTAACACTCTTTGGAGTTTATCTTACGTTTAAAGCTATAAAGTTCGCAATGGACACTTTAATCCACGGTTATGCGTTGCATACTGTTTATGGATGGAGCGTGTGGTTAATAGGAGCACTCTGGGACTCTGTAATCAACCTTCTTTTACATCTACCAAAGATCGGAAAAAGTCCTGCACCTAACGACGCAGAGTCTCCACAAACAAAAGGCGAATGTCAAGAAATAAACCATGCCCGAACTATCTATCCATACTTGCCTTATGCACCACCTGATCACACTAGGGAAGTTATTTATGCTACCCCTAGAACCCGAACGGTTAACACTCAGTCTAACATTACTGGAGAAGCTGACCCTGATGAACTCCAGGTTCCAAATGAGAATACACGACAACTTCCAAACTAATCCCATGCATGCCGCATGCCCATCTTCTTTAAAAATTTTAAGATTAATATAAGCTATCTCAACTTCAAGAATATAGTAAGAATTTAAAATAACTACTTTTAGCAAACAACATGGCAGCGTTACAATGGATCCTTATAAACATTATCGCCATTGTGTCCAACATAAAAGGAAGTGCAGTCCACCTAAGACCAATGGAGCCCAGCTCAGGACTCTATTATGAGTATCTGAAGGATGTTCATCTTGCCCTCGAAGAATGGAAACTAACCACCATAATGGACTTGGATTTTCTTGAAGAACAAATTCCTTCTATTACAGGCATGGAAATTTTTGGACTTTATCCACACTGCGTGACATCAATTACAGAATCGGAATGCCGATACTACATAAGGTTCGAAGACTACAAACGCATGTCTCGAAAATTATTCAGGCAGATGGAGATAATAAGACAATTGGTCGATCTAGACCGAGCACACAACCGCTGTTCACTAAAAGAACCAAGCGTGAAAGCCCTCCTACAAGATCATCTCCAAAAATTCGATGAAATCATCTTCACTCCCGCACCGAATAATTCGTTGATACTTGAAAATAAAAGGCAAGTCACTCAATCTGACCTATACGAGGACCTGATACGGCTAGCATTCCAACATAAGGACTACTATAAATATTCAGAACCTATCAAAGAAATGTCTGGTCCATTGACTGAACAAAATGTATCACACTCAATGTACATCGAACGCCTAAGTGCTTGGAGCGTACAGACTCAAACTTATTTCGAGGAATATCTTAATCTCATGAAAAACGTAATCGAAGCGATAAACTTTGTTTTGGTTGGAAAATTTCCATCACAGTTTCTTAGCCCAAAAAGAATCTCCGAAGCTATGAAAATATTTCTTGACGAGAATCCCCAGTACCAGATCCCAATAGAAACAGAGAATCTTTATAACGAGGAAGCCTCCAAATTAACAAAGTTCGAGCATAGATTTTTCAAGGGTAACCTAATTCTGACACTTCGTCTGCCTTTAGTGCACTCACTCAAATACAATTTGTACAAACTTCATCCTTATCTAGTTCGTCAGATTTTTTGAAACAATACTAAGGGATCTGCCTATATACAGCCACGATCCGATTATTTGATTATATCCTCGAATCATGAATGGTACACGTTAGTTCAAGAAAACGAACTTAAGCAATGTCAAGAATTAAGAAATCTCTATATATGCAAACCCAACTTTGTAATATATGAAACAGATATCCATCCGTCATGTGAAGCTGATCTATTCGCAAATTCAAGACTCGACTCGTTCAGTAACTGTGACATCAGATTGAGCAAAAATCATTATTTGTTCTGGAAATCCCTAAAAGAAATTAAGGGATGGATATACTCCATACCACATCTAACCTTGCTGCAAGTTTTACATCAGGGGAGCTTCACTGAATACATAAAAATATCCGGCATGGGAACTCTCACTCTCAGCACTGGTTATTCAGCAAGAATCAGTTATATCACTCTATTTGGATCAGAAGACTCTACAGTCTTGCTACAACCTCAACCAAGGATCGGACTCAATATAACACAACTATTTCCTGAAATTTATAGATATAAACCCCTCAGCTCAACCAATTACAACGACGATATCCCAACGCCCATATCTCTTATCGATTCCTATGGGTTTCTTTCTTACGACTACACCTTAAAACAAATAGTACAAGAACTACGACTTGTCGATCCGAATGAAACGCATGAAGATTTACAACTTCATCTCCTGCATGGAATATTAATTACTACATTAGTCTTAACGGCGTATTTACTCCTTTCAACACGCAAACTAACTTACGAACTATTTCTTTGTTATACTAGGAACGATTCTCCGGTGATAGACGTTCGATCGACCTACCGAAGAAGTATCTTAGTCGACGAAGGGGTTGACTAGAATCTTGAAGTAATAATTGAAGCTTTATCTTCGACGTCCTCAACACATGACAATGAATTATGTGTAAAAGCCTTATCGAAAACAGACTCGACACTGACTAAGAGCGAGACGCACGTATAAACGAACGTCAAATACAATCTGAATATCAAAGAGGTTTCGAAGACTTCCATCGACTAACTGCTCACTTCATCCTTCGAAATTTCTGGAAAACAGCACAAGTTAAACGAGCATTTAGAAAACATCTAAGATCAAGAAACGATTTAATACACCAAGACTTTTTCAACGACAAAGCTCACGACTTTGATCCAACGACAGATCTCAAACTTTATGAAAAATACTTGCTACCATTTAAAATCAGAAAATCTTCCTCGTTAAGTCACGAAGATCTTGAAAACGCCTGCACAGTCAGTGAATACAAGACTCTCAGAAACAGCTACTTGCGAGTTTATTGGTCAGAAAATTTATTGTTCCGTTGTACACGTGTCAGTTATCAAAGAAGTTCAGCTTACAATGAATTCGACACGTTTTTGTTCTCCCTTTAAAGGGTAAATCAAAATTAATACTACTGTAAAGTGCTATGGATATAGTTATTGACATCCAAGGATTCTGGAATAACAAGGAAGAATTCATCCCAAAAGAAGTTGCCTTGGTAGTTACTACCGAAGACATTTTAGGCCACTGGATAATAGAACAGCCTTTCCCGTATTATAAACTGACACCACGTAATCAACAAGGAAACGACTGGGTAACTGAGAAACATCACGGTATTCATTGGGAAGACGGTGATACACAACTCTAAGAGGTAATCAATATCCTTGAAAGCTACGCTAAAAACGCGAGAAAGATCTATACTAAAGGATAAATCAAAGCTACTTATCTACAAAAGGTCCTGAATCGCGACATTGTAAACTTAGAGATTAAAGACTATAAGTGTCCTAAGTTTGACGTAATCCGCACCTGGTCAACTACCTGCACAACCCACGGACTCAAGAAAAATTATTACTGTGCTTTAACTAACGCCATCTGCATAAAACAGTGGGTACGAGATCACCAGTCAAAATCCTTTCCTTTATAAGACGGACAACATGCCTCATGAGACAACAGACGGGTATTCTCTTCGAGAACTCGTCTCCTTGGTGTGGATATGCTGTTCATCTACCTCGTCTCTTTAATTGTAATACGAGAGCATTGGCATCGACGTACATGCCTAAGGGTCTTAAGACGTCTACGTCGCAGTGACCGATATAAGAATCATCCAAATCCACAGACCCTAGAAGCAGATTTCTGCATCCTTTATGGGTCTTTACTCATAAAACCCACCGATAATATCAAGCCTAATAATGCAGAAATACAAGCTGCATGGATCATAGCCCAAAACGAGGATAACAGAACGCAAGTCATGAGAAACTACTGAGTCAGTCAACGCCACTTAAGAAGACAGCGCAAATACAAGAAAATTCGAGCTAAATTCTTTGCCCCTTTCTCCAACGTTGACCTGCCACGACTATTTGAAGAAGTACTTTGGTCAACTGAAGAACCTGATCTATCTCGCAGCTACCCGATTAGCTGTGCCTGCAGATTAATCAACCTTATGATGGTTGGACATTTCTACCATCGGGAAAGCACACAAATTTATCGGGACGCAATCATCGATCATTACAAACAACCTTTCGAATCTTTTACTACCGACTTACAAGAAAGGTTTTCATTTCCTCAGCTGCTTGACGATCTCGTATCTTGGAGCAATGACAGAGAAGATACTACACGTCATCCACCCCTCGACCTGCAACACCCATCGCCATCAACTTCCTCAAACTTCCATGACCAAAGACTTCGTTATCATCCATATTCTATGCCTCAAAATCAACCAGAACAACTAGTGTACCATGACGACTTGGCACCCAGTTCCCCGTGTTCAATTGAAGGCAAGGATTGTGATCACAAGAAAAGAAGGAAGTGGCATTGGTATCAACGAAACGGCATAGGCCGAACTTCCAGAAGGTATTTTCACGTCAGGAAATTTCACAGACAAAGAACTACGAATAAGCAATCATCTGACTGTAAGTGAACTGCAAGGGTCAGCTAATAACGCACATAAACACATAACATTGCACACACAAAATTAACTAACTAACTCCTAATTCTTTTCATTCTGCTAACTCACGTAACCACTCGTATCTATCAGGATCGTAACTTATTTTCATAAACATTTCTTAACTCCTGGTTACGAGTGATTACAAAAATAAAAAAAAAAAAAATAATAATAATAATAATAATAATAAATAAAAAAAAAAAAAATATATAAAAGAAAAAAAAACAAAAATATAATATTTTTAGATACATATATGACCTACTAATACACATATAACTTTATCTTTATACGAACATTGTTTCATACATACATATTAATATTTAACAGTAGTATAATTAATTACTCAATAAAATATTAACTACGCACGTAATTTTGACACTGCATAAAAAAAAGGGGGGGAAAGAACATTGTATATCTAGTATTAGCTTTATATTTCATCAATACACATATAAATATATATATATATATATATATATATATATATATATCTATATATATATATATATATATATATACAATAAATGATACGCTCTAGATATAAAAATTATTTGGCCCAGTAATCATCGCATCATTGTTTATACTTTCTATTATAATATAATTATGTTTAGGCAGTAAAGTATATTTTAATGATATAAACTACAATAATCAATACATATGTATATCATAAGCAAAGTAGTCATTAAAATGGTACTATAGTTAATAATTAAGCTTAAAAGAATGTTTGTTTGTTAATTTAATAAAATCTAAACGAATATTGTAAAACACTAAGATAGCGCGTACTACATACTACAAATACTATATATATTAAGTAAAATCACAAAATAAAAAAAAAAAAAAAAAAAAAAAAAGAAAACACAAAAAAAAAAGATAACAATAATAATATGTTTACTCTGTTTGACGAAATGTCATAAAAATACAGTGACTAAGTATAATATGAGTTAAAATATTAGAGTTAAAACGCATAGGTATAAGAGCATATAAGTAATTCAGAGAAGATAATAAATAATTATATAGGTGTATATATATATATATATAGATGTAAATATATATATATATATATATATATATATGTCGGAGATAAAATAATACTTGGGTTTTTCCTGAGACTTGGGAAAGTCCCAATTATATTGAGTTTGTTTTTTCAGACAACAAAACTAAGTAAAAATATTTTACAATTTAATCCGCTTAAGATTTTTGTTAGTTTTCATATTTACGTTTATGACGGTAAACTTGGGTCGAAGGAGCACCTCTGGGCATCCAACGTAGCCACGATCGAAGGATAGCAATACTTTGGGCATAATGAGTTTTTAAACATAAGGACGTAGTTGTACGTGTTTGTAAAAATTACCTGGAATATAGTTTTGGTCAACTTGAGGACTCAAGAACATTGGGTACAGAGAGGCAGTTCTAATTGAGCAAAGGAAGAGACAACATTGCTATCCTACCGATCGTGTATTCGTTTTCGATTTAATTTTACCGCCGTGCACATTATACCACTCGAATATTATTAATTAATTGTTATCTTTTAGTAAACTAAACGCTATAATAATTTGTGTACTTCTATTGTGTAATATTTAATACTGTGTAATATTCAATATTGTTGTAATATTTAAGATTTATTGAATACTTTGATATTGTGTATTTCTCTGATATTTATATTATTGCTTATAACTTTATTGTTTAGTGTACACGATATTTGTGAATAGTAATTACCTGTGTTGTGTTCGTTAATTTTGTCAAATAAATAAAATGAGTGGTCAAGACGACAACCCAAACCCGGGTCTTAATAATACCTCGACTGGTAATTCGACATATATATATATATATATATATATATATATATATATATATATATATATAAATATATGTGTATAAAAACCAATGAAAAGGAACTTACTGCTAATAAAGACTCCAAAATAAGTTGGTCCATTAAAGGCCAAGGCAAAGCTGCCACCAACCAGCTCGCCTCTATCGACGTCATTGGCGATAACATGCCCACCAGCGGATCCGTGAATGGGATCGGGAAGGTGTGACCCTCCACAAATGTCACCCGGAAGGGCACGCTCACCGTCATGGTATCACCGCACATAATCCGGACCCTGGAATGCTCCGGAAACTTCAATGTTAATATGCGTATTTTTCCAATATCCCAACCACCAACCAGTCCTGGCATGAATTTAGTCAATTATTATTACAGCAATTGTTTTTTCAAAATATCACGATACCCCGCGGACCCTTACTTTTCTTTTTTACACCATAGAAAGCTTTTCTATTTTTAATTTTAATTACATTTCTCGGAACCACCTAAAATATTGGTCGTAAATGTCATTATAGAGACGTAGTCTTCAAAAATTTACATGGTCTCCCGCGGAACCTCTTCGATCCCTTTTCCCATCACGAAGATTTTTTTCTCGATTTTCGTTTTTTTTACAATTATACTTTTCTAGAGTATGTAATATATCGACAATAAATGTCATATATTTTATAGTGACGTTATTTTTAAGCAGTCCACCTCGGACTTATTTTTCTATTTACATTCTGTTTACTACAAAATCCCAAGAACTCCTGTAATAAATATGTCATTCTCAGCTGCTAAAAGAAATCAAACCCTTCTGTATTATTTTTCCTCTTTGTCTTCAACCCACTCTCTGAGGCATCTTCGGCCTTACTTTTCTTTCAAACCTTTCGTATATAAACCCAGGAAAAATAATCGAAGTCAGTCATTACCGCCGCAACTAAAACCCTTGTCGGATCTATCCGCGAGTAAATTCCAAAGTTCGTTCTCGTGACGCTCCACAGCCTAGGCAACCGGGGGTCCTAGATCGATAATCGGAATTTGATTTTAAACTAAACATCCAAAAGTCATTTCTTCAGCTACTGAAAACTCTTGCTGGATCTATTTAAATCCGCGAGTAAGACTCACTGAGTCGATTTCAAAATTCGTTCTCGTAACGCTCCACGCCTAGGCAATTGGGGGTCCTAGATCGATAACCGCAATTCGATTCTTTTATTTTAAATTTTTAACATCCAAAAGCCATTACTTCGGCAACTAAACCCTTATCGGATCCATTCGACCCGCGAGTAAGGCTCACTGAGTTGATTCCAACATTTGATCTCGTGACGCTCCACGCTTAGGCAACCGGAGGTCCTAGACCAATAATAGAGACTCGATTCTTTTAATTTTTGCTTGCGACTTCAAATTTTATTCTTAAAACCTTTCCTCGTGAGGTCCTACGCCTAGGCACCTGGACTCCTAGGTTGGATACCTAGAGTAAAATCATTTAAGTTCACATTAAATTTAACTAAACTCCTTCACGTGACGTCCACAGCCTTGGAAAAAACCCTAAAAATCATTATAAATTCACTCGAAGGCAAACCGGCCTCTTGGTTCAGCGTGCAGTGCGTTCGTGTGAAAAAATTCAACCTGTGAATCTCAACTAAATACCATCATAAACATTGTAAGACTCCTGTGTACACAAATTCAAATTGGTGAATTTGGAGTGAGTGTGTGTGCAGGTATATCAATCCATCAGGGTAAGTTCATTATGATGATATCTTTGTAGAATTTAACCTGTCAATATACTGCACATGTTTTTTTATATACCTTTGTCTCTTTTATTTACTGTCCTTTTCTCCGGCATTTAAAAGTGCTGGTAATTTAAGTCATAGTAAAATATAAATAAGACAGAGAAAGAACACGGTCTTCTCGAGGGCCCATATTCACCGACCCAACCTCCCTCTCGCTCAGAAATCCCGGACCTACCCTAACGCCACTCAGGTCATTGAACGGGACGGTCTATAGTACATCCGCTCGGTACAAATAGACAAATAAGTTGTAAAACAACACGAAATTATAACATTCTTATATCAGCCACGTGACGCTAAATTCCTTGGTTGGATGACAGAATAAAAATAATTTCACACTTTAATTTATAAATTAATAATCGGTGCCTGATCCCTCATACGTTCTCACACTAACCACGTGACGTTTAATCGAACTCCTTGGCTGAGTTATAGGACGAGGTAATTCGGTATCCCGATATTAAATCGTAAATTAAAAATAACCCTTTTGCCTTCATTCACTCCGATCGTGACACCCCAAACAGCCTGAAAAAATTTATTTCAATATGGCCACCGGAACAACCCTTTACGACCTACCCCTATCACTTATTAATCTTTAAAAATCGTATTTCAAATTAGAACAATTAGGATATTTGTGTGGAATATTTTTTTAGAACCCCAAACAGCCTCAAAAAATTTGAATCAAATATGGCCGCCGGAACAACCCTCTACGACCACCTTCTGACTTTACAAATTTTGTAAAAGTTCCGCTCATGAATATTTTCATTTGGATTTTTTTGTGTTATGTTTGTTTTGCACCCCAAACATCCTTAAACATATTGATTTGAGTAAGACTGCCCGAACTACTCGTATGTCCACTCTTGAACTTTGAGCAATAAAATACGTATTTTGTACATAATATATATAATCAAGCAGTTCTCTCCGATGGTTTTTTAAGGTGCTGCTTCGATTTCATTTGAAAATTAAGTAAGTATGAACAATAATATGATAGGTTTATTTTCCCTAAAGAATTCTCATGGCATTCTATTCAGCGCATATTTTTCCTTTCTCACTGATCGTTCTTTTTTAATTACTATTTTTTATCGAACTCATGCAATTACACAAAATTTTTGTGTTCTATAAGTTTTTTCCTGAGCTGCTTTAAACTTTGATTTTCCTTGAATAATCAGAGTGTCTTAGAGCTCGGAAATTAGAAAATCTATCAGGGAATGAACAAATGGATAATAGTTTGTTCGGAACCTGAAAGAGAATAAGTGGAGGAAACCCTCTACATAGGGTATGGGAAGATGTTGCATCCCACCACTTATCCTAAGCAACGATGTTGACCAGTGCTGGGAGACTGGCACCACAGAGGGCCTTTCCAAGCTTACTGCGACCAGAGTCTCTATATTTCTTGAGGTGGTATTAGTGTTTGGCTCAAGAGACATTAGTCTCGTGGTGGCTGTGGTTAGATACCACTGCTAACGAAGATTTTTGCCTATACTTCCGGTTAATGTCCACATTAGTCGTCACTTTATTATATTTTTCGGCTAAGAGTGTCGTCTGGTTCGGAAGATGGGGATGACCTCGCAGCATTTGTATGTTTAAAAAGGCGCGGAAACGGCCTCCGGTAAAACGAAGGTTGACCCGTTACATTAAATAATCTGTGAGCTTTTTTAAACAGTGTTTAAAGTTTCAATCAATAAAAAAATAAATGGCAACGTTGTGGTAATATTCTAGCAATTACTTAATTATAAGAGGCGGCAGAGGCAGCCGTTCGGCACATGCGTTGCTTGGGCGATCACTAAAGTTAAGTAGCATCGAGCAAGATTACTACTTGTCTGGGCGACCGCTTAGCCACGCATCGGGTTCAAACGATGAAGATCTAGTGATCAGTAAAATCGAAATTTTACTGATTATTGGAGCTTTAAGAAAGGATCGATCAGTATGTGAAAGAGACTTAGTTTGTAAAATGTCAAAACAAACAATAAAAGAGGCAATAAAAATATGTAACGAAAGAGAATTTGAATGTAGATTCTTGTAAAAAACAATAGTGTTGCAAGTAAAATAAAATTACATCATACTTAGTCATAAGTTATTTGTTTTTAAATTATCATATCCATTGTAATAGTTTTCCCTTGCAACTGATCTTTGTTTATACCTATTGAATACTGGTTTTATAGATTTGTTTAATTAAGGTTAGATCCCCGCACGATATTAGCCAGTATAAAAATTTGATATCGTGTATATCGTCTCGAATTCATTTCTTATCTTCTTTTCTTGCATGGAATATGTATTAATTTTTAAATTAGACATGCACATTCACACGAACCCACACGCTAATATATGTTACATTGTCCCAAAAAAAAAAAAACTTTTTAGATTTTGAAGTCTTATGGGCTCAAAAGTTACTTCGAATTTTAATAAAATTCCACGCCAAATTTCAGCGAGATACCTTTAAAATTAAGCTATTGTAAAGGAAGGAGGGTCCTTACCTTTTCGAAATACACGTGAATATTTCATCGTAGATTTTCACTCGTAAGAATATGAAAAAAAAAACATTTCTTTCTAATTCCGACCAAAATATTTTTGTAGGAAATTAAATTCTGTACAAAAAGTGTTTAAGCATTATGTACGTCAAATGACCTGGAAAGAATTTACGGGGCTTCATAGATAAAAAAAATTTATTTTCCACAGTGTTAATTGTTTTTTTATTATATTCCATTTTTATTCTTTCAAATAAAATTATTTTCAAATTTTGATTTACAAGGCTTGAAATGTCAACGAAAAATATACTTCATTTTTAGTTGACATTTTTTTTCATACTTTTGACGTGTATATGATTTCAGATAATTTTTGTAGGAAATCATAAATTTTCTACTTGAACGTGCACGTCAAAATTAAAAATAAAACTTTTTTTGATTGAGTAAAGATGAAAAATAATAAAAAGAAATTTAGCACTGAGAGGAAACTAAATTTTTGTTGACTTTTGAAACCTCGTAACTTTTTCCCAGTTTCTTTTACGTTCATAATACATCAGCACTTTCTTTTAGAGAATTTAATTTCCTACTAAATTATTTTAAGTGGAATTTGAAAAAAAAAATTTTCATAGTCTTCTCAACGCAAAACTAAAATGAAAAATTTTCACGTGCATTTGAACTGATCTCTTTCTATATATGGAGCTCCCATGGAAATTTGCTATGTATGAAACATAGTTGCTTCATATATATTTAATATATGAATTTTATGTGCTCCATATCTGAATCATAGATCTTTCGTAACTAAATTATGTAGGCAAGACATGTATGGTTCATTTATAGACCTACTTAGTTTTAGTATTTTTTATATAGAGTATATGGTCCAATTTAATTCATAGTCTTATATAATTAATGTTTTTTATAAATTGGTTAGCCAGGTCAAATCTTAAACATCAAGTTTAAGTGCGATTAATATGTCCATGTTGCTATATATATTTTTATTTTCAACAAGGGAGTTGTTACTTTTAATACTTCAAGCTCAAATCTGCCAGGCTTTTTTTGTGCATATTTGGAATGACTTAAAAGGCCATCGATATTAAAATTTAAAACTGATTTTCATGAAGGATATTGTAATATGTTAATACATTCAAATATCAAATTTTTATACTGCTGCCCAGAATACGCCACGTGGAGGCTATCGCGCTTTCTAACAATACGTAAGTATCACTTTTAAACATTTTTTTTAACTTTCCTTTTTTACGATTTCCACAGTTTTTTTAATTTTTTTTTTATTATTTGATGTTTTTCAGAATATACAATATGAATACATTACTCCGATATTTGTTACATTTACCTTCTAGTATTTTATGCCGTGTTTAATACTTCCGTATTGTTAGAATTACTTGTGTTCCACCCCCCCCCCTCCCTCCTTGGGTCCCTTAATTTAATAAAATTGTATTCTATTGACAATGGGCTAAACTAACCTTCAACAACATTTTTATATGACGCTAGCTTTACAGATTCCATTTGCTCGAATTATCAATCTAAACATTAATATATTTATTGATACATTTTTTTTCTCGCTATCACGACTAAACTTATTTTAACGTGTAATATATCCGCTATTGCTACTAAAACTTACTCAAGGATTTAATTATTTCGAAGATAGCCAATCGACGTCCATACACGGAAAAAAAATTTAACTAAAATTACTAGGTTGAAAGCAACCCGAAACCACTAATAGGATTCGATAACTTTTACTTCGGGCAAATGTGAAAAATTACTATTCCATCAGTAAAATGTACAAACACTTAGTAAAAAATACAAACTCTTAGTGATTTTTAATTTATGATAACATATTTTCCTTATGGAATATTCATTTTTCATTATTGTCAAAAGTAAAACCTATCTTATTTCATTTCTTGTTTCGAGTTACTTTCCACATAGTAATTTTTGCTTACTTCTTTTCCCGTGTAAATTTATCGTTACCTGGAGATAATTTTTTTATTTACATCCATGTCCCATGACTCGAATTGTTCTCATGAGTCTGTTTTCCAGTGATCAATTCAGCACGCTGTCAATAGGAATTAAATGGTCTTGAAAATTATCATTTCGCTCGAATTATATCATGAGCAATTCTTAATTCCTGGTTTAATTGGCTGGAATTTTATCATAAGCATTTCTTAATTCCTGGTTCAATTTGCTTGAATTACATCATGAGCATTTTTTAATTCCTGGTTCAATTAGCTTGAATTACATTATGAGCATTTCTTAATTCCGGGTTTAATTCGCTCGAATTACATCATCAGAATTTCTTAATTCCTGGTTCAATTCGCTCGAATTACATCAGCATTTTTATTCAATTTATGGGTTAATTCATCTATTTTCTCCATGATCTACTCAAATTTATTCGTCATCAATGCGAACTGGCTTCATGTTTTCAGCTCTCTCATTCGGCGAGACTTTTTTCATATCGTCTACAAAGCTTGCATTTTCTCCTTCTAATTACTTCTGTTGTCTTCAAGTTTTCAATTTTCATTTTCTTACACTTTCCAGTTATGTTTTCATCGCCAGAATATGTTTCATCAACGCTCGCACACTTTGGATGATAAAACCACCTTCTACAGCAAGTACATTCTAATCGAATTTGTTTTTTTGAATTTCGTTTTGAGAAGCAATACAGACAAGTGTGATTAACTGTTTCTGCAGACCGAATTATAGAATAAGCCATACTATTGCGTAATTTTACTGGATCTAATTGATTATTTATACTCATGTTTCTACCAATACATTCAATGTAATAAGCCACATAAACTCCACTATTATCGTTATCTTCTTTCGCTTGCTGGGGGCGCATTCTGGTTGGTTTGACAGTCCATTTCTCTTTTTTTAATGCAGTTAGAGTCGAATTTTCAGAACAAGATTTTATAAATATTTTGAATGCTTCAACGACCCGATCAGTATCGTTATTTTCAGCATATGGATCCAACAATTCCAACGTACTATTTTCGATATCTACTTCTAACAAACGTCAATGACATAGATATATATAA
Organism: Microplitis deprimator; assembly: GCA_964016945.1. NCBI lineage: Eukaryota > Metazoa > Arthropoda > Insecta > Hymenoptera > Braconidae > Microplitis > Microplitis deprimator. Next base: position 2,375,830 of record OZ024715.1, on the reverse strand, counting down.
GGCATTAATAGAGTACCACAAAGCTTCTCAGAAATTCTTGTGAATGATGAACTCGATGGTATTCTTTTTTCGCTAAATCTTCCTAATACTGTTCCACCTATATCCGTTGGTAAGTAACTTACATTCACCCAAGTTTTTATGTAGCTCATAGTATACATATCTATTATCAAGCCGTTAATCCATTTGCGCTTGTTTTTTAATGAATTCAGTATTTCTGCATCAAGTTCAAAATGTTTGAAGTGTATGAATTTTTCGCTGCTGCAGTAATAACGTGCTATTTTTGTATTTTTAGAGGAGGAACGTTTGTAGTATCCCAAATCATTAACTAAACCATTGCTGAAGAAGTTTAAGCTTAAGTTTGTCTCTTCATACTCGTTGCTGTAGTTACTGGATTCATATATGGTTTCCATAGGCGTTGATATTTTCGAAGCTTTACGTTTTTTATTTTTTTAGTGATCAATTTTTGCAGATTTTTTAGGAATGTTTCCTTTCAATGATTTGTTTAATTTTTCATTGTTACCACTTTTTTTTCCAGACTTGTTAATTTCGATATTTTCCCTTTCTGGAATGTTTTCAATATCTTCAGTTTCCATAATACGTCTGTTGATTTTGATACTCTCTTCCTGTCGTCAACGTCACTTTTTTCAATTTCAGCTCCTGATCTTTTATTGTCTGTCCTGTTGGGTCCCATTTCTCTGTTATGAATGGATTTGACGCAGGTTCAGGATGATTACGACACTCAGTGACTCTAATTTCCGAATCTACTGGTTTGTTCTTTATTTCGTTCTTACTTACCAGAAACTTGTTACGTTTGATTAATATTCTACACATATTTCCAATACTTCTGTCTTTTGAATTGCTCATATCTTGACTTTTATATTCTTCTATAAAAGAATTTTAAGTTTTATTATCTAATAAACCTATGCATCGATTTGTTAGGTTTTCTGATATTCCAGTGAAGAAACACAAATGAGGTACAAAGTTTTGCATCAAGTAATTTAAGAAACCAGGTGAGTATAAATCGTTTGTTATTTCTTCGACGTTTTTTTCATCTTTAGCTAAACTTCTTTTTTTACCTTCCATTTGCCACACAAAACGCTCATAAAATGGTGAATTTAAAATTTCGGCTGGAAATTCACTGCAATTTCTAAGAATTTCGTGTTTATTTTTTCTTCGTCATTTTCGATTGTTCCATCAATTACTTTATCTATTATACTGTCTATTGAGTTTTGATACAAAGTCTCGTTTGTCAATTTTGTAAATTCAAAACTCGATTCTGCAGTACTTTTTTCTTTGGTTAAAAGAATAGTGTATATACCTCTAAATATTCCGTGTATCATTTCTATTGAATGCGTTAATGTTAGTAGTGCTATACATTTTAAAAGACCTCCTATTTTTCATCACGTTCGGAAATTTCTGCTTTATAACATCTCCTACATATTCAACTACAGTTTCAGTACTGCATAATACCAATATCACATTCCTTGGTATGATGTTATCTTTGGCATAGTAGTTATACATCATTCTTAAATATTCGTCTAAAGTTTGATGATTCCATTCCAATAAAATAGCCTTTATGTAAGTCCAATTCCAATCAGTAATGATCACATTACAAAATGGCCAGTCGTCTTTTTTCTCCGTAACAAACTTACGGTACAATTTGAGTAAACACAAATTCCAGTGAAACTATATTCTGCCGTGATAAATTCACAAATTGGGATAGATGTTTTTGGTGCTTCATACAGCAAACTGTTATAAAAGATGTATTCTTATCTCATAAATTGAGGATTTGCACAGTATGCACGTGTAGAACAGAAATATAAAATGTTTGTATCATTTGAAGCATCTATAATCTTTAATTGTTCTTCTGTATATATTGAAACAGATAACGGTAAACTCACGACTTGAAGCGGACTATCAGCTTTCTCTTTTGATAGTGTGATGTGTAGTTGTAATAAATCACTTATATCAATAGATTGTAAGCTTAGTCTATCTGAATTAAAATCGTCTGAATGTACCCAGTAATAAGTATTAATACTGTGAACTTTTTGAAAATGGCCTTGGCGGAATTTCTCTTCATCACATTTTTTCAAATCATTGTAATAAACTTTCCGAACCGATTGATTTCTTAGCTCTTCATTTTTCTTCTCTCGCTCTTTGTTACGTAATTGTCGTAATTTCCTTTGATCGATTTTGCGGCACGAAAGAGATGTACTTTTATTACTGCTGCAATTCACATCATACATTATCGTGTTCTCTTCAACATATTCATTGATGTCTAGTTTGAACATTGCATTATGATCGTCATTTTGACACCGCAAATAGCAAACTCGATTATTTTTATTTTTCCGTATATTTCCTTCTAATTTCACTGAGAACGCAATATTTAAATCATATAGATTATCAAAAATTTCAGAACGAAATAATTTTGAGTTAAACCCATTGTGATCTGTTACGTTATTGGAGTCAATTTTTATTCTCCCAATGTCAAAACACCAATCTTTTCGTTTTAGGTTACTATTCTTTTCTGATGAAGGTCTACATTTTTGGGTATATTTTGTTGAGGTTTCTGGATTATTACGATCTTTAGTCAATGGTGTCACATTCTCAAAAGTACCACCATTTTGTCCGTCCGCATTTTTCTTGACACTGTCAAATTCAACATCATCCGAATCTGATGGAATCTGATCATCTATCAAACCATCGATGGGATAGTTTCCATATTGGAAACTAAACTCATTTATTTTTGAATAACTTTTCCTTTCTGGAGGAGAGTTATATTCTTGATAACGTTTTGTCGGTGATCTTAGAATTTTACGTTCCCGATTTAAATCTGCCTCGCATTCTAAAATACGACTTTCTTCTTCTTCTTGTGAACTGATCTTAATCTCGTTAAATTCATCAATATCAGGAATAAGAGATCGATTATCTAATGGGTCATCAATAGTAGCAGCGCCAAGTTGGAAGCTACAGTTATATTCTTTTCCAGTATCGTCAGATGTAGTTACAGGTGATTTATTACTATCTTGGTTCATATCCTCAATGGCTTCATTTTCATTGTCAAGTATGAATTTTTCTCTTAATTGATCGATAGGCGAGTGATTTGTGACATCAAAAGTTAACGCATTCATTTTGTCGTTGACTTCGTCAACGTATCGAGGTTCTGCTTTATCATCTTTCTGTAAAGACAATTTTTCGGTAATTTCAATCACTGAATCTTTTTTATTTCCTCCATTATCAACCACTGCGACTTCACCATCTGTGTTTAATAAGGTAAGCGATTTATTATGACATACTACAGCTTCTTCTTCTATGTCGAAATTCTTGCGATTGACAATTCTAGGACTGCTTTTTGTTTTTATGTTTTCTTTAATCTTGCATGTATTCGAAATGCCCTTCAAGTCTATCAGATCTAGTGAATCGCAAATATATCGTGTCTTCATCTGGAATATCGTCTCTTTTTAATGGAATGACTGCATTGATTAGATTATTTTTCATATATATGATTATCACATTTTTTTCGTACAGCGTCATAAAAGTACCGATCTCAAAGTCGGTAGCCCAAAATCCATCTGATCCTATACGCTTGGCATAATCATCAACATTTCTATAAGTCATTCTTTTATCACAGGTTGCCTTTAGCAAATCTTCTGACGTACTCCAGTTGTCTATAGTATAAGCAACTATTTCCTGCCTTATTTTTTGATAAAAATCGTCATGACCGTACAGTGCATATGATACGGCCAGAAAAATACAGTTACCTTCGCCTTTATTTTTTACAATCCTAAGTTTTTTCGAATTATAATCTACGATGCGATCTTCTTCTTCTTCTTCTTCTTCTTCTTCTTCTTCTTCTTCTTCTTCTTCTTCTTCTTCTTCTTCTTCTTCTTCTTCTTCTTCTTCTTCTTCTTCTTCTTCTTCTTCTTCTTCTTCTTCTTCTTCTTCTTCTTCTTCTTCTTCTTCTTCTTCTTCTTCTTCTTCTTCTTCTTCTTCTTCTTCTTCTTCTTCTTCTTCTTCTTCTTCTTCTTCTTCTTCTTCTTCTTCTTCTTCTTCTTCTTCTTCTTCTTCTTCTTCTTCTTCTTCTTCTTCTTCTTCTTCTTCTTCTTCTTCTTCTTCTTCTTCTTCTTCTTCTTCTTCTTCTTCTTCTTCTTCTTCTTCTTCTTCTTCTTCTTCTTCTTCTTCTTCTTCTTCTTCTTCTTCTTCTTCTTCTTCTTCTTCTTCTTCTTCTTCTTCTTCTTCTTCTTCTTCTTCTTCTTCTTCTTCTTCTTCTTCTTCTTCTTCTTCTTCTTCTTTCTTCTTCTTCTTCTTCTTCTTCTTCTTCTTCTTCTTTCTTCTTCTCTTCTTCTTTCTTCTTTTCTTCTTCTCTTCTTCTTCTTCTCTTCTTCTTCTTCTTCTTCTTCTTCTTCTTCTTCTTCTTCTTCTTCTTTTTCTTCTTCTTCTTTCTTCTTCTCTTCTCTTCTTCTTTCTTCTTCTCTCTTCTCTTCTTCTTTCTTCTTTCTCTTCTTCTTCTTCTTCTTCTTCTTCTTCTCTTCTTCTTCTTCTTCTTCTTCTTCTTCTTTTCTTCTTCTTTCTTCTTCTTCTTCTTCTTCTTTCTTCTTCTTCTTCTTCTTCTCTCTTCTTCTTCTTCTTCTTCTTCT
>OZ024715.1:2262425-2370993 GCA_964016945.1 Microplitis deprimator | reverse complement strand
TAATCGAAAGCAGATATAAGGAGTACGGAGGTGAGAGGAGGTTATTGGACGGCGTCATACATAACATTATTAAAAACAAATCTATTTAATAAATTAAAAAAGGATAAAAAGAAATTGACATATTGAAAAATAAACTTTTAATGTCGTTTCTTTGTTTACAGGTAGGAATTTGATAAATAATGTATTAATGTTTAGTAATAGAATTTATAACAAATAAAAAAAATAAAACTTTGTTTACAGAGCAACACATTACAGTTCATTAATTCATAACCTTTGAGAATATTAGAGCAATAATCTTATAAAACGACATTATTGTTCAAAAAAGGAAAAAATAATGGAATAATGAAAACAAAAGTTTTTTGCAAAATTTGTGCAGGACTAAATAAAGGCACCCACTATCACACTGAAAATTCATGCTGGCTCAGGACAAAAGAGGACACTAATGTAAAGAAAAATTTCATTAGGCATGTAAACAATTCTGTGATTGAAGCGGAGCTCAATGAAACATATCAAAAAAAACGAACAGTAACTCCATTAATAAAAGTCAAACTACTATTAAATGATGAATTAGAAATAGATGGGATTTATGATTCGGGTTCAAACGTCTCTCTAATTAATTCTAAGTTACTAAATCTAAAAGGAAAAGTGAACAATTTGAATGAAGCAGATTCAGTAGCGATCAGTGGTGTTAAGGAAACAAGTGGTTTGAAAAATTTAAAAATAAAAATTTTTGAGCTAGAGGAGAATGTTAACGTGTATATCATTGATCGAGAAAATTTCGACGTTCTATATTTTTCTCCTTTTTATAACCAATTTAATATAGTGGAAACCTAAACATGCAAACCTTCTCAATAAGACAATTTATAGATAAATTGAGAAAAATATAGATCGACGTTCTGAAATTGATAAATCTTCAGTTACTGTAATATTCAGTTATTGTAATACCTAAATAGTTAAGAAATATCACACTAATTTTGAAATATCATGAGTAACGGAAACTTCAAACTTTCTTAAAATTGTTTGCATCTGGCCGCTTTTGCGCGCTAACATGTCTGCCAATTTCAAACTGCAGGAAGATGCAACTATCCTTCTCTAAACGAAAACTGACTGTAGCCATTTTGAAACGACTTCATACATCACTGTTTGTAAAATGAGCGAATTAATCTAGAGGATCTGGTGTAGGTGATGGAATTTTTAACAACTAAAAATTATACAACTTTTTAATAAGAAATAAATAGCGTATTTATTTACACTTTGTACACTTAATTATTGTGAGAAATAATTATTATTAGCAAATTCAACTTAATAAATACGTGATAGCGAATGCAACTGTACTAAAAATTCACGTATAAAATCTCGACACGTGGTCGGTAGCGGTTAAGTTCACGGGAATTAATTTAATTAATTAATTACTCGCGGATAACAATTTATTTATACTCAATAAATAGCAGCCTTAATATACTGACTAAAATATTGAGGATAATTTAGCGTAGCGGTTGAAATAATATCACACAAGAAATAAGTTAGTGTTAATTAATTAATTAATGTAACGGGACCTAAGTCCACCTCCGCCGACCGGAAGCCGTTTCCTCGCCCTTTTGGGCATACACGCGCTGCGTAAGTCCTTTCTTTTCTACCATAAATATTATATAGCGAAACATTGAGCAAGCTCAATATTGGCGGATATTTTAACCCTTAGGATCAGAGATCCTTTGCGTGTGGGTGCCGAACCAACAGCCACTACGAGTCCATACCCAGAGTATCCTAGCATTCGGTTTCCCTCATGCCGGCTTGGAAGGATACGCCCATAGCACCAATTTCATGAATTGGTCGACATACCACTTGGTCAGGAGGGGTCGTGGTTTCTTCCCTCGCCTTCCTGAGAAGACACCCAGTTTTTTACCATTCATACTTCCATACTTAATACATTCACACTCACACCTAACTTCGGACTGACATCCGAGATGCACAGAGTCTTCACAATTCGTGAGCTCCGCACACCCATGCCCAGATGCTCCGACAACAACTGGGTGGATGCCAGTTGAACCGCGATCTAGTATTCTTCTCCTCCTTCCTCTCGGTGTTGGAATTGGCTGCTGAGCTTGTGGTGGAGACAATCTTTGCTGAAACCATTGAAAACTTTAAAGGAGTTTGGGGATGTGGCAAGAACCCGCCCGATTTGTGGCCACTCCGCGACCCACCCATCTATGCTCTGGAGCACCTCACGCTGAGGCTCGAACTCGGTGCATTTTAGCAGTAAGTGCTGAACGGTGTCCCACCCTTTGTTGCATTGGGGGCATTTCCTATCTTTTGCGAGTCCGTACTGGAAGAGTCTATCTTTAAAGCAGCCGTGACCGGTTAAAATCTGGGTAAGCCAGAAATTAGGGCTGATGTGTTTGTTTGCTAGACGTTCAGTAACGTCGGGAAAGAAGTTGAATGTAATGCGTCCTTTGTCCGTTGTGGACCACTGTTCTTGCCATCTGCGAATGGTTTCTTTCTTAAGGGAGACAAGGCCTTCTTCGTCATCTGGCTGCACGGTCACGGTTCCAAGGGTTGCCTGTTTGCCAGTGCGAAGATTATAACGGGCGCAACGTTCATCAATCACAAGCTCAATGGGCACTGCCCCTGCAACTACACAAAGTCCCTCATACGATGCCGTCTTGTATGAAGACGTCATCGTAATCAGGGCTCGCCGTTGCAGGGCCCTAAGAGCCTTCCAATCCTCTACTCCACATAGGTCACTCCAACTTGCTGCCGCATAAGTGACAACAGGCAGGAAGTAGCCCCTGTAGATAGTGGACATAGCCGGAAAGCGCAGTCCCCATTCAGTCCGTGCGAGACGGCGTAGACGACCAAAAGTTTTATCTAATTTCGCGCGCCTTGTCTTTATGTGTGTTGTTGGTTTGAGGTCCTGGTCGAAGTGTACCCCCAAGTATCTAACGCTCTTTTTGAATGCTATTTTTGAATTGCCTATAACGATTTTCGGTGGCTTTGAATCATACTTGGGCTTTTTCTGTCTTTTCGCTTCGTAGGGGTACGGACCTTTGTCCTTGCGTGGACCGCGTCGGGTGTAATCTCTTTTGAGGAAGATAGCTTCAGTCTTAGACTCCGACAGTGTGAGTTTCGCGGAACGACACCATTCCAGTATCGAGTCTACCGTCCCTTGCCCCTTTCTTTCAACGTCCGCGCGTGAAGTGCCTTCTATGATGACGAGGAGGTCGTCAGCATATGCTACAAATTTACTCCCGTGTTCTGTTGACTCTAATTCTTTAAGTAGATCATCGAACATAATGTTCCAAAGAAAGGCCCTAAAACTGATCCCTGTGGACATCCTCTTGTTGGCTTTTTATATTCTTTCCCGAATCCCCATGACAGTGAGACTGTCCTATCCTCAAAGTAACTTTGAACCACCCTGTAAACATTTTTGGGGCATTCCCGCTTCTTCAAACCCTCGAGTACTCGCGGCCACCACACGTTGTCAAAGGCGCCAGAAATATCGAAGAGAAGTCCGATTGCCAGATTCTCTGTTGTCGAATCTAACAAGCGGCGCATCTCAACGATTGCATCTTCAGTCGACCTTTTGGCCATAAAGCCAAACTGTTGACTGGAGATATTATCCCCAGCTAAGACTGTGGTGGTGAGTCTCGACTTAATCAGCCTCTCAAATACCTTCCCGATTACCGATAGTAAGCAAATTGGTCTATATGATTTAGGGTCGCTCGCGTCTTTGTCACTGCTCTTAAGGAGCATGATAATCCCACCCTCTTTCCATGCGGTTGGGAAAACTCCTAGTTCTAAGCATCTATTATATAAATCTAAAAACTCTCCTGATAAAATTACTGCCGCCCTTTTGACTACCTCATTTTCAACTAAGTCTGGCCCGGGTGCTTTTTTGTTTTTAAGGGTCTTTAAAATTCTGTATAGTTCGCGCGGGGTGAATAAGTCGGCGTCCGCGGTGTCTGGTGGTGTTTGTGAATTTACTCGGGTTGCTTTCTGCTCCTCCGTTTCTTCCTCTGGTTTGTCGTCAACAATGTGTGTGTTTAGAAAGCAGCTAGCTGTGTCCTTGAAGCTTTCTGTGGATCGTCCGTCACGCCGGAGTGTGGTGAGCACTCTGTTAACTCGGTGTTTATCTGCCTGGAGCTTGTAAACGATGCCCCAGTGGTCCTTGTTACCGTTCGACGTGACAAACTCTCGCCAGCTGTTTTCTCTCTGTCTTTTAACGTGTTTTGAGTATGTCTTGCAAAGCGTCAAGTATGTCTATTTAAGTTCTGTCTTCCTGTCTTTCTCCTCCTCTCTCTGGTATCTCCTCCTGGCTTTATACACTTCTCTCTTTTCCCTTGTTAGGTCCCTGGTCCACCACGGGTATGACTTTTTGTGCAGTTTTTTCTTTGGGATAGCAAATTTACATGATTCTATTATGGCTGTAGTGAGTGCATCGGCATACTTTTCCACGTCCTCGATCGTTTCCAGTGCTAGGCCGTCAAGATTCTCTCTTGCGAGTTCCGGTAGTTTCTCGTGGAACTTTTCCCAGTCAGCCAACGCAAGGTTGAACCACTTGGGATCCGCCCCGTCAAGACCCTCCCGTTCTCTTGGAATTCCTAGGCTGATTTCGATCGCATAATGGTCAGTACTTTGCACCCACTCGCGTTTGATGGACCAGTTTTTTACGTACCGTGCAAGTTTTGGGGTAGCTAGGGTAACGTCTATGTATGATTCCCCTGTGGTTGATGAGTAAGTTGGTCCCTCCCTTTTAATGTTTAAAATCTCCAACCCATAATCGTCAATAAAATCCTCTAGTTTTTCTCCCTTTTCATTTGTTTCTGGGCCCCATCTAGTAGATCTGGCGTTCGCGTCCATCCCAAATAATACCCTTTTTCCCCTTAGTGCCTGAGCTACCTTTTCTAATTGCGTGATGTGAGTTTCTATGTTGTCGCGACACTGGAAGTATGACGATACCACGTAGAAAGAAGTGCCTGGACCCACAATTTGAGCGCATACGCAGTGCGAAGCACTTAGTTGAGCAATTTGAATCATTTGGTATTTTGGATTCATTAAGCAAATGGCCGCAAATGGCCTTTCTCCAGTTGTGGCAGCAACTTTTAAGTTGCCGCCAAAACCAGGTATTGTGAAACATTTGTTAATTGCTGCTGCGTATGGCTCTTGCAGAAGGAGGACATCAATACGTTCCTCCTCCCACAAGGCACTTGTCTCCAGTGTTCCCGCCTTATCGTTTCGCAAGTTCACCTGCAAGACTCGAAGACCATCCGCGTCAAAACCTCTTTCTCCTCCTTTTCTTATTGTCGGATTTTGGGGGGGTGAAATTTCGTTTCGCGTACCGAGCCCTTCTTCTATTGTTTTTCCTTCCGTTACGGGCCCACCGTGGGCAAAGTTACTCGACCCCGGACACAAACGTCGGCTTGTGCCCCGCGAACAATTTGTACCGTCTAAAGAATCTGTTTTAAGTGTGTCCCGTTTCGCGTTTTCTAAATCAATTGGTCGCGTGATTTTACCCGCGCGCGTCCGCGTAACCCGATTCTCCTGCCGACGATTAACGGGGGTACCAGGGGGCTTAGCGATCAAATTAGCAGTAACAACACGGTTTGCCACTCTGGCACTCCTTCGAACGAGCGTGGTGATGATCGTCGTTGAAGATGCTGCTGTCGTTGTGGTCTCTTGAGGCGTATTATTGCCATGACCTTCCTCCCCCTTGAGGGCCGGTCCCGCACAATCCGAACGCCGGCCCATTAGTGCGGATAATTTTTCAAGAAGAAGAACTGCCATGTTTATTTGTTTGCTGTTTGAGTCGCTAAACTCTTTGTAGTACCTGCATGGAGAAAAGTTATATTAGTGTTGCTGCTGCCATCTGTGAAAGAGAAAAAGCGTAATTAGTGTTTTGGAGGGGGAAGGATAGGTGTTAGGTTTGTCTGGGAGCTGACACTTAACCGCTTTTGCACGAAAATTTCATACGTATTGCTTTCGCAATTTTATGATAATCAAAAATTTTTGCAGGGCCTGGGCCTATTTGCGGTGGTGTCAGTCCACTGTCGACATATAATAGCATTTTGACTATCATTGCATTCAAAAAAAAATCGATTAAAGTGAAAAAAATTGCCTCAGGTCCAGGGACCATAAGACAATTAGTTCACATATACTCAAAATCGATTAAAGTGAAAAGCCCGCCTCCCAGAAGGGAGCGGGCCTAACACTTTTGTATATAATCAACAATCATTCAAGTTGGTTAAAGTGAAAAGCCCGCCCCCGGAGGGAGCAGGCCTTATCACTTTTAAATATTATCAGCAATCATTCAAATCGATTAAAGTGAAAAGCCCGCCCCCGGAGGGAGCAGGCCTTATCACTTTTAAATATTATCAACAATCATTCAAGTTTTTCCATAGATTCGAGTGATTGGCATCACTTTTAGGGTTGGCAGCGTTGGGCTACCTACCCAAGCCGATGTACTTTCTGTTCTGCCCTACTAGAACATACTCGCACATAGGCTGCTACACTCTACAACATTACTACCTGCTCGTAGTTTCCGTAACAAGGGTCCACAGCGTTGTACAAGTACAAATTATAACATGTCCAATTTCAGAGAAGGGCGGCCTATTAATAGCATCCGAAGTAGACATGTGCTGTTTCTCCCAAGTCACTTTCACCAGAATTATTTGCGTGGTAGTAATGAAGTAGAGTGCCTTACCTGACCCTTGTCTCTCCCTTCAACTCTAAGGTTGTTCTTTCTAAGGAAGAGATTTTGGGACGGCTGATAGGCGTTTTTCGCCTTTAATGAATACTTTCACAGGTCCGTGCAACTTACTTGGAGTTCACGACCCGTAGTATTCATGTGTAGCCACTCAGGCTTGTGTAGCGCCTTGGCCCACAAGATCGGACTACACTTCACTTTGATAACCAATCAAAGTCATCTTTTTGAGGAACATATATATATATATATGGTTTGAAAAGTTTTTGCCAAATTCGCCAAATTTAGATGATCATAGATCATTTTTAACTCATACGTGCGCACGCACCCGCACCCACACACCCCGGTGCTTAAATTCTCTTGCCCCTCGGTCTTATTGGGGAGAGTTATTTTGCCCTCTAAGAGTTTTACACTCTTTTACATCTCAGATCTAGCATGAACTTGTACTCTCAGGAACCCCGGCTTGTACTTCAGTCTTTGAAACCTATATCAGCTAAGTTACCAGCCCGCGTAGCCGTCCACTCATGGGTTTAGCCATAAGTGATCATAGCCCCGGACTCTACGAACCATCGCCCCGTAAGTAGTGAGAACCGAAGTCCCTGACCTCGAGGTTAACACCTTAAACTACAGTTTGATGTCTGAGTTTCTCGGACTTTTTCCGTTGGAGCACTTTGCTCTCAGCCAGTTTGGCCATTCAGTCCACCAGCTTTCGAGCTACTCTAGGGTATGAGGGCATTCGTTCAGCTTTTTATGTTTATGTACTTTTTGTACATTCGTACTTCTTGTACTTCTCTTTGGCTGTTCTTTATTCATAATTGTGTGCTCAAGGATTAGTACCCGACAGTCATAAGTCTCTTAGACGAAGTAAGCGACCCGACGCCTGATCCACCTCCTTGGCACACTTGCACCAAGGTACGCGCATACGGGCACGCACACACATACAGTCATATATTTTTGAGGTATTTTATACCCCTTTTTATATTTGTCTTTGTCTTTAGCTTTATCCAGAACCCTTGGATACTTGAGTGGGCTCTCAGAGACTACCACTCTTTTCTTTTCTCAAATAATATTAATAATAATGTCCCTCTGGATCGGCAGTGACACCTGTTGGTTTCCCTTTCAGTACTTGTGGTGGTAGCCACGTAGAGGCCGGTGTTTGCTTGCCCGGCCTATTTTTGGACCATTTTTGGACCATTTTGGGCCATTTTTGGGCCATACCGCCATGAGTTAGTGTTAGCGGAGTGGTTTTAAATACACGAGGTAGTAGTAACAAAAACTTGAAGAGAAAGAGGAAGATGAAAAACGTTGATGAGCCGGCGTCGCCGCTCGGTGCTGACGTGGCAGCATAGCTGCATAAGACGACTTCTCTGATTGGCCGGCAGATATAATACGAATATTTTGATTGGCCGGCTGGTAGCGGGTTCTCATGCCGTCTTGATATGGTCATGAGCGAAAAATAGTATGTGTCGGGCCCAAATAGTAAGTGACCCGGCACTATTCTGACCTTCAAGTCAGTAGCGAGTTCGGCTACTCCCGGAATAGCGGAAATGCACGAAGCTTATTTGAATTAATTTAAGCTCGTGACTGAACACTGTTGGACCCACAAAGTATACTACTCTGATCATGCGCAGAACTAAGTATACACCAAACTCATCGTGCATCTATAGCTGAGACAGAGACATTAGAAAAGTACCAGTATTACAAGTTGGCAGTATTTTACAACATTCTGTTTTATCATATGACAACTAATGTTCGTAATTTTAAAAGTATCGGTTTCTTTTAACACCGATAAGTTTAGGTATTGTGTCCATTCAGATATATATTAAATAAGATATATATTAGGGTGGCGCAAAAAAACCGACTATTTTTTTTTTTTCGATCTCGCATGAAAATTTGTTGGTTTACGATGTTTTAAGGAGCCTCTCCAAAAATCAGCTCGATAAAAAATTTTTATGAGGTCGCTCACGAATTTTGAAAATATCAAAAATGATCGAAATTTGAATTTTTTTTTAAATTTTTTCTTTCTCGTGGCAGCAATAGTTTATACTTTAACAAAAATAGTCGGTTTTTTTGGGCCACCCTAATATATATATATATAATATAAACTTTGGAGCAGATGGTTTTATTTTATTAGCAATGATAAATATTGTACTAGCAATACTTATTTGATGCTGGCTTAAAAAAAAATCGGATTGAAAAACTAGACGTTAACTAAGTTCATTTCACATATATTAATCCTGACAAACAACTTAACTGCAAGGTGACGGAAATCTATAGTATTCAACTGTACATCTCTGATTCAGAAATCTAATTTGGAATTATTCAATCCATGCTATAATGTATATCTATATATAGTCAATTTTGCCAACTTTGAATGGCATAACCTAAAATTATTTAATAAATAATAAAAAACGATAATTATTATATCAAATAAGATACTTATTTAAAGCTACAACATGAATTTCAAGGAATTGAGGTATGCCATATCATTTCGAAGTTATTAGAGGGATAAGCTCCAATAATAAGCTTTTTCTATTTTTTGTGAAATTTTCAAAATCATCAAATTGTTAGACAAGATCTTTGAAAAAACAAGTCATATAGTGAACATTAAAGCTAATCATACGAATTTTAAGATACTTTTTACAGAATTAAGTTATCATTTTTGATTCAAAAGTTATTTACAGATAAAGCCAGAAAATTCATTTCCATGACAATTAAAAAAAAAATTTCAAACACGCATAAAATTATTTAATAAATAATAAAAAACTATGATTATTATATCAAATAAGATACTTATTTGAAGCTACAACATGAATATTTCAAAGAATTGAGGTATGTCATATCATTCCGAAGTTATTAGAGGGGTAAGCTGCAAAAATAAGCTTTTTTTATTTTTTGTGAAATTTTTGATATCATCAAATTGTTAGAAAAGATGTTTAAATTTTGAGATACTTTTTACAGAATTGAGTTATCATTTTCGGTTCAAAAAGTTATTTTAGGATAAAGCCAGAAAATTCATTTTTATGAAAATCAGAAAAAATTTCAAACACCCGCAACTTCCAAACTAATCGACCGATTGGGCTCATCTTCGAACTTGATCAAGATAATCGTCCAATAAATGAGTGTATAAAATTTCATTAAGATCCGTTAAGAATTGCGGGCGCTATAGTAATGATAAGGCACGTTATATTGTATATATATACATATACATATATATATATATATATATACAAACATACATACATACATACATACATAAATATATAAACTTTTGAGTGGATGGTTTTTTTTGACTCTACGAAGTAAAATAAGATATATAGTGGCAAAATTTTTCGATAATTCGATCATGAGACCCATTGCAATAGGCCGATTTCTAAAGAAATCTACCTAAAAATACATGTTCCTAATTAAGAAAAAATGATTTGATGATAAGTCGAAATGATTTTTAAATAAATATTAAATTGCGAAAAAAAAATATTAGAATTTTAATTCGGTCAGAAATGTTATCTATTGTATTAAGAGATTTAATTAGAGGAAGTAAAAATGTTTTTTATTGATAAAAAAATCCCGATGACTGCTGGGCTCGAACCTGCGTCCTTCCGATTCAAAGTCCTTGATGCTATCCACTGCGCGACATACATGAAGAAGTAAAAAATCCGTGCTGCAATGATTGACGTGATTTTTATATAATATTTATTTATACTTTGTTTAATTTTTAGCCTGTAAATAAAATATTTAAAAGGATTGGATGACTTTTTTTTGAATAAGGATATCTTGATGAGATCCTGATAAGAAACTTATTAGGTCGACCCGATAGCAAATAACTTTTTTTGGAATAAGGATATCCTGATGAGATCCTGACAAGAAACTTATCAGGTCGACCCGATGGCAAATAACTTTTTTTTAAACAAGGATATCCTGATGAGATCCTGGCAAGGAACTTGTCAGGTTGATCCGATTGCAAATAACTTTTTTTATAATTAGGAGTTCCTGACCAGGTCTTGATAAGGAACTCGTCGGGTTTGCCCTAATAAGGCAAACCTTATTTAAACCTAACAAGTTCTTTATGGTACTTCAGGCAAATCAGGAAAAGATTCAAGTCAGGTATAATTTAAAACAGATGATTAACGATGAAAAATGAAAATAATTCATATTTATGAAACGAAAAGTAAATTAATAAATTATTGAGTTGAATGAGGACGCAGTCTTAAGCTTAAGCTCGAACATCGAAACGTGACACAATTTCGTATATTTTTCGAACATTCAATGATTTAATTTTTTTCATTCAGAAAATTTTTGAAGATTATTGCACCTATCTTCTTTGTTTTTTTTTTTAGATTTTTGGAAAAAATTAAAAATTCTTCGATGTTTACCATTTTTATTTTTTATATTTTTTTATTATATTAAACTTTGACGTTTCCTGCAAATCCTCAAATTTTTTCAGGGTGATGTTTTTTCGATTTATATTTTTTTTCTTCCACTTGAAAAAAAAAATTTTTTTCAACTAGCCTTATTTTTAATAACACAATGCTGACAATTTTTGAAAGTGCTCAAAGAACTTTTATATTTAGAAAAAAAAAAAAAAGAAAACAACTATATTAATCATCGAAAAAATTTAAATTTTTTTCAAAAAATCACGTCAAAAAATAGAAAGACGTTCTGAATAATTTTTTTTTTTGTCTTTTTCTGAAAACTGCAATCACAAACGAAAAAAAAAAGTTCCCGCTTGGTCCATTTTGGACAAATGCAAGGAATTCAACAAAAACTTATTTTAACCATAAACCAATGAGCGTAGAAGAAATTTTTTTTGAATTCCCAGCATTTGTCTAAAAAAGCACCAAACGGAAACTTTTTTTTTTTCATTTTCTTCGTTTTTGAATGCAGTTTAAAAAAAAAATATACAAAAAAATTATTCAGAACGTCCTTCTATTTTTTAACTTAATAAAAAAAAAAAAAAATCAAATTTTTCCGATAATTACCATTTGTGTTTATTTTTGTAATATCTTTTTTCTACATTTCAAAGTTCTCTGAGCATTCTAAAAAATTTTTAGCATGGTGTTATGAGAAATTAGGCTAGATTAAAAAAATTTTTTTCTTCAGTTAAAAAAAAAAAAATATATAAATCGAAAAAACAACACTGAAAAAATTTGGGAATTTGCAGGAAATGTCAGTTTTATATTATGAAAAAAAAATAAAAAATTGTAAACATCGAAAAAATTTCGATTTTTTTCAAAAACCTAAAAAAACAAACAAAGATAGGTGACAATAATTTTTTCGTATTTTTTTTCGAAAATTACATTTAAAAGTTATAGCTATTTAAAAAATAAAAGAGCCACTTTTATCAAAAATTTATAACTTTTTTTTCGCTGGGCGAAAAAATTTGAAAAAATTATGAGAAACATTTTTAATAGGGTAGGAAAAGAGTAAACATTTTCAGCCAAATCTAAAGGGGTCGGGTTCAAACGTGGTCGATTTGGCGTGGAATGCCCCATATGTTAACCATCGCCGAAAAAAGTTATATTGATAAATGTATAATTAATATATTGCATCAATATATTATCATATATTAATGCGGAAAAAATATAAATATTATTTTATATATTGTACAATACATCACATTATAATATTAATATATTTAAAAATATATTTTTTAACATATAAAGTTTTTTCATGCGGGCCCACATACGTGTGCGCATAAAAATAAATAGTAGGGGAGACCGGGGCAAGATGGCTCATCCAAGGCGCGAGAGACCACTCTCAAAATTTTACAGAAGAAAGTTTATTTTCCATGGCTAAGTCTAAGATTAAGTCTGAATTTATGAATTTGCTGTAATTTACCGACTCCCTCTCTATGAAAAAAACATAAAAATATTCAAAATATATCTCATAGGATATATATTAAAAATGTATATTTCTAATTAAGAAAAAATGATTTGATAATAAGTCGAAATTGTTTTTAAAGAAATTGAATGCGGACTTAAATATAGATATACACCTAGCATGGATAAAATCATTTTTTTAAATCAGGAGTATGAAAGTATAAAATATACACACACATATATATATATATATATATATATATATATATATATAAATACATATATATACTTTTGAGCCAAATGTAGTTTCTGACTCAGCTCGTCGAGCTGAGTTGAAATGAAGTAAAATTTTTTTTAAATTCCATCATGAAAACAAATACAATAGTTAGATTTCTATGAAATCTACTAAAATCGGCTTGAAATATATTTACAATCGGTTTCTTAAATAAGAATATTTAGAGTTGACAAAAAAAAATAGAAATGTTGTAAAATATATAACTTAATAGGATTAAAAATATTTCCCAGAGTAGTAAATCATCATTTTTTGATTATAAACATTATATATTTTGGTTATAACAATAAAAATAAAAATACGTAAATGAATTAATATAAAAATAAAATTATTCGAACTGAATTATATAAATAAGATTGCGACGAAACATTGAAAAAGCGGCTGTTCAATTTTAATTCCCGAAATAAATGTATTGGGGCAGGAATCAATGTCAGTGATCAAAATCAAGATTCGAATGAGTTGTGACTGAGGTCAGAGCAATAATATATGAAATATCAGAGAAAAATATCAAAAACTAAGTTTTTTTAATTTCTTGCCGACAATATGATTAAATCTAAAGAACAAGTTAGATGACATTATGTGATGATCGAAAGAGACTATAAAAAGTAAGAGTTGGTATGATTTCAGACACATTTTAGTTTTAGCACATTATATTTTGATTTATCCGGAAAAAATAACATTTTGTTATTTTTTTAACTTTTAAGCGCCGATATCTTATAAACTCATTAACCAATTTTGTCGTTTGAGGTAGCAATCGGCGCATTTTCTTGAATTCTAGAGCTGATCAAAATTTGGAATTGATTGGTTCAGCCGTTTCGAAGATATTTGGGAAAACTCATTTTTCACCATTTCTTTCTCCAACGATATCTCTCGAACGAATTTACCGATTGAGATGGTTGACGCGGCAATCGATGAGTTTCCCTAAGTTTAAGAGCTGGTAATATTTTGGAATTGTTTGGTTACGTTTTCTCAAAGATATTCGCAAATAACTGTTTTTTACCATTTCTTTCTTTCGCGATATCTCTCGAACGAATTAACCGATTGAGATGGCTAAGATAGCAATCGACGCGTTTCATCGAATTCTAGAGCCTACTAGATTTTGGAATTGATCGTTCGAGTCGTTTTAGAGAAATCACTAAAAAACTACAAAAAAAAATTTTTTTAACTTCCCGTTAAAAAAATCGATGATTTTCAAAAATTTCGGGAAGTTATTGTTTTTACCCTGATTTTCAAAAATCAAGTTTTCATCAGATGTCGACGTTTTGAGGTCCTAGGAAGCTATCCTGACTATTTTCATTATGATGTCCGAGTGACTGTATGTATGTATGTGTGTGTGTGTGTGTGTGTATGTGTGTATATGTGTGTATGTATGTGTGTGACCGGTCTACAACATTTTAACTAATGAACCGATTTGAATGGTTCATTTGGCAATCGGAAGAGCTTGTTGGCCATCAACTTTCCAAAAAATTTTAGATAGTTCGATCGAGTGGACTCGAAAATATTTTCGAAGTACGAAAAAAAAATCTGGGCGTCGGTTGGCCCTGCGGGCCCGCCCCAAAACTTCCCGCTGTTATTGAACTCAAGGAGCTCATTAACAGATTAACACATTATATTATAAATTATCCGGAAAAAATAACATAAACTGTTATTTTTCAATTTTTCAACGCCGATATCTTTTGAACTAATTCACCGATTTTGACGTTTAAGGTAGCAATCGGCGCATTTTTTTGAATTCTAGAGCTGATCGAAATTTGGAATTGATTGGTTCAGCCGTTTCGAAAATAATTGGGAAAACTCATTTTTCACCATTTCTTTCTCCAACGATATCTCTCGAACGCATTTACCGATTAAGATGGTTGACGCGGCAATCGATGAGTTTCCCTAAGTTCAAAAGCTGGTTATATTTTGGAGTTGTTTGGTTAAGTTATTTTAAAGATATTCGCAAATAACTGTTTTTGGCCATTTCTTTCTTCCGCGATATCTTTTGAACAAATTAACCGACAGAGATTGCTAAGACGGCAATCGACGCGTTAAAAAGTTAAAAAGTTACAAAGAGTTTACATCCATACACACACACACACACACACACACACACACACACACACACACACACACACACTTAAGGAAAAGATGCGAGTCCCCTGGACTCCTGATGTATCCTCGTGAGGGATAAAGCTAGGAGGTCGGAGTCTGGCTACCAGCCAAGACTTCCACCCGGTTCTTTTACCTCGGTTCCTGCGCCACTTGCTTGGAGTCCGGTCTTCCTGGCTCTCTTATCGCACTTGTGCTGGATCCTATAGGTATCCTACTCGGCTAGGAAGGTGGCTACCAGCCAACGCTCCTTAGTATTCGACGTGAGAGAAACTTAATACTAGACTTGCTGGCTACCAGCCACTCACAAGCCGTGTGAAACTGAACGAGCTACCAGCCAACGTTCAACTTGGTTCCCGAGAGTTTTGTTCTCAAGGGAAGAGACTACTAGTCCTGACTGCCTCTTGCGGGCTAAATCAGCCCCTTTTACACCCAGTTTGGGCCTACCCTCTTTTCTGGTGGTCACCTGACCTCTGACGTTAATTGGGGGATTTTTCTTCCCTTCCTTCGTCAAATTTAAAGGGCTGCCGCTAACTACTGGACTTAATTAATTTAACTATACCTAAGTTAGACGACATATAAGCTATGAATGGTGATACCCAGTCACCATGCAACTGTCGATTATTATCAACAATCTAAACAAAATCAATAATTTATGTTTTTTTCCTATCACACTCCCCCCCCCCCCCGACTGTTGAGTAGGTGGGTGAGTGTTACCATCCTCGGAACTGGAGAGAAATCATCACAAGGAATTTATAATCAACTCTTTATTAATAATAGTGGTCAGTCATTAGCGAGGCCTATCAGTCTCGTCTCTCCTTTTCAACATAAACTTCAAACAATTAATTAGCATAAATTCAAAATAATTGAAAATAACATAGTACTACAATTCTATAGACACCACCAGTCTCGTATAACCAATATCTGCCCTCTCGGGTTATATATAGCCCCAAGGGCTTAATTTTGTGGGGCTAATCTCGTAGAAAAAAAGAAAAGTAAAATTTTAAATTCTAATGATAATTCTGATGGAGAGTGGCCAAATTTTACACCCACTCAGAGTTTTCCGGAATAAAGAGTGGATTCCCACAACTACTGATTCCGATCTCTAGGACATCGTCCATGTCGTCTAATTCTTCGTCATTGAAGACCGGGGTTCCCTCACACACGCCCGAGTCGTCGGACCCATACCCTCGATCTAGGTCGGGGAAATTCCCTGGGAATTCCATGTTAGCCTAGTCGGGCCCTCGTCCCTTGTTCCTCCTTTTCTTCTTCTTCTTGCTGGTTGTGGAAGTGGTCGAGGATACACCGGGTAGGTTTTCTGCCACGTTTTTGCCTCAGGTGGAGCTTTGTTTATAGCGGAATCTAACTCTCCAGCCCTGGAGGTGTTGGACTGAGGACTTGTTGACCAGATCGGGTTACTACTGGCAGGGATCGTGTGAGCCCGGCTTTTAGTCCAAGTAGACGCTATTTTTTTCGTCACAATGTGTCGCCAAAGTTTACGACTTTGTTCAGTCATTTCCCTACCATTTCTTTCGAGATGGAAGTCTAGGAGGGCCTTTCTACGTTCCCTCCTTTTCTGATTAATAAGTCGTCTCTTTTGTTTTTTAGCTAATTCTATCTCCGCGTTGACGACCTTGACTACGACACTGACAGGACGACGTGTTATCGGGGTAGATTGATGATCCCCGCAACCTAAGTATTACCTAAGTGGCTCATTCTCGGACGGCAACTACCTCCTAGACGATGGAAGGCTGAGAGTCGTATCTGGGGCTCTTCCTCCTTCTGCCTGATATCTTGATTTGGAGTTGAGTGATTCAGGTTCCCCGGATCCTGGTTCCTATTCCTGTGGGTGCTCGTATCGCCCCCTCGGTTCATTCCAAGTGGCGCAAGTTTCCCTGGATCTGGTCCCATTCTCGGTGTGGAATCGTACTGCTACCTCGAGTCAAGCTCGAGTGGCGTGTATCCCTGCGATCCCAGCTCCTTTTTCTTACGTGGTCTCCTCTACGTGAGTGGCGCTCCATCTAGAATAAATTTTCAAAGGTAAAAAAAAAATGTATTTGATAAAAGAAATTTAAATCTAAGAACTTAATAATTAAGTAAGCCAGGAGATAATTAGAGTGAGATTCAAGTACAGGATTAAGCTTTTTCGGTAAGCTGGTGAGGCTTTGCTTTGAAACGTGGGCTAGAGCGGGAAATTTCAAGATCAGGAGTGTAATGTGCTCCCAAAGACTTGCTGGCTTCGTTATGAAGCTCCACCACCAGCGGACTAATGATTTTCTTCACCACAGCAAGTCCCAGGTATTTGTGCCCCAAGCTTGCCGAATAACGTTTAGCCTTATTACTCAGTTTCCGGTTGGGGTAAGAGACCCGGTCACCGACCTGGACCTGGGGTATAGTGTCACGACTTTTATAGTGTTTTTCTTGGCGCTGACTTTCTTTTTTCATCACCCATTCAATCTTGTGTCTAAGTTAATCTAATCTTTGAATTCTCTCCTTCCAGGCAGAGCTGTCCAGGTCCAGATCCTCAAACTCGCCCTCCGACATTTTTCCAGCTAGTCATGTCCGTGGACCAGATAGTATGGTGACAATTTTAATGCGGCATGATAGGAGCTGTTCTAAGCCAGCTGGAACTCTCCGAGTAGTTCGTCCCACTTAGTTTGATCCTTATCAATATAAGCACGTATCATGGGCTTTAGAGTCCGGTTGATCCTTTCTACGGGGTTCGCTTGTGGGTGGGCTATTGCTAGAGGTGTAAATTTAACTCCCACTAATTTTAAGTAGTCTTGGACCGTTTCGTTGACGAATTCTCGGCCATTATCGGTGATAAAAAACAGTGGGTAGCCTCGTAGGTGGAAAGTACGTTTAAACGAGGCTAACACCGCTGACCTAGTGTGACGGCGGAGTGGATACAATTCAATAAACCTGGTATACAGATCTTGTGTGACCAGGACATACTGGTGACCCTTTTTTGACCTCGTGAAGGGTCCGGTGACGTCTGCAGCCATCACAGCCCATGGGGCTATTGGCTGACGTGTTGCATAGGAGCTTGAGCTGAGGTTTGTTTATATTTAACCTTTTTACATAATTTACAGGCTTCCACAGAGTCAGCTACGTCCTGGTACATCTCGACCAGGCTACGACCGGGTTTCTCGACAAGAGATGTCTTCAAAAAGATAACTGACTAGGCTGGCACTAAACCGCCACGTTCGAGTCTTGCAATTAATACTAATTCCAAACTGGATCGCAAAATCCATACCAAGCACCACAAAATGACTCAAATCCTCTAGGATGCTAAAATACTGTTCACCAGCTACTGAGTCTATCTGAATGATGAACAGAGCACCTCCCTTGGTTTTACACGACGTGTGATTAGCTAGGAGGACACCTCGCTTGTTCGTTTCATCTGATTGGAGTTCACCAGTAGCATAATCCCTTATGTCCTCTGAAACGAAGTTGAAGTCAACCTCTCATAGGGAGAGGTCCATCAACCGTCCGTTATCCATTTGATTTTAAATGGGCCCGTGTCCCTTTTAGCCAGTAGACTAATTCTTCGGTGATTGATCCTATATCACCCGGTTCGTAGGGACCAGACGACCGTTTGACCGTCACTTTATATATGCTAATGAAAGGCATATAAAGGATCGGGATTCATGGGGCCAGATAGTATACAGAAAGTATATAATAAATACAGGTGTCAGGTATTCGCATAATATGCCACGTGATTAGGTATAAACGTGAAATTAATTAAATAAAGTCAGAATAATAGTGTTATTATACTTAACTGAGGGTTGTTGATCTCTTTGCCCTTCTGGAATAATTCACTGATGCAGCAGGTATGCACTTCCACAAGCAGGTATTGTAGAAAAAGAATGCGGCAGGTACGCACGGTTACAAGATAGGTACCGTATGAATAGGTGTAGTCAGGTATACACGGCATGCAAGCAGGATGCATGACTATGAGCTAGGTATCATAGGATCAGATGCAGATAGGTATGCACTAAGTGCAAGCAGGAATGCACTAGATAATCATAGTACAGGTGTATGATTGGGATATCTAAGGAAGGTGTTAGATATTACCCGATACAGTAGTAGTAAACGGGATTAAAATAAATAATTGAAGTAAACTATATTTATTAAATAATCATGATAGGAAAAAGTTAAGTTAAATTAGATATCGGCGCGCAGGTCTTTTTATATCCTCGTAAGTGCTTGTGCGCCGACACGGTGCGCATCCCTGCCTTGAAACATTAGGTGGAAGGGTAGAATACATAATAACAATTAATACTATATAATTCTGGTAGATAAACCAGGTAACACAGAGTAAATTACCCCATGTGACGGCCTATTATCATAATATGATAACGAGGCGGTTTAAACCTCGTTACACCCCCGAGCTAGACTGGAAGTTACTCGATAAGTTTCAGTCGAAAGAACAAAAAATATCATGATGATAGGTGATCACGTACAACAGTTCTATAAAGATACTAATATTAAACTTAAGAGTAATATTATCAGGTAACATTGTCAGGATGCATCAATATCCTTTTTTTTTTTTTTTTTTTTAAGACAAATAAAAATAAAAATAACAGTGACTAAATTGAGCTACAAATAATAAGTGCTAATTATTACAAGGTATCTTAATACTATGTCAGGTAGCTTCAATATCACAAAATATATCATTTTCTTATAAACTAAATGTTACCTGTTTGTAATTAGAACATTGAACATATTTTTATTCATTTTGTATTTTTTTTTTTTTTTTTTTTTTTTTTAAATATTGTAATCTGTTTAATTATAAGGTATCTGTTTTCAATGGATTTGAATTTTATTACATATATATATATATATATATATATATTTTTTTTTTTTTTTTAAATAATAATTAAATAACTCACTGAATCAATTACCTCAGGTACGAGACACTTGGTTGATGCAGGTGATTGTCTTATGGTGGTAAAATGTCTACTGCTCCTCGATCATCTCTGCTAATGTTCACCCGATTTCGGCAGGCCCTGCACTTGGGGTCAAAGTACGGATGTTGTGTCTTGCAGGTTAGATAAAACTCCTTCATTATTTCAAACCCAGCGGAAGATGATGGCTGGTACGAACATGCATTGTTATTATGTCCAACTCGTAAGCAGCTCGTGCAATAATCTTCCCCGAACTTTGCGTTGGTGCATTCTTGATGTGTGTGTCCCTTCTTTTTACATCGTAGACACCCGGTTGTTCCCGGTACGGATGAGAGTCTAGTTTCGGCGGTCTGTGTTCCCACGGTTCTAGTATCTGGTGGTAAGACTCCAATTTTTTTGCACAGGTTTCTCCAATATTGTCTCCAGGTTTCTTCGGGTACCGTGTCACATAGATCAATGAGACTTTTGTGATTTGACTCTCCAATTCTTATAGTTAATGGTACAAGAAAAGGAATTGTCGAAAAATCTGGATCAGTTGCGATGATCGCTGAACTTGGTACAGGTTGTTTAAATGAGATGTCAGCTACTTCTACGAGCTTACTATTTGGTTGCTCGTACACGACAGTGTGTCGGTGATCTCGTGTTACATGGAAACGATATAATAAATTTGGTGTAGTCGGTATGTTTGGACCAACAAATGCAGGCGCCCTAAATACGGAGTTGTTCCAATATCTTCGGACCGCTAGTTGGTTGGCGGCTTCCTCTGTCATCCTGGTATTTCTACAGATGGTTCTCGTTCAATGATGATGTGCTGGGTCAAGTGTCTCGACCTTTGATAACGTTCAGGTGGTCGGTTTGTGAAATATAAAGAATTAATTAATTACTCAAGTATTACGAATAGATCTTCTTGGCACTTTTAAATCCGATAATTTATAGGTGCCCATTATTTTTTTTCAGAGTCACAAATGGTAGCCATGCTGGCAGATACAAATTTATCAACGTAAAATGGACCTTTCCGGGGTGGAACGAGCTTACCGGCAATTCCTTTTGCTTTTTGACTCAGCGTTTTTGATTTAATATATACCTCGGTTCCAACGGTTAGTTCGGTTTCAGGTCGTACCGATTTTCGTGAAGCGGTCTGTGTATTTCGAGCTTTTAGCATTTGAGATTCGACAAAGTGTCGAATTACGTCTAATAAATTGACAAGTCGCTCACGTTCCACAGTAGTATTTATTTCAGGTGTTAGGGTGACGTTACGGTGTAGTTCTAAGTATCTAGGATTTCTGCCAAAGTTGAGGAAAGCAGGGCTACATGCAAGGGAGCTGTGGATTGAGGTATTATAGGCGTAAGTTAGTTCAGGTAACCACTCATCCTATTTATTATGTTACCATTATCGGAAATAACGTCACGAGCGGATCCCCATCGGCGGAAAGTATCGCGTAAAAACTCGACGACTTTTTTACCCGTAGGTTCTGAAGTTGGTTTTAATTCAAGATACCGTGAATAAACATCACACAAGACAAACAAGTGAGTTTTGCCGCGAGTTGAGCGCGGCAATGGTCCAATTGTGTCAATTAATACACATTCTCAAGGTTCAGTGATAGGTCGATGACCTTCAGGAATATTAGGAGGATTTGTGTCAGGTTTATGTAATAGACATGCTTTACATTTATTGACGAACTCTCGAGCGTCTTTGTACATTCCTGGCCAGTAATATTTAGTTGTCAAATGTTCATGTTTTGTGTACGCCGAAATGTCCAGAAGTATGTGTCGAATGTATGTTGTTTAATATATCGTTGCGATTTTCATCAGGTACGACGAGTTTCCAATTTTCCGGTGATTCTCCCAAATAATTAAATGGTGTTCGGTGTCGATAATAATACAATTTGTCATCAATTATTTTCCACTGTGGGAATCGGTTTGGAAATTGTTTTAAGTCTTGTAATTTTCGGTTGTACCAATCGTAGCTGATGGCTCAGTACAGTATCGTATCGGTGATTTTAGATCTCGATATTCGCGTCGTCATAAACTCGTGATAACGCGTCGGCGGCTTCGTTCTCGGTGCTTTTGCGGTGGATCATAGTAACAGGGAAGCACAAAAGCTCCATAGCCCATCGCGCAATTCGTCCACGGGGGTTTTTAATGTCTTTTAACCACGTTAAACTGGCATGGTCAGTTATTACGGTTACTGGGTACCCTTCTAAGTATCCTCGTAATTTTTTAAGTGCCCATACGACCGCGAGGCATTCCCGTTCTGTGGTAGTGTAGTTCGACTCGTGTTTGTTTAATGGTCGCGAGATAGCGGTTATTACGTATTCGCGATCATCACCCTTTTGAGTTAATCATGCGGCGATTCCCGAGTCGCTGGCATCCGTATAGAGTAAGAACGGTAAATGATAATCAGGTACTGACAGTGTAGGAGCATCTAAGAGAGCATGTTTAAGATTTTCAAATGCTTGTTGCTCGACCTCTGTCCATTGCCAGGTCATTTTGTTACTAGTCAATTTATTTAACGGGTTTTGTGCCCGGGTAACGTCTTTTAGGTGTCGACGGTACCAGTTTACCATTCCCAGAAATCTCCTCAACTGTTGCACACCTCGAACGCGAAGCGTCAAATGTCAAAGCAGGGTTGTCGCCAACTTAAATCACCTCCACTATTTTATATAGCACTTAAAAAAAAAAAAAAATGTAACAATGTCAAGAGGACATTTCAATAAATAATTCCAACATGATTTAAAGTCATCTTGTTGAGTATATCATTAAAAAAAGTTGGTCGAAAAAAAATTTCAGTTGGACGTCAATTGGTCTGTTTATTGGAATGTGCGGATGTAAACACGATATCTCGCGAACCATTCACTGAATCAGCTCGTTTTTTTTTTTATTTT
The DNA here is from genome assembly GCA_964016945.1 of Microplitis deprimator. Lineage (NCBI taxonomy): Eukaryota > Metazoa > Arthropoda > Insecta > Hymenoptera > Braconidae > Microplitis > Microplitis deprimator. The sequence goes on along the minus strand of OZ024715.1, from coordinate 2,348,299 downwards.
ATTTGGTATTTTGTCCAGATCAACCCTTTCGTTATTCACTATCGTAGCTCTTATAGTTTTTTTTTAAATTAATTAAAACTGATGACCGATAGCGTATTTGCATACATAATCCCGTATGTATTTTTTTTTTCGCTGTGGCTCCCTCTGATGGCAATTTCGTAAGCTTGGTTTCATCGCCTAAATCATGCGCCTCGAACGCAAAGCGAAAAGCGGAAAGAAATGTTATGGGAAAACATTCCGGCTAACTAAGGCCCTAGTAAATTACCTAGATAGATAGCCAGGGCTGCTGAGCAAGCTTTTCCGTAGTTTTGCCGTCTAATACCAGTACCCTAATAGCCACTTGAGCTTGAAAAGAATTACCTGAAATTAGCTGCGCGAATTTGCCGAGAATTAGTCAACAAAAGTTGAAAATAATAATAAAAAAAAAAAAAATTTGCGGTTAATTTAAAAAATTAAACTATTAAAAAAAAAATCCAAAAATTTTCTGCTAACTTCAGGATCATGATTTAATATAAAAAAAAATATTTTTCTTTAATTGAAAGGTAACTTTTTACGATAAAAAAAAGTCAGTAATGTTCATTCTTACCATTTCAGAAGGTAAGCAAAAAATTTATACATAAAATTTTTGTCTACAATTTGGGGGTAAAAAAACATGCTTAACAATTTTTCAAGTCAAATTAACAATAAATTGACATAAATTTTGCCTGAAAATTTTTCTAGTCAACTTTTGAAGTGAATTTGCATTCTAATTCGGGTAGTAAATTTATGTCAAATTAAATAGCAAGTTGCATACAAATTATCGTAAAAAACGGAAAAGTCCGAAGTTGATAGATATTTGACTGAAAATTCAAGAAAATTTATAAAATGAATTAAACCAAAGAAGTAATTTTTACAGTTTACAATAAAATACGCTAAACACTTTGTTTTTTTATATTTATGTACTTTTAGTTCCTCTCCTATTTATCCTATTCACAAGCCTTCAAAAATTTAACAACCAGCTAGTATGAAGTCAACATAAAAATATTTAACTTGTTAACATAGAGATAACATTCTGGTTCTTATAAGTCAACACAAAAACGTTGTCAATTTGTTACCTTTTTGATGTCAACAAACTAATTTCTATTTGTCAACAAAACGTTACAAAGTGTTATCAAAAAGTTACCAGCATGTCGTCAAAAAATTGACAAATTGTTACCATTAAGTTATCTTTTAGAAACCTACAACCTATAAATCCCGAAGTTGTCGGACATTTGACGAAAAAATTCAAGGAAACTTTTATTAGGGTTTTTTTTTCTAGAAAAAATAGTTACCTCTAAATTGAGGAAAAAATTAACCGCAAATTTATCTTTCCAACTTTTGCTGTCAAGCTGTCGGCGAATTCGGGCAGCAAATTTCGGTAATTTCAATTGTCGAATTACTGTCAATTTCAAGCTAAAATGGCTATTAGAGTAAATGTAATGAGAAGTGTAGTAGGACAAGTGTATATGAAAAATGACCGTCATTTTAGCTATATTACAAACGATTGGCAATAACTTGCCACGCGGTAAACTGAGGGTATGTTCCGAGTTCCGATATATGCTGCGACCACTATATGGTTAATAATTAATTAGGTCAGTTACCTATAGCTATTGGTACTAAACTTTCTATAAAGTGAAATGATAAAAAAAAAATATGTGAATAAAAATCCAATCACGATAATATAGATCTGCATTTTGATTTTGATATTGTAACTGAAAGGTACGTTGTTCTAATTAATTATTCATTCTTTTAATAAAATAACGCTATAATTTTTTTTTTTTTTTACAAACAGTTGCTCGTTCATTAGTATTTTTTTTTAATGCGATGGGATAATCATTATTTATCCTGTTAGTTTTTTCGAAACATTGTTTTCCTTGTGTGCTGAGTTGATTGTTATTTGAAATGAAAACGTCATCTAACCTATAATTTTTTCTTTATTTATTTCTCTTCATTGCTTTCTTGAATTCAATTCTTACCCAACCTTTACTTTTATTGTACCTTCAATCATTTATATTTATTCCTAAGTTTTTTCTTAACTTCAATATTTCTGTTTTATATTCAGACTCATTTTTATAATATTAAATCCAAAGATGACTGAGAACCAAGAAGAACGTAACATTCTGATAAATTCAATTCTGCTCACATGGGGATCTATAAACCAAGGCCAACATGAAGCCGCAAGACTGTTCTTGTCACAAAATTCTGTGGCTTATAGGCAGCTACCGAATACTGCGTCAAGTGTTGCTGTACCACTAGTGCAAGAAGAAATCCTACAACAAGAATAACAGTTCAATGCGCTGAATTTGATATCTGATGAGCAGATATTAAATAATGGATTAAGGAATACTACTGAATCACCATTGCAAACAGAATATCAACAGAACCTTCAGGAAAAATATATTTTGACTCAGCAACAACGAAAGTATCGGCGAACCAGTGCTGGAAAGTCTCGCGCTAATTGGCGGAAACGTCATGGCATGGAGTCAACATTTCAAAAAATTTACCACAGTTTAATTATTGTCATAATCATTGTGAATATTGTCAAAATTTCTGTCGTAGATGTGTGTATTGTATGAAAAATAAATGAATGAATTATATTATCACGGAATTGATGTACTTTTAATCTCATTTATTTCATCTATGTAACCCTTTCGTACGTATAATGATCAAGTTTGTGGTTTTTAAAATGTTTATCTTCTTGGTGTTCCATCTTATTACCAAAGTATGTCTCTATGAATTAACATTAATGCAGTTTCAGTTGTCTAACGCAAAGAAAGAGTCTTGTATTGTAAAATAAAGAATGGGATTACATTCTTAATTGTGATTCACATATTAACTATAATAAAATAATGCAACAAAGTGATTACTAAGAAATCTTCTGAAAAAAACAAGATATTCTAAAAATTTGACCATTCAAAAAAATTAAAAAAATAATAAGTTGTAGATTTTTTTAATTTATATTCTCTATTTTTCGAATACTTTTATTTCCTTTAATTTGGGTAGTGCAAATATACCTAACTAATTATCATTTTTTATGCAGAAGTATCAGGAATAGTTCATAGAAAAATATTTTTCAATTTAATATTTCTTTAACTTTTTTTTTTTTATATTCTATCAACTCCGTTAGTATATTATTACTTTTTTTGACAAAAAAATTTGCTTATAAAAAAATAACTGTACTGTATAAAATTGAAATTAGCTGCACTTCCGCGAGATAAAAGGTTGTGTTTGAACTGGTAACATGTTCATGCGCTCTCTAAGCCAATAAGAAGCTTAGAGATATAGAAAGTAGTAAGTATTGTACCTAGAACTAGTAGATATGAAAATGACCGTCAATTGATTTATTGAGTCATACCAAAAACGATCGACAAGCACTTGTCAGTGTCCGTCAACTCGATACCCTGATAGCCACTCTAACAGTAAGTTAACTACAAGCTACTGCCGTATTCCAAAGGTAACTTAAAGGACAGTATTGGAGAGCAAGCAGTTACCTTTAAGTTGACAGTGAATTGTCTGTAAATGAATTCAATTTGACTACAAGTTTTACTGTCAGACAATGACGTTAAGTTGATTGAAAGTTTCACTTCAAATTGACGGCAAGTGCTTCTGTCAAATTACATTCAGATGACGGCCATAGATTTGCATCAATTTGCACGCAAGTATTATCCAGCCGAGGCTTACCAATAACTTGTCGTTAAGTTAGCCGCAAATGTTTCACTGCAAAACTTTCTGAGCAATTACCCTGATAGCATGAGTTGCTCGTCAAAAAAAAGGTATTCATTAGTTTGCGACCAACTTGACGACAAGTTGTTGACAACTCTAGCTTTTCCAACTTTTGGCTACAAGTTACCGCCAACTTTCTTAGAAAGTTGACGTCAGGGAAGAGCCGCAATTCGAGAGCAGGTTTCTAAGAAAATTGAAGACAATTTTCCGTCAACTATGGATTGCCAACTTTGGCAACCAACTTTTTCACAACCCTAATAGCTATATTAGCTTGAAATCGACGGTAATTTGATGTTGAAATTACCTGAAATGTGCTGTCCAAATTTGCTGACAATTTCACAGCAAACCCTGATAGCCAGTTGAGCTCAACCAACAGTCAAATTGCGCGTAAATTTGACGTCAGATTAAAGCCGCTATTCGACGTACTCGAAACATCAAAAATTGAGCTGCAAAATTTTACTGCAGTAGTAGCTCAAATTGACCTAAATTGTTTAGATTCGATTTTACCGTTTGATAGATATTGAAAAAAAGTCAGCTCGTGACATCTAGCAACTATTCAACAAAGTAAATTCAAAAATCAAAAAGTAAAAAATATCTCTCTAGTGGAGGTCTTGTTGACGTCTTCTGTTGACGTCATTTGTTGCGTCTCAAGTTTTGATGTATCACAGACGTCAATTAGCAGTTTTAAACTTACCTCAAATTTATGAGAAATTTGACGTCAAAGAGAGCTCAAAAGTTGACATTGAAATTTTTTATGTGTACCGTACGTCACTGAGACGACAAAAGTTTCAGCTCAAAAATTGCGCTGAAACTCTAGTTATCTAGGAAAGTTAAAAATAAAAATTTGCAGTTAATTTTTCTTCAATTTGAAGGTAAACTTTTACGAAAAAAAACAGTTGGTAATTTTCATTCTTACCGTTTTAGAAAGTAAGCAAATTTATACACGAAATCGTCTACAATTTGAGGGTAAAAATATACTTAACAATTTTTTTAATCAAATTAACGATAAATTGACATAAAATTTGCCTGAAAATTAAAGAAACTTTTTTCTAGTCAACTTTTGAAGTGAATTTGCATTCTAATTCGGGCAGTAAGTTTACTTCAAATTCAATGGCAAGTTGCATACAAACTGTCATAAAAAATGGAAAAGTTAGAAGTTGACGGAAATTTGACGAAAAAATTCAAGGAAACTTTTACTAAAGCAAACTGTGCTATTCAGGAAAGTGACCGTCAACTTATTGTATTTCCAACTTTTGCCACCAACTTTCTCAGAAAGTATCTATCAATTTTGGAAGTACCAACTTTTGCGGCCAACTTGGCGTCTAGTTGCGGCTGTTAGTTGGACGCCAGTTTCTCGCCAACTTGGCTAACAGGATAGAGGTAACTTTTTACTAGAAAACAAAAACTCGCGGCCGTGTCTTTCAGTCAATTTGCAGTCATAATGACTCTCAGGGTAAGCTACAGTACTTCTTAAGGAAGAAAGAGATATTTATCACGCTCTTTCTTCCCTCTTTCTATCGGGCAGCCATGTTTTAATGCCCTATATTCAGGCCATACTCCATGTTGGTGGTTATTAGTCAGAAGAGAGTTGGCAAAGATTTTTTCTATTGTATTTTGAAGAAGTTTTGTGGAGAATATATGTTATTATATGTATGGAAACTATTTTATTTCTATTTTTTATATTTTATTTTAACTATAATTTGTCTATGTTGAACAGTGTCGCATTTCTTGCTTAAAAATTCTGATAGATCTCATAGCTGTATATACACGACTTATACTTGACTATAGCACTTTTCTATATAAATTATTTATTCTTATAAAATTTCTAAAAGGGCTTATAGGAATCTATCGGATTTTACGAAATTTTTCAAATCAACCTTATTTTTATAGTATTTATATTAATTTTGCCAATTACTACTTGTAAATTTTTTTTTTTCTCTTAGATACTTTATAAAATTTAATTGGAAAAGTTTGGTGCAATAAAGGTATCTCTCTTTTCAATATAAGCGTTACAGTGTGCGCAATACTTTGTGCATATCTGGAACGTGAGCATTTTTTTTTTTTTTTTTTTTTTATTAATCCTAATTATAGTAAAGTGAGAAATAAAATTTTAAATTTTGATGTCAAATAAAAAAGAGTAGTTTGAGTAAATATATGATTCTGTTTTACAAGAATATTTAAATCACAATTCACCACATAGTTTCGTCTTTATAATTGTTGACGACACGTAAATTTCACGGTTTGACATCTAAATCTTACTTTCTCAGTGTACAGTTTCTTGGTCTGCCTATAGCGACCCATTACTAATATTATTGTAGTTATATAGGATTTGGTCCGCCTACTGCGACCCATAATTAATATACTATCACTGTGATTATAGAATTTGGTCTGCCTACTGCAACACATTAATAGCGAATTTTAATTATTGTAAGATTTGGTCTGCCTATTGCGACCCATTATTAATATTATTGTAGTTATATAGAATTTGGTCTGCCTACCGCGACCCATTAATAATAACATTACTGTGATTATAAAATTTGGTCTGCCTACTGCAACATATTAATAGCGAGTTTTAATTATTATAAGATTTGGTCTGCCTATTGCGACCCATTACTAACATTATTGTAGTTATATAGGATTTGGTCTGCCTACTGCGACCCATAATTAATATACTATCACTTTGATTATAGAATTTGGTCTGCCTACTGCGACACATTAATAGCGAATTTGAATTATTATAAGATTTGGTCTGCCTATTGCAACTCATTACTAATATTATTGTAGTTATATAGAATTTGGTCTGCCTACCGCGACCCAGTATTAATGAAACGTTACTGTGATTATAGAATTTGGTCTGTCTACTGCGACACATTAATAGCGAATTTTTGTCATTAAAAAATTTGGTCTGCCTATCGCGACCCATTATTTATAACATTACTGTGATTCTAGAATTTGGTCTCTCTATTTTTTTGTTTGAAATTTAATTTATGAATTTAGTTAATCTGCTGCCATATATACTTTAATTATTTGATTGACTGCACTGTGACATAAGTTAATAATCTCAGGATTTTTCGTTTCGTGTATTATATTTAAAATGTAGGAATTACCATGGAAATTTGTATTATTTTTATATTTCATAATAAACGAAATGAAATAATTTATATTTATTGTATTCTTACTGTTACTATCTATTTCCCTCGATAATTTAATACATTTTTTATTATTTATTTATAGTATTTGTAGTAGTACTATACTACTATATTCAAGTACTAATACTACACAATCAAAAAAGAAATAATGTCAAAGAGAAACATAATTTAGTGTAGCAAAATTAGCTTAAAAATGCCTAGAGTAAAAAAACAATCATCAAAGAAACGGGCGCAATCTATCCAGGCTGCAGTAAAAAAAATTCATGAAAATGACAAATACCGTGCTATTGAAACCATTAAAAACAAGGAGCGAAATGTTCAATTACGTGACGATGAAATTTATCGTTTAACTGAAAATTAACAATTAAGAAAACGTCAATCTAAACTTCGCAAAAATTTAGCTTATCGTTCGAAAGAAAAAAATGCTAATCGGGCTTACACTTCTCAATTACGTCAAAGTGATGAATATAATTTTGAAAAGAGTAAAATTGAATCTCAAAGACAACATCAATCCCGTACAGACGAAAATTATCGTGCTAAAAATAATAATTACCATCGTATTCAAATGTCTCAGTTACGTGAAAATGTCCATTTTCGTGAAAATGAACGTAAAAAAGATAAGGAAGCTAAAATATTCGAGCGCAATGATCTACAAAAGCGAAAAATGCATAGTGAGGACGTTAATACGTATATGAAAAAAATTCGTTTGGATTCTGAATCTGGACCCAAGCTACGTCAGCTTCAAAAAGAAGCTGAGCGCAAACAGCGTAAGAGTAACTTATTTAAGCATAGAGAAAATTAGTCAAACAATTTAGTAAAGCAAGCTAAAAGAGGTAATAAATCTGCAGCGTTGTGTCACAAAGTTTTACTGAAACAATGTAAAACTCCTGAGATTTGTACATGCTGTATGCGGAAATTGTATGATTCTATAAAAAAATTAACAGCTTATAAAAAAAACATAATTATAGAAAAAGGTATGAATGACCATGCGTATTATTATAAGGATGCTGAATATCTTTGTGATTCATGTTGGAGTAGCCTGAGAAGTGGTGCAATCCCTAAAAAAGCCGCAACAGAAAATCTTTTTTTCACAGAAATTCCTGATTATTCAAAACGCTTAAGTCCCATCGGGATTAGATTAGTCTCACCTGTCTCAACATTCTTACTAATTGTGCCTATTCAGCAATATACTGCAAATCCACAATTATCTGTTAAAGGAAACATTGTGAATGTTCAAGTAGATGTAGGAGATATGATGAAATGTTTACCTCGGCATCCTGAGGATGCTCAGGTAGTCCAAGTTATAATTAAACGTAAAAAAGAATATAAACATAATTACCTACGAAACTCTACATTATATAAAGAATATGGTATAAAAAAAAATGAAGACTTTTTTTCACAATATTCTCAAGAAAAATTTTCTTTTGTCGTTGACGAAAATGATAAAAAGTATCTGTTAGATTCTGAAAATAAATTTTTTTAAGAATTTTTCGAAAACGAAGATAATGGAGATGATGATAATGGAAATTTTGATAGTGATAATGTTTTGGTTATTGATCAAAATCGAGAAATAGCTAACCTTACGCGAATCATTGCACCCGGTAAAGACAAAATTCTAGTACCAATATACAATATTCCACATTATGAAATTTTGTGTAATCCACAAATTTTTGGAGGTGAACCTTTTGATGAAGCTAAAATGTTATCAGCTAATGAAAAACATAAACTTTGGCTTACTCATAAAGATCCACGATGTCGTCAGGATCCTACTTTTGTACTTCAACTAGGTCAAATGACTGTGCAAAAACGAACCCGAGATTCAATGAACTTCATCATGCGAAGAGGCTTGAAGAATGAATATATAACTGCAAAAGATATCTTACGAAGAGATTTAGTTGATGAGCTAGTTAATAAAGATCAAGCGTACAAATTCTTAAAGTCTGTTGTCGGGTCCCCTGCTTATTCAGAAGATGAAAAAAAATTTATGATCGCTTTTATGGTACAGAGGCCTCAATTTAATGCCTTTTACACATTTTCAGTGTCAATAAATGATGATCCATACTTATTAAAACAACTCTATGAAGAACAATACAATAGAACAATCAATTTACACGATGTACTTGAACTTACTCCTGATGATAAAGCGTATATAATTCGTAATAATCCAGTCACTTGTGCACGTTATATTCATCGCTATTTCAAGGCAATATTAGATTGTTTGGGAAAGAAAACACATGGTGCTTTCAAAGAATACTTCGTCGTAGATTCTGTCCAAAAAAGTGAAGTTCAACAGAAAGGTGTTTTGCATTTTCACATAGTAGCACAGTTGAATAATGCGCCAGAATATAATCCAGACGATAGTACGTTTGAAAAAAAATGTGTTGAATTTATCGACCAATTCATCACATGCCGATTAAATAAAGATAATCCATACGTCATGGAATATCAGCAGCATAAGCATACTTTTACCTGCTATAAAGGGATGAAAAATGTAAAAGCATGTCGTTTTCATTATCCTCTATGGCCAATGCCTGAAACAAAAATTTTAACGAAACTACCCCGGGAAGAACGGAATGAACAAGTAAAATTGAATTTTGAAAAAGTAAAAAAATTTTTTTATGAATTATCAAAAACGCCACGAAAAATTTCATTCTCACAAATTTTAATAGAGCTTGAAATGTCGGAAACTGAATATATGACAGCTGCTAGATATTCTTTGAATTCTACACGGGTTTTTTTGAAACGTCAAAGCAATGAGACTTTTGTGAATGCTGACAATCCAGATATTTTTAATTTGTTAAAATCTAATATGGATATTCAATTTATTTGTGATCCGTATGCATGTGTAAAATATTTGACTGATTATGTTGTGAAGGTCGAAAAAGATATGGCAAAGTTATTCAGAACTTTGGTTAAACAATTCGCACATGAAAATTTCACCAACCTTGAAAAAGTCAAAAAATTTGGAAATGCGTTCATCAACTCTAGAGTTTTAGCTGCTCAAGAAGCTGCTTGTATTGTACTTCACTTGCCATTTTTTAAATCAAGTAAAGTTGGAGTATTTGTTCCTACTTTCCCAATAGAAGAAAGAAATCGAGTGGTTAAACGAAACAAAGATTTGGCAAAAATGGCTCTTGACTGTACGAATATCTATCAAGATAATATAATTGATAAGTATTGTAAGCGTGATAAACAATATGAAGGAATGTGCTTAGCTGATTTTGCAACTGGATACTCTGAGCCTAATAAACTTACGGCAAAAATTAAAAAGAAAAAAATATTGCCCATCACTTGCAACCACTTTTTCCCATCTCTCAGGCAGCATTCGAATCCCACGTCTAAAGAACTCCTTGTCTTTTGAGGCTATCCACGAATCAACCCAATTTTTGGTATCCTCATAAGATGTGAACCGCTGCGCCGTCAGAGCATGTGCCATGGACCGAAACAGGTGATAATCGGACGGTGCAATGTCTGGTGAATACGGCGGGTGGGGTAACACTTCCCAATCAAGTGTTTCCAAGTACTTTTTCACGGGAGCCGCAACATGTGGACGAGCATTGTCATGCAGAAGAATAATTTTTGCGTGTCTAGAATAGTATTGAGGGCGTTTTTCCCTCAGAGCTCGGCTCAATCTCATCAATTGTGTTCGATAGAGGGCTCCAGTAATTGTTTCGCTCGGATTAAGCAACTCATAATACACTACACCTAGCTGATCCCACCAAATACACAGCATACGTTTTTTTCCGTGAATATTCGGTTTTGCTGTTGATGTTGACGCGTGGCCAGGTAATCCCCATGATTTTCTTCTTTTTGGATTGTCATAATGTATCCACTTCTCATCACCAGTTATGATACGATGTAAAAAACCCTTTTTTTTTATGTCTAGCTAGCAGCATTTAACTTAAGCATAATCGGCGTTCAATATCTCTCGGCTCGGATGAATCTTCCTCCAATAATTCCTCCGATTCTGCATCCTCGTAAATTTTTGGCCTTCCACTGCGATCTTTGTCTTCTACGTCGAAATCACCGTTAAACTTTTGAAACCACTCTCGACACGTTCTCTCACTCAAAGCACCCTCACCATATGCTTCTACGAGTAATTGATGCGCCTCAGCAGCAGATTTCTTTAAATTAAAGAAGTAAACTAATATTTCCCGCAAATGACGCTTACTTGGCTCAAATTTTAACATTTTCAACTTATAAAAATCATATTTTACCAATATAAAATCAATGATATTAATAGGTTATGTTGTTCTTGAATGTCCAAACTATTTTTTAAGCCGGTTATCATCTGCGAAAGCTTACCGAAACTCCGTGCCGTGCCATCTACAATAAAACGGCGGAAACTTATTTGTACTCCTAATATTAAGACCACTTTCTAACTTCCTGAACTTTTTGTTTTAATCATAAATAATTAGTTTTCTATACGAATAAATAATTCGTTTATTGATCAAGTTTTGATGATAAATTTCGAAAATAATGGATAGAAAACAAAAAAACAAATCATGTTTTTGAATAGGAACTCAGAGCTACGCTAAATTTTTAAAGTACAATATAATCCTTGATTTTCTTTTGGTCTTCAAGGACATTGGGAAGGAAATCGACAATCGATAAATAGGCGTAGTATCTGATAATGGGGATGAGCCTTCGTTATTGACGCCAAAATTTGATCACGTAGAATTGACATTTTATAAAATTACCTTAAAATTATCAAAAATATAACTTATTACATATTTTTATTCTTAAACTTTTAAAATTTAAATAAATTACGATTTAATACTATTTACGATTTCTAAGAAAAGTGAAAAAGCAACAAGGAGAGTTGTCATCACGGCAACTTAGAAGTTCTGGACGCCTACCAAATATTGGTCCAGAAATAAAGCGGAAACAAAGAAGACACAGGAAGAATAACCAGCAGCTCCGTGATAATCACAATGTCATCGAGAATTCACCGCCACTACCCAGACAAGTTCACCAGCAGCACCCGAATAATCACGATGTCATCGTGAATCCATCGCCGCCACCCGGTGAAGTTCACCAGCAGCACCCGGATAATGATGATGTCATCATGAATCCACCGCCACCACCCGGTCAAGTTCAGCAGGAGCGCCCGGATAATCACGATGTCATCGTGAATCCACCGCTGCCACTCGGTCAAGTTCACCAGCAGCGCCCGGATAATCACGATGTCATCGTGAATCCACCGCTGCCACTCGGTCAAGTTCATCAACAGCGCCCAGATAATCACAATATCATTGTGAATCCACCGCAGCTACCCGGACATGATCACCAGCAGCTCCCGAATATTCACGATATCATTATGAATCCACCGCCACCACCCGGACAATTTCACCAGTATCGCCCGGATAATGACAATCGCTTTCAACGACCACCGCCACAGCTTCCAAACCAGTCTTCTTTAGTGTGTAATTTACCATCAAATGGTATTGGTGTACAGCTTTCCAAGCGCACTGTAAAAGCTCTGAATAAATTCAACGCTCACTATGAACAACTATTAGCTATTAGCGAAAACGAAAAACAGCAAAAGGAAGAGCTTGAACAGCAGCGAAAGCTCAAGCAAAAAGAACATTTGAAACAGGAGCAAGAATTAAGACATCAGCTGGAAGTAAAACAAGAGCAAAAGTTGAAACAACTGCAACAGCCAAGTATTTCAACAGCAACATTTTCGCAGCCGTAAACTCCGGCATATATTTGTGGATCTTTGCCGTGTTATCCATACAACTATGGGCCTCATTCATTGCAACCGTACTATCCGTTTCTAGCTCAACCACACTATCCTTTTCCACCTCAACCACACTATACATTTTCACCTCATCAATATCAAGTAGCTCCTCATATACAACACCAATGTCCATTTGCTCCTCCTCTACAGCATCAATATCAAATAGCTCCTCCTGTACAGCAACTTTTGCAATATCCACTTCCAGTTCAAAATCCAATCATGCCATACACAAATCCTCATCCATACCCACCCACAAATAACTATCCACCAACTTACCATCCTTCTCGAAACTGAATATTACCAGAATTTCAAATTACCCAAAAACTCGTTCACTTACATTAATTATCATTATTGTTTTATTTATATATTTGCATTAATTTCTATAGATGAAAATACATTTTGTAAGAATAACCTGAAAATATTATTATATAAAAATAAAAAAATAATTAATTTTACTAAAAAAAAATGGACTGAAATTTGTCTTTATTTATAATTTAAGTAATAAACAAAATAGCAACAAAAAAATACACACTCGATTAACAATTTAATTATTGACACAAATTTTAAATTAATGAACATTCTCGAATAATTTACCCCAACTACTTTACGTGTGTTACGTTGTGGCTCTAATTAAATTTAAATAAAAATTAAAAAAATTTTTTTTCGAAGTCTCGAATTATTTATTCGCCACGGTGAGCGAATAAACGGTTCGACACTTCTTAGAATCATAAAGAAATAATAAATTAATAAATCGTTACTTTGTTGGAGATATTATTTTATTCATCACCAACAATGTAACGGAAATCTCTTGCGATAAGAAAGTCGCCGTGGCTCGCGGATAGTCTAAACAGATGACGATGCATGAGACCCGGGCTACGACGATTCTCTCATAGGAAACCTGAGATGCAACGTTAACACTTTTGATAATGTATAATACCAAGGAGCGACAGAATCAAGTCAGTTGATCACAAGATCTAGTAGAGCTAAGAACTTTACACAAACCTGCTGGCTTGATCCTGTCACTCGGACTTTAAGGCAAAATATATATACGTATTTTATCAAAATACGCACTCCTTATTTTAAACTTTGGGCGCCGCCACCGGCAGCCTAATATTCTCACCCGTTTGGGCGCCGACACCGGCAGCCTAAGCACGTCCTTTCCGAATCCAAAAAAATTCATGCCAAGAAGCCGAAGGTCAGGCAAGAAGGCTCAGCTACGTCGCGTATTACGAACGATCCACGAGGATCTCGGTCGCTCAATTCACCAACGTCCCCGCTTAGAGATCGTTGCCGAGGAAGTCCTCCTCGATCCAGTGACGTTGGTCGTTCGAAAAGAGTTTCCAAAGTCGGGTATCGTGGTGTCGGAGTTGAGTGAAGTGTCCAATAAACACTATCAACCGCAAGGTCAACCCACGCTCTGGACGGGTATCAGCAGTGGAACGCCGCTACCAACTATTGACGTGAGCCAGCGAACACCACCTTCTGGGACCATCCCGTTCCACGACCCTCGCTACGGGTATTACTCCGAGGCCCATTTCAAGGACACCGGCAGGGACGACTACGCCCCAGCTGAGGCGGAAAGGTTGAAGCAGAAAGGGATTATTTGGGCCGACTTATGGGGCCCATAATCTCCACCATGGTAAGTCAATAAAACTTTTTGCATAAAATAAAAAAAGGTCAACAGCTGACGCACCTGGGGTCTATCGACACCCTAACGATGTCAACCTGGTCAAATAAAAAATTATTCTGTCTGATAATAGATAAGCCAGAATGTAACAACGTGCTTATTAATTTTAATTTTACCTCCTCAGCAATTGGAAACAATCATAGCCGCTCAAGGCAGCCTAAATTAATTTTTAAATAATTATTACGCATAAATAACCTATGATTAAATTATTTTTTAAACTATTCGAGGCATTCTCAGAGTGATGCCCCTCACTTTTAAAAATATGCGATGACTTTCAAATGTCTAAATCGTATTAACATTTTATTAATTAATTAACAGAAACTTTAATTGAAAAAAAGAAAATGTGGTTTCAATTTTGCAAAAGTATAGTGTTTAGAAACAATAACTTACAGTTCTTATAATTTAGGAGTAAACGAAAATTTATTGAATAAATTTTGGCCTACAAAATTTCAAAATTCGAGTCATTGAATTGACATGAAAATTTTACTGAAATTTATGTTAAAAATTTCGTTTAACTCGCAATGGATATCAACTGTGAATAATTTTTTTTATATCAATATCTCAGCGATATTGCAACTACGCTCTCCTTTTTTCAATCAACGCTCTTTTTTTTTATTAATTGTTAAATCTTAGATACAATTTTAACAGTTGAAGGTCATTGAATATTTTTCAAAATTGGGGGGCTCTGTACGAGAATAGCCTTAACGCGACGAATAATTGTTATTGTTAACTCCTTAACAATAAGACAGTGACAGTCGCACCAGACACCCTGGATTCACTATTTGACAATTTTCATTGTCAAGCCCAAAGCAATAAAAAACAATAAATCAAGGAGTATACACCCCGTACAAAATATTTGATAATTTTATCTCAGAGATGAGTTGTTTGATCTGCAAACACGTGTGGTGGAGATCGATGAATTATTGGAAACATATTAATCAACATAACGATAATAATACACCAGCAATGGATTAAAATCATTATTATAAACAATCACGAATTTGGATACATTCAGAATAAAAATCATCATAATAATTGATAATTTGTAGGTTAAACTCATAGAATAATATTCAGTGACAACCAATCGTAAAAAAAAAAAATTAAGTTGTGCGCTTGCCCCTCCTACTAAAATAACAACAAAAGAGACGATAGCGACACCTCTCGAAAGTTGTTTCATCCGTAATGATGGCGTCGGAAAAGTAAAAAGTTGGTTCAAGTAATTATTTGATAAATAAGCTGAAATAAACCTTCGCATTAAATAAATAAAGGATAAATTCAGTAACAAAAGTATAAAAATTAAAAGAAATTTATGTAAGTACAGCATATAAATAATTTCAATTTAAACAAGAGTTAACCTTCGAATAAAATAAAAATAAGCAAGTGATTGATTGAGTACTAATTATCATAGGTAATTACAAGTACGGAAATTGGAATCAACTCGACCAATTAAGCCAAAAAATTGACTTCAGGTAAGACAAAAAATTAAGCAATGTGCCGTGAAAAAATTGATAAAATAAACGTTTTATTATCAGGCTTACAATCATGAAGACAAGAAGGGAAGGACCAATAATTAGGATACTAATTCTCACACAAAGAGCCATAAACTAAGATAAAAAAAACGGAAAAATAAAAATAAACATAACGTAAACAAATCATCGACAGGTATATTTGCGTGAAACACAGCAAGGTAAGTGTCAGTGTGTAAGTAGTTGATGGAAAAACAGGTAAGTCGTCAAAATGTCCGTGCATATAATCAACGATAGAATCTTTTTAACTTTTATAATTAAATTTGCAGATAAAGACAAAAGACGACAAAAAATCCAAACTTAATATAGAAGAATTGAAAACAATAACAATAGCAGAGTTTTAAAATAAAAAAAAATTTTTAAATAACTACGAATAACAAAAAGAAAAGGAAAAACGAAGAGGAGAAGAATTGTCCGAGAAGAGGACCAGGACCCAAATTCATTGTAGGAGAAAAAAAAATTCAAAAAGGTATAGAGTCTAAGGAATCAAATCAATTTTTTATGCAATGAAATTATTTAGAATTTATTTCTGGCTGTCTGATGCAAAAAAAAAGTCAGTTTCTAATCATCGAAAAACAATGAAAAAATTAAAAGTTTTGGGGAGAAGAAAAATAAATATTAACTTGCAGAGAGTGAAAACAAAAATTATTTATGGGAAGTTTAGTTAATTAAGTACGCACAAGAATTATTTAAAATTTTATTCTGTCTGGTGGAGTGTGTCGGTTTCTATTCGTTAAGACAAGGAAAACAAATTCTGAATCTTGCGGTGGAAGAAATTCAAATTCTGAGTTTAGGGGAGGTGAAAATAAAAATTTTACGTATAGTGGAAGTAACGAAGCAAATTAATTAAAAAAATTAAATTAATTATTTACAGATAGGAATTATTTAAGATTTTGTTCTGGCTTTCTCATAGAAAATGGCTATTAAAATTCGTTGGGGGAAAAAAAAATTATGATACTTGCGGCGATAAAAATTCAAAGTTAAGGTCGCGAAAAGTGACGGGAAGAATTAATCATGAGGTAATCTATCTATTATTTGTTTCTATAAATTATTTGGAATATTTATACTAGCTGTCTGATTAATAGTGTGTTTCACTTCGTGGGGAAAGGGAAATAAAATTCTGAGCCTGAGGTTAAGGAGAATATAAATTCTGAGTCTAGAAGGAGATGAAACACGAAATTTGACGTCGGGAGGAGTGACGAAAAAAATTAATTATGATAGATTTGATTAATTACTTAGTTGGATGAATTATGTTAATTTTTATTCTGGCTGTCTAAAGAATAGAGTCTGTTTTAGTTCGTTGGAAGAAGAGAAAATAGTTTCTGAGTCTCCGGGAGAGAAAAATTAAAATTCTGAGTCTCGGAAAAATTACAATCCAAATTTTATACTTTACACTATTAATACATAGTGAGGAATGACGAGGAAAATTAATTATGATAGATTTATTTAATTATTTATTTCTATGAATTATTTAAATTTTATTCTGGCTGTCTGAGAAATAGTGTCTGCTGTAATTCGTGGGGGAACGAAAATAGATTATAAGTCTCCAGCAGAGGAAAATTAAAATTCTGAGTTTTAAGATGATAAAAACTAAAAGTTCACTTTGTGAGGACTGACGAGGAAAATTAATTATTCTATATTCTATTAATTATTTATTTCTATGAATTATTTTAAATTTTATTTCGGCTGTCTAAGGACTAGTGTCTGCTGTGATTCGTGGAGTAAGGAAAAAAAACTATGTCTCGAGAAGTTTAAAATTAAAATTTTACCTTGTGAGGAGTGACGAGGAAATTTAATTATGAGAGATTTATTTAATAATTTATTGCTATGAATAATTAAATATTTTTTTTTGGCTGTCCAAAAAATAGTGTCTGCTGTGATTCGTGGGGAAAGGGAAAATAGATTCTAAGTCTCCGGGAGAGGAAAATTAATATTCTAAGTCTCGGGAAGATGAAAATTGAAATTTTACGTCGTAAGGAGTGACGAGGAAAATCAATTATGAGGGATTTAATGAAAGATTTATTTGCATGAATTATTTAAAAAATTCCCCGAGTCGAAATTTAAATTGTAGATTGAGCATACTAGAGTTAAAAATGTAGATTCAACCGTTCAAGACGTAAATAGCCGTAAAAACGTTCTTTAGGCGTAGTTGCCGTACAAAAACGTAAATAAGACTTTTCTAATCGGATATACAACCTTTTAAAACTTGCCATACAAAAATTTAACTTTATCGAAAACATTTCGATGCCAAAAAAAAGAAAACATCTAGCAATTGCAATTCTGGTTAACCAGAAGATGAGAAATATAAATTTTCAGCAGCTGTTGGTAAATATTTTGGATCTTGCAAGAGATAATTCTTCGAGACTCTTTACTCATTCTATCAGCTTACGTTTCATTAGTAATGTTATCTCCTACAAAGCTCAAAATATTTTTCAAAAGCTACTGAAATTTTTTATATCTGCTCTTCTGGCTGCTGGATCGATTTTTCTAACAATGAAATGTTTTTGATATAGGTTAACTTTTGTATCGCAAGTTTTAAAAGGTTGTGCCTGAGATTACGCTCGTCTTATTTACGTTTTCATACGTCAACTACGTCTAAATTACGTTTTTACGGCTATTTACGACTTGAAAGATTGAATTTACGTTTTCAACGTCTAGTACGACCAATCTACGATTTAACTTTCGTCTCAGGTTATTCTGTCTGTTTGGTAAAGAGTGTCTACTTTCATTTTTAGGGGAAGGAAAAAAAATTATTTTTCGGGCAAATAAAAATCAAAATTTCACATCGTGAAGTGACAAGGAAAATTTATTGTGATGGATTTAATTAATTAATTATTAATGTGAATTATTCAAAGTTTTATTCTGGTTGTCTGAGGAATAGTGTCTGCTTTAATTTGTGGGGGAAGGAAAAATACTCTCTAAAAATGGATTAGTGAAAATCACGTGACAATCACTATTTGGCAGTGAATAGTCATTTATTGCCAGTGAAAAGTATACCACTATTTGAATTAGTGACATACTTTTCACTAGTAAATAGTTAATAGTCACTATATTCATTATTTCTAATTTAAGAGAGTAGATTCTACGTTTTCGAAAGAGAAAAATTTTAATTCTGAGTCTCGGGAAAATAAAAATCATAATTTTATGTCGTAAAGAGTGACGAGGAAAATTAATTCTGAGGCATTCAATAAATTATTTATTCGTCTGAATCATTTAAAAAACTTTCTCTGGCTGTTTGGTAACGAGTGTCTGCTCCAATTTTTGGGGGAAGAAAGAATAGAATCTAAGTCTCGGAGAGAGAAAAATTAAAATTTTACGTTGCGAACAGTGACGAGGAGAATTAACTATGGGGGATTTAAATAATCATTTATTTATGTGAATTATTTAAAATTATATTCTGGTTGTTTGATGGGTGGTGTCTGTTTTAATTTGCGTGGGAAGAAGAAAAAATTGTGTTTCGGGGAAAGGAAATTCTTATGTTCCGCTCTTCTAGACATTTTTTTTTTGCTCAAGTTATTTATTTTTATAAATTTTTTTGAATTTCAGTATGTGCATGTGTTCGAAATTTTTTTTGTTGCTTTTTATTGTTTGGAATACTAACATGTCTCCACATTATACTTTCAAGGGAACTAAGAGCGAATTTTATTTTGAATGTTTTATATTCAGCTGATTCACTATTCTAGATATTATTTTTATTTGTTCATATATTATCTTATTTTGCTTATTCGAAAAAAATTTTTTATTTTTACTATCTAATTATTTGGATTTCGTACGTTGTCTATAGAACACCTTTTAGAATACTAAAAGTGCATTTTAGATCAAATTACATTAATTCGTCTGATGCGCCGTTCTAGACAAACCAATCACGAGTCATTATTTATAAATTTTAAATAATAATAATAATATGTTACGTCGGATTTGTAACAAAAATAAAGATATTTGGTTCTAGTCTTTCGACCATAGACCGGGGACAAGAAACCTTAGTGAAGGAATGTGTAAATTAAAGCATGAATTTAAATTATGAATAAATAAATATATTGTTGCAAATAAATTCCGATTAAAAATAGTTAAAATGAAAAGATTGAAGTCAAGGTTATATAATACAGAATTATTCGGAATTTAACTTGTTAACAGATACTAAGTTAATTTTAGATACGAATGACAATTATTTCTTTTACGCTATGTACTACAAAAATCTAATTTTTTAAACGTGCCATCAACTAGGTGGCTTATGTGAGTAATACTCCAGCCTACACTAGTTGAAATGACTGGTAGAGAATGTTTCTTAATGATACAGTACAAAAATATTAATATATGAGACATTAAATTTCGTGGACTTACTGCATATTAAATGGCAATAATTTTACATTAGTATTTCATTGAAATATGCGTTGTTCGAAGGTCTTCATCCTTTGGTGAATAATTATTGGCCTATTCCTTACTTCATATTTAAAATCGACTATGTGTACATCTTTCATTGTATCAGGTTTTTTAAAAAAAGTGTGGCTAGCAGCCTACTCTTTACTATCTGAAAATGAGATCACATGGATATAAGAAGAATAACGGGTATTAAGTTAATAGTTCGGGACTCACGACACAACTGTATAACTTTTTGAAAAATGGTTTAAATAAAAAAACTCAAAGAATAAAAAAGTTTTGTTATTCCATGTACTTTTAGAAAATGAATACAAATAATTTTTTAGAAAAATTTTTCTGCGTTATTTTTGAGTTTTAAAACTTTAAAGTCGTTTTCTGAAAATCATGCATATTTTGATTTTCCTGAAAATTTGTGACAACAAACAACTATCTATTCCACAACTTTTCAGGTGGTTCTGGTCATGGGACCTCCGTGGTTACAATTTTCTTTCGATTATTGAAAATTGAAAAAATTTTTTTTTCGCTATAAATTATTATCCGTACCGATTTTCGACAATGTACACTCGTTTTTCTTACATATTAAAAATTGATTTCGATATTTTTTTGTTCTTAATAGGGATTTCAAAGCAGTAAGCAAAAGTTAATGCTATTTATGAGCAATTATAATAAATGTTTGAGAAGCAACTACTTTAAAGCAAAATAAACATTTGATTTGGTATACAATCCAGCTAAGATCATTACAGGAGCTCAAAAATATCATATAATTATTCGATAAAGTGACGAAACTATATTAACTAAGGAGTACTCTATTTCATAAAACAATCGTTAATGTAAAATTTTTAAAAGAATCCGGAAATTAAAAACGTTTGTAATACAGTTTCTTCGCTTTTTCGAATAATTATAGGATATTTTTAAGCTCCTGTAATCGTCTTAGCTAAATTGTATAGCAAATCTAATGTTTCTTTTGCTTCGAAATTGTTGCTTCTCAATAAATAAAAACATTTATTATAACTACTCATAAATAGCATTAACTTTTACTTACTGCTTTGAAATCCTTACTAAGAACAAAAAAATATCGAAATCAATTTTTAATATGTAAGAAAAACAAGTGTACAGTGTCAAAAATCGGTACGGATAATAATTTATAGCGAAAAAAAAATTGTTTCAATTTTCAATAATCGAAAAAAAATAGTAGCCACAAAGGTCCCAAAAAAACGAACGGCAGTTCCCGCCCAGAGATCAGCAGAATTTTTCATCGAGATTTGTCAACATCATTTACCTCACTCAAATAATTTAAACGTTAATTAGAGAGTAGAGACAGTTTCGAATGACATGAAATTTTGTTGATGATATATTTACCATTATATATTATATATTTCTTTGGCCATAATTTTATAAAAAAAAAAGTACTTAAATCTCGGATAAAACAGCGATTTTTTAAATTTTGCGATATTTAATTTGATTTATCTCGAAAACTACTGGTTCTACGATATTGGCGTAAATAACTTTTGTTGTAGGAAATCAAATTTCCTACAAAATAAGTTCCGTAAAATTTTGTTGTAAAGTTAGTGGTTGGCGAGTAAAATAAAAAAAACCATGAAATTCAAGAAAAAATTGGCTTTAAGATTTTTCACCGGTGAGGCCGGTTACAGAACGCAAATTAGCTACGAGCACTTTTAAAAAGGAACGATTCCTCTGTAATTTCCGCCTAATAGCAGTTATAATAATAGTTATAGATAATTGAAAAAAAAAATTAAAATTTATGTCTTAATTAAATGGGAAAATTTCAAATTCATTTAGCGAGTACTTAAAATTGAAATTAAGGGCTCGAATTTGGTGGAAATTTTTTTTTTTATGTCTAGAATAATATTTCGTCAATGGAGCAAAAAAAAATAGTCGTTTCAAATGAGCCACCCTAATATATATACATATATTTATGTAATAGAACGGACCTTTGAGGACACGATTGCGTCTACAATTCTTATCCGATCTTAATGAAATTTTCTACACTTATTTTATGTGTAATGACCATGGTTACTTTCGAAGATGGGCTGAATCGATCGATTATTTGAGAAGTTATGGCTGCTCGAAATTTTAACGATTTTTCAAAAAACTTAGTTTTTAATCACTTTTAAAAGCCATATAACTAAAACTAAAACTCATAGATAATTTCTGTAAAAATTATCTGAAAGCTTTTCTAATAAGCTTTAATTTATCACCTTAGGCTTCATGTTTTGACCATTTCTTCCAATAATTTGATAGCCTTGAAAATTTTAATGGAATCAAAAAATGTTTAAAATATGGTTTTCATTCCACATAACTTATGCATGTCCCATTTTAATCCAGTTTCGTCAGTTGTATTTTATTGTGCACAAAATAACCTGTAAATTTCACAGCTATTTTATATTTCAAAAGTATTTCTTTTATTATTTATGATGTTTCAATCGTACCTGTACGTCCTATAATTATAACTCGTCTTGTCATTGTAACAGCGATTACAATTATGATCTCATACCAATTAAATTTTCTATATATTATTTATGTCAAGATTAGTTTAGTACCTATATAATGTTATGTCAAATCACCTATCTTAAGTTCTCTATCGAAAATAATCGTTGTCCTTTTTTACCCTCACTCTTAGAAAACGAGCCTAATTTTATATATCATGACTGTACACTAACATGTACTTATACACTAACAAGATATGTATGTATAAAACTAACTTTTTATATCAATTAATTGAAAAATCTACCTTCCATTTCGGCTGCCGAATGGCCTTTTTTCATATACATTCGTCTTTGATTTACTGTCCTTTTCTCCGGCATTCAAGTGCTGGTAATTGAAGTCATAGTAAAATACAAGTTATAACAGGGCTATGCTGCTACTCTGGTCGTCCTTTTATCGAGGGCGCCACTGGAAGTAATAATGGCCTCTCAGAGCCGGTTCTTAGATCGTCAGGGTCGGTGTAATTTTGTTTAATTCTAAGAGAAGGAAGAGGAAGGATAATTTATAAATAATTCAGTTATATTTATTTCACAATTTTAACTTTTTTATTTAACAAACCTTTTGACCTCATAACCTTATAAACCTTTATATTTTTATAAACCTTATAACCTTTTATAATTTTATTAAACCTTATATACCTTATATACCTCTTTATTATTAAAGCCGCATTATTTTACCTAAACCTAATTTATTTATTAACCCGCGATATTTTATTTCCCTAGCGGTTATGCCGTAACGGTCAATTGTCGGTCAATGATGGAATAATTCCTTGTCAAAGATTCCTTCATCTTCGGTAATTTGACGGTGATTTTCAGGTGACATTCTGAAAGATTATCTTCGTTCATCAATCGAATTTATGTAGCTATCGCATCATAAAATTACATCGTTTCTATTAGAAGAAAAAGGCGAAATCGTAAGTGATTGTGAGCGTTTTCACTATGAATCGACCCATTGTGCATGCGGAAAGTACAGATTACCGCAAGTTCATTTAAAGCGTTTTTACCGACTATTCACCCGGAATTAACTCGCCTAAAACTTGCGTCTCACGGTTATTTCACTTTATATTCAAGGGTGATTTAATTGGTGTTATGACGTAAATTCGCCGCTAACGATCGGTCAAAAATTGATGACATGTTAGCAAATAGACTAATAATATATTCTTATGAAATGTTAGATGTTTATATAAATAATGTTTCTTCATACAAAATGTCATGTTATTTATGATAATTTTTTAACTGCTCATTATTTTTATAAAAAAAATTCAATTAATATCTTTTTATTAAAATGTATTTATTTAACTGTTACATTTAATTGCCTTGAGATTATAAGTATTAAATAATGATTGTAATAGAAGCATGTAATTGAATCTGTTACAAGATATGAGATACTGAAAAGATTAACAAACTTTTTATAAACTTGAAAATAAATTATAAACATTTTAAAAATCTATATATTATTCTTAAACATAGAATGATAAATTCTACTTGGAGTGACAAGGACTTTATTTTCAACATCGTTAATACTTTTACTATTATAAGTTATCAATAATATAGTTTAACAATTACTTTAGAGATTATGACTTAGTAACATCACATATCTGATCATTTATCATTTAATCTCGCCCTTCTCTTTCTAATCATCCTACTCTTCTTCTTCATTTTCTTCTTCTTCTTCTCTTGGCGTTCCACGATTTTTAATGGTGGATTTTTTAGATTTTAACAATGCTGAGACCCACTTTTTCATATTTGATAAAACTCGATCTTTTGGTGTATGCACCGGTATAGCTTGAATTTCTTGTAATTTAGTCATGATCTCTGTAAGTTAAAAATCATCATATTATGAATTTTCATTGATCAGTTTATTACTGAAATTATCAATTGATTAATAATTATATATGAGTTTCGATCCGTGTGAAATAGAATATTGAACTTGATTTAGTTATGCCACATATTTATACAATTCGATTTAATTATTTGAATGAATTTTTTATTAACTTACCCAATTTCCAATAATTTATAGCAAACCAATAAGTCGATGTCAATAAAAAATTATATTAGCATTTTATATAAAGCCATGCAATATTATTACTATTATTGATATTATTTATCGAAAATAGGGTTTTATTTTCGATCTACTATGACATTTCAAATTTATTTTAATTTTAAGAACATTTGACAAAGATCTAAGTACGTAAAATATTAAATAAAACAAGTCTATCTTGTGTGATTACCTATCAATTTTTTGGATTCTGTGTCTGTTACGATACGCATTTCAGGTCGTTTCGGGTCGTACGTAGTGAGTAGCTGGAGTTGCTCATATTTCGACCAAAACTGTGCCATTACTTCCTTGGCCCTGAATGAGTTAGTACTGGCAGTAATCGCAGAGTAGTATAAATTATAATCCATGGCAAAATCATTCAAAATTTGCACCTAGAAGATAAATATTTAACTATGAAGAACTTTAATTGAACTACCCACATGCTTACATTAAATTTAAAAATTCAAGCTTGCCTAAAGCACATATTTAGTACTGTTAGGAAAATAAAATTATTAGTTGCATAAATAATAAATGTAGCATATACATAGTTTTCTACCAAAAGTAGTTTCAAAGTTGTTGATAATTTCACTATTTTGACATTATCTGTTTTATAAATTAATATTAATCAACGAAAATTTTGAAATTTACAATGAAATAAATGCTAAAAATGAACAAATAAAAATGATGAACATCTTTTATATTTTTGAATTTTAAATTTACATAAAAAATTGATTGATTTTTTCAACTAACATCGTGGTAAAAAATATAATAGAATAAATTTATTTACTACTTTTTCAATATTTCACACGTCAAAAGCATTAAATCAGTTTCCCTTGTTAATACAGTTCGGTAGAAAATATTATTGGTTGGAAAGATGTAGGTAAAATAATTTTCATTAAATTAAATTACATGTACCTTATTATCTGCATTAAATTGTGGCTCTTCAACTTGGCAACAGTTTTCTTTGTTCGCTGTTGTCATTATTCTAGCGAAATTTGCCAAAGACTCATCAAGACTTTTTTTTGTTATACATACTCTGCGTAACTGATTAATTTGTCTACTATTAGTAGAAGTTACAGTTTGTATGTGATTTACTGTTTCCATCAAATTTATATTATTTTCGTTACGGGAGCTTGATGATGCGAAAGGTTCATGTGTTTCCCTCAAAGGTGACGTCGACCCAGAATTATCATCGTGCACATCATCATACGGTAAATCAGGAACGATAGTTTGATGACGGTTCCCCGGGACGGTAACGTCATTGTCATCGTCATCCAATAATGCATAAAAATGATCAGACTCATCATCATCCTTTGAATTACCACTTGGTATATTTTTCTGTAATTAATAACAAAATAATGATTATTATTGCTAACATACTGTGCAAGTTTAGATTTTTACTGTTGCATCAAATTATTTAATCGAAAATTACGTTACAAATAGATAGATCTTATCTTTCCAATTTTCAAGTAGTTAAATATAATTTTATTAACTTGATATCACTACTTCTATATTTATTTTTTAACATTGTCACAAAACTATCTCTCATAAATTATACATAACAAAAAAAAAATTTTTTCGAAAATAAAAAATTTTAACATTTACAAGTTGACGTCTGCTGTAATTATTTAAGTAAGCAAGTGGAAACTTATAAATAATACCTTTTTTTTAGCGGGTAATTTTAGATTTTTCTTAAGTCCTGCAGTCGGTGTTCCGATACTCGTTCTTTTTATAATAGGAATTCTTTTGTCTGTTACATGTTTATTTCTTTCTCGTAAGACGTCAGGGTCATCTGAAAGTAAAATATATTCATAAGACTGTTTAAACAACAAACTATTAAAAATCACTTACCATCATGATCAAAAATTTTTATTTTCACTTCGTCATCATTAACTGTGGTGATGTATATTGCACGATTTAAATCATCCTCACTTGTAATTTTTAAGGGGCCATGCTGAGTTTTTATGTAGAGCTTATTTCGATGAGCAATTTTATAAACAGAATTTCTTTCTACATCAGTTTTAATTAGCACCTATTTCGAAAGTACTGCCATTTTTAGTACTTAAATGAGATTATCAACGGTCAGTTGTCAAGAACTGAATGAAAACATTTAAACCACAAAGCAATCACTTGTGTTCACTTTTATCAGCGTCAGTAAATCAATTATAAAAAAATTAACATAGATTGGAATAATCTGTACAATTTAAATATCTGAACGCGTGTCAAGCACAATAAATCTATGTTATGATTTTTTTCGACAGTATAATCTATTACATTCATCGAAACTTCTACAAAAGTTTTGTTTACTTATACTGTCGCTTGTTAAAGTTCAGGATACAGTATAGGTTAAAGCGTTCTGGCGTGTTTATTCCCGCCACTGTTTAAGGCGCGTTTTCACTAAGCGCTGACAACGATCAAAATTGTATCTTAAAGCCAGTTTTTTAAACCAAGTTTATTTTTATCAGGGTTTAAATTAATATTGTCAGTATATTTATATATTAAAAATATATACATATACTGGCAATATTAATTTAAACCCGGATAAAAATAAACTCGGTTTGAAAAACTGGCCCTTAGGGTTCATAGATATATCCATGCTATCCTTATCTACTGATTATAAAACTACAATATAATTTAGATGGATATTTAGGTGATCATGTGCTATAAGTTTAAAAATGAAATTTATAAAAAATTAAGTCTA
Organism: Microplitis deprimator; assembly: GCA_964016945.1. Taxonomy (NCBI): domain Eukaryota; kingdom Metazoa; phylum Arthropoda; class Insecta; order Hymenoptera; family Braconidae; genus Microplitis; species Microplitis deprimator. Next base: position 2,320,833 of record OZ024715.1, on the reverse strand, counting down.
TAGACCATCTCGAGATATAAGAGTGCTAACAAAAATTAAGACAAATAATTAATCAACACGAAATATAGTTACAATAAAGACGGGATATCAAGTTGATTTCTCTATTTAGCTGCAATAAACTTTAGTTGATTTTTTCAACCGTAATTCTCATAAATAACACACATATTCAATTGAAGTTTGAATAAATTTGCATAGTTGAAAAAAAATACTAAACTGTTTCCAAACAATGTTCGTTGAGTTTTAGATTTGTGTTGTGATAAAAATATAGGTTATACACACCCGGTAAAAATTGATTTCATAGAATATTGATACTTAAATTTAGTAAGATTATATGGAATTTAAATAAAGTTCATTAAATTTTATAAATTAAATGAAAATTCCATAAATTTTCACAAAGTTTTATACAATATCATGGAAGGGTAAAAAATTTCATGAAAGATTTTCCAAGACAAAAAAATAATAATTTTCATAAACTCTTATATAATTTTGTATTAATTTAAAGAATTTTGTATAATTGTATGAGCTATGATTAAATTTTATAGAATCCCATGGTTAAGTAAAAATTCATACAATTATGTAAAATTTTATATAATTCAAGTTCTAGCATTTACTAAACTTCCAAAAAACATAAAGAATTTCTGTATTAAAATATCGCTCTACAGTTCAACTGAAAGGACTTCACAAAATCGGTATTTCTTAACAAAAATTTCGAAAACAATAATTAAAAATTCTACATAATAATAGATATCGTTATTTTACGTACTATAACTCTAATAATTATTTTAGGTATCCATCATGCCCAAACGAATTAAACCAGGTTCATCTCGTTCTGCCATGATAAAAAGGAATCGAAAAAGGCTAAAAAGTTTTCTGCTATCTTCCGAGAATGCGATCCATCCTATTCCACCAAATTTTCTTGAAAATATGGTAACTATAAAAAAGTTATTATTTTAGCGATAAGATACTACTATAATATTATAAAAATAAAATTTTCTGTTATTAATCCTAAAATCTGCCCTTTTAGCCTCAAACATCAGATTTACAAGCTCCATCTATTATTAATGGAGGTGAAGAAGAAGATCGTATTATGGACAACATTATAAACTTACATTATGATGGTGATACGTATTTTGGAAAAAACGATTATTATTTTACAGTCAGCCCTTCCGGCGAACTAAACGAAAACGTTTGTGATGAAAATGTTGCAGAGGAAATGATTGATATCGAGGATAATGATGATGATGAAGAAGGGTTCACCTACAGTTATGATAATGATAATAATGTCGATGACGATGATGATGTCGATGATGGTGATGATGATGATGATGATGATGATGATGATGATGATAATAATGATAATGACGATGATGATAATGATGATGATGATGATGGTGCCGATAATCCATTTTTTGCCGTCAGCAAAGTAAATTGTTTCCAGTTTCCGTTGATACCTAACAAGAATTTGTCAATCATCGATCATTTTCTATCGATTATAGCCACAGCAATTAAACATCACATGTCTTACGAAGCAATATTGGATATTTTCCGTTGGATGAAAGTGTCACACGCAGCAAATCGCTTACCAACGACTAAAGCAGCATTGTGGAATATTTTGAGCCGCAATAAGTCTATGATCACACCGCATTATTATTGCAAACTTTGTGAAGGATATTTAGGCACAAAAAATAAAAAGAACCTTTTAAAATTAATGTGTTTTTGTAAGACATGTGGTCCTAAAAAACCCGAAAAGCATCTTGGATGTTTTTACAGCATTAGCTTGATTTCACAAATAAAGCAATTATTTAAAATTCCTCATATTGCACAACCTTTACAGTACCGTAACTTAAGGGTGAAAAAAAAATAATGAGGCTTTTGAAGATATATATGACGGCTTAGAATATCAACGATTGTGTTCGCCAGGTAATTTTTTGGAACATTGATTTAATTTTTCCATCACTTTCAATACTGACGGGTGTCAAATTTTAAATTCATCAAAAGCAACTGCTTGGCCTATATAAGAAATATGTTCTACTAGCAGCCATATATGTTGGTGATACACATCCTAACATGAATAATTTACTTCGACCATTTACAGAACAAATGAGAAAACTTTTTACAGATGGTGTTACATGGAAACCATCGGAATCATCTGAGGTAACCTCAAAATTTATAGTTATAGCCAGTACTCTTAATGCACCAGCTCGTGCAGCAGTAGTTCGAATGAAACAATTCAATGGCTATTTTAGCTGCGTGTATTGTTATGCGAAGGGAAAAAGTACAGCAAGAAGATTGATTTTTCCATTTAAGCAATCTTACCTGAAATTACGAACTGAAAACGAACTCAAGGCAGACATGAAATACGTTATCCGTACTGGCAATATAAGGCATGGCGTGAAAGGTTATTCATCGTTAACAGCTCTACCTTTATTTAAGATAACTAAAGGAGTTATAGTTGAAACTATGCATTCTGTTTTCTTAGGAGTTGTAAAATTACACACAACAGTTTTGCTAAAAACAGTAGGAGCTCCTTATTATATTGGGAAAAAACAATCCTTACTAATTATTAATAAAACATTACTATCAATAAAACCTCCATCCCGCCGTTCTCGAAAGCCTCGAAAAGTAGAATCTTGCGTCCAATGGAAAGCATCTGAGTGGAGAAACTGGTTAGATTATGCTCCAGTGTGTTTAAAATCAGTTTTGGAAGAAAAATATATAAATCATCTGGCTCAACTTTCCGAAGCTATTCACTACTTGAACAGTGATTCAATAACGTTAAAAGAACTCAATCGAGCAGATTTTTTATTAAAGGAATATGCAAAAACATTCGAGCAATTTTTTGGGGAAGTAAAAATGTCATCGAATGTCCATTCTTTATCCCATTTAGTTGAGTGTATAAGAAATTGGGGTCCCATGTGGGCGCACAATGCTTTTACATTCGAATCGTGGAATCGAAAAATTATGGATTGCCTAACAAGTCCCGTCGGACGGGAAAATCAAATTATTACTCGTTTTTTGATGCAAAGATTCATCAATCATGTTGCTTTTGATGGATCTATTTCTAATGAAACTAGAAGTTTTATAGTTAAACAGTTAAGAGTAATAAATGACAGCAGCAGAATAGAACATCGAGATAAGTTTATTGTCGAAAAAGAGTCGAGAGCACGGTATTTGTTAGAAGAGGAATTTAAAGTCTTACATGTTGCTGGATACAAGCCTGAGCACCTTACAGCATATGAAAATATGCACGTAAATGGAGTTAAATTTTCTTGTCTCAATGAATCTAAAGTGACTAAGTTTTCGAACTCTTTCATATATAGTGATATTGATGGAACATTTTCTACAATCAACAATATCATACAATTTTATAGCAGTGGTGAAATTATTACCGGTATAATTGTTCAAATCTATAAGCATATTGGTTATGGATTTAATGCGGGTCATATCCATATGATTAAACCAAAAAAAAACTTTAAACTTTATAAGAAATACTTATATGATAAGACCTGCCATAAAAATGAGCACTGAAGATCTTACATTTGCTGTAAAGTTAGCAAATTGCTGGGAAACAGACTAAAAAAGATATATTTATAAAAGAAATGATCTATTTTTTAATGCTTAATGTATAATAAGATTAAAACAGACGTTAAAGTTTGATAAAAACAAATGTGCTAAGGCATACAATAAACAGTACAGCACCTGATGGAAGACAGAAAAAATGATTAATACTTTCAAGATCCAACCTACGTTTGTAATAGAAATTGTAATACTAATTTAATCAATGTATTTATTGCCATAAATGCAGATATTTCTATGGATTATTGTAAATTATATTGTTAATAAACACAAGTAACTCGTACATACAATTTGTTGTTAATAAATCCTATATATTTTAAACATACAAATTTTCAAATTCAAAAAATTTATTGAGAAGATAATAATATTATTATAAAAAATTTTTTTCAATATAAGCGTTACAATTTAACACAAATACTCAAGTATTTTTGAGTTTAATGAAAATTTAATAATTTTGAGTAATAATTTAAAGACCTTTCTATTATATCGTAAATTATTAACGAATAACAAACTATTGATTACATTAATTACAGTTCTAACACCAATCATTATGATTGGCTGCTACCAAACTACTTGAAAGATTTTGGACGGTAACGATTATAGTAAAACTTTCAGTAACTTAAAAAAAAATAAATATTTACATTACAGCTCACCAAATAATGTAAACATATAGTCTTTTATAATTATTATTACATAATCAATATTTCTTACCGTAATTCCGAAATTAAAATACATAATTAATGATTCAAATTTGTTGTTGACGGTAAAAATGCTAGTTTTGAAATTGCGGCTTTCTTATTGGTCCTCAGAACAAATCACAGGAAATATTTTTTTTTAAATTAAATTTTGAATAACTTTTATACAGAAAATTTTTTTATATTAACAATATTTTCACTAATATCAAAAAATATTTGACAACTATTTGAAACGATCTAAACAAACTATAGACTACTGAGCGTTATTTCTGTCAGGAAAAAAAAATGAGTAACCCTAAAGTTGCGCCAAAAGAAGTTTTCGTCCGAAAAAATTTTAACCTTACCGACACTTCTACTCTACCGACACTTGACCAGCAATTGACCAGGAATTTACTTATTAATCACTCGCCATTTACCAATTATATACTCAAAAATGATTAGCGTTCAATCACTTAATAACGATTTTATTGCTATCTAATGGCAATTGATTTTTCATGAAATTCTAATTGCCTATTGGTAGTAAGACCAAAAAAATACCGCTCCAAGCCAATTATTTGAGAGGTGTAATTCTACACATGTACGAAATAAAAATTCGCAAATCTCCGATTATGTTCGCTGTGTTCTCTTTTGTTTAGCTATCGAAATACCTTCTATCAACCATACATTTGCCGTGGAATAATTTCACAATGTCACCTGTTTTTCACCTTTAAACAACGACAATTCAACGATCGATAGACTAGTTTTTGCCTGTGACGTTACATGACGGTGATATCACCGTTATTAAACCATCATTTCACCGAGACCATGAATCCGCTAGGGTTATTAAAATTAGCCAACTACCTTTGGCATTTTACACACACTCACACTGAGTTAAACTATTTTCCCGCCAAATAAATAAATTAATTAATTTAGAGAGAAATAAATAATTTATTAATTAATTTATTATTTAATTTTATTTTCCCTTTATCATTACTATTATTAATCCCTCTTATTTTATCACTTTCACTGCTACTTATTTTACTCAATAATCCGGGACATTTTCACTAACTTTTTCACCCAAAAATCTTATACCCAAAGTTCCACTATCAGGTACTTTTATCACAATAATCATTTATTCTTATATTATTAATTTAACTTCCTTAAGTATTTATTTTATTTAATTATTGTTTCATTAACTAACCTCATTTTACTTATCTAATTATTATCGGTGACCTTGACCACGAGACTTATAAATATTACCGAGACAATTAATTTGATTTATTATTATTTTATTCGTTTTATTAATTAACTTAATTATAATTACTTAATTAATCAATATTATTGACTAGTAATTCGTGACTAGATTCGACAGCTTCCGGTGCGTGGGTCACACGACCTACCTGGAAACTTCTAGAATATTTCCGGTTACCTGCCTGGAAATATTTTACGGCGCAAAAGCTCCGGCTACTTGCCTGGAGTTAATTAATTAATGAATTTTATATATGTCAATTCCAGTTAATTTTAATTAAATTTTATTTACGAATTAATTTACTTTGAATTATGGATGCGACGATACCTGACACACGACTATGTATTTAATAATTTGTTCCGGCTTCCTGTCTGGAATCAAATTTAATAAATACCTTTTCAACAATTAAGTTTTTCGCCGATCTGTCCTCGTCGGGGCGTTCGTCCTGGTATTGTCGTCTTGTCCTGCACTGATAAAAAAACTATCTTGATTCAAAAAAAATTTTTTTTTCAAAATGTGGTTCTTGTTTCAAAATTTTTAATTGTTTAAATTCAAGAAATAAGTCTTTGAACCGAAAAATTGAAATTCTCGGATAAAGAAAAAAAATTCTTCGTTAGAGAATTTTATTCTTCGATAAAGCCTTTTTTGTTTTGAAACAAAATTCTGACATATTTCGCTTAAGAATTTCTTGCTCTTGGATTAAGATAGGCAAAACGTAGGTTTGACATTACCGACTTGTTTCGAGAATGGCGCGATTTTTAAATCAAGATATCAATTTACTCAGCTTGAACAAAAATTTTTTTTTTATTTTAAAAATAAAAAATTTTAAAGTGATTTTTTAGGACTACATTCATTTACTTCAGATATGTTAAAGTTGAAATTTATTTAAAAAAATTTTTTTTTTTCATTACTTTAAAAACATCTTTCATCAAGGAATTATTACTTGAACCAAAAATTTTGTTCTCAAAATAATAATACGACATTTTTAGTTGAAGAGACAAGTGGTCTTGCTTGAAGAATCAATAGTATCGATTGAAGATAACATAGTTTCGGGTCAAGACACGATAGTTATCTATCAAAGATACAAAATCTTTAGAGCCAAGAAAATCTAAATCAAGACAAGAATTTCTTGAAGCAAGATAATTGGTTTTCTTTAAAAATAAATTCTTGGCTTAAGAAAATATTTCTTGAGTCAATATAAAATTTCTATCAGTGTGGTAAATTTTGTCTCGTATCTGTACCGGTAAATTTTCGTCCTTGTCTCGTTCCTTCTCTTTATCTGTGTATATCTGCTTCCGATTCTCAATCTTCTTCGTGCTTAATCAGACGCAATCAGTAATATTTATAAAGGATACCGGCTACCTGCCTGGTATTTATTAACAAATTTAGAAATTTCTATCGCTTGGTTCCGCAATCGAAAAACCAAGCTATCAATGAATAATTATTTGATTATTAATTCACGGCGTCTGGTCAGATGTTATACTATTCACCTGCACGTCTTGATGGTTCGGTCGTTCCGGCGATAAGTATCGTTTCTCATTCCGGTCCCCGTTTATAATTGCTCGCTCCCCGCATGACTTCGGGCCTCTTCGGACTTCCGACACTCCTACTTAATTCTAATTGGGGGACTGACAGTCAAACATTTGAAATTTTAACTTCCGAACGACTAGTCGCAACCTACCCGGAATAACCCTGGGTGGTGAGATCATGTGATCGACCGTGTGCATGCTAGATCTTATTTTGACTTAATTTGTACTAGTCCTTCGGCTGAAGAGGAGAGCCCGTATACATTTTGTTGGCACCGGGTACACTCAACGGTTTCTTACGTATTTTGAGCCGGGGATCACGAAAATTGGGTCCATTTTGTTCAAAAGTGGTGCAAACAATTGTTAATAACAATTTAATTGTTTAAATCGGAATAACTCCCGAACGGCTGGTTTGTTGGGGCAGTGTAGAAGAAAGAAAATATTCAGAATGAAAAAATACACAAAAAAGATATTATAGTGGTTTTTCGTATCTCAGATATTTTGCGAGATATAACCAAAAAACGAGGACGCGCTCGGACCTCTCACTCACGCACAAGCGGCTGCCTATGCGCGAGCTCTCTCTTGCGCCAAATCGCGTCAGATGCTTGATAGGCCGAAATTTTTCTAAGTTTTTTACACTAAAAATGAGAGAAAAAATAAAAAAAATCAATAAAATGTCGATACCACCAATCGACTGTATTTTTCCTGAAACGAATTTCTGTCGTATCGTCCGGAGACGTTTTTTTTTTTTTTAACAAATGTTATAAACAAATTCGGAGACACGGCAGTGTCTCGCGCCAAGTACACGTTCAAACACATAATATGTGTGCGTGTACATGGGCGGCGCGAGGCGACTGTGTGTGTCTCTATTCCCGAGTCAGAGGCCTGTTTAACCTCACTCGTATTTTCAATGATTTTAAATTGATAATTATCAATAAATATAGCATATTTTTATATTTTATCTATTTATTTATTAATAATTATCTTATTGCTATCGAATTTACTCATAATTTTCGTAATTTTATGATCTTATAAAAAAACAATTTTTAAAAAATTTCTCTTACGCCGATTTAGGGATCCACAGAGAAAAATTCCGATTTTTGTCTAATTTTCGCCTTTCAGCTGACTTTATATCGTAGTATGCAATGGAAGTAGCTAACTCAAATTTTTTTTAATAGAAATCTCTTCAAGTTAGCAACTTAACAAAATTAAATTTCTATAGTATGTGTATCTTATTGGAAACCTTATAAATATATATATATATATATATATATATATATATATATATATATATATATATATATACCATAATAGCACAATTTGCTTTAGTAAAAGTTTACTTACAAAAATTTCGTTGAATTGTTCGTCAAATTTCCATCAAATTTGGACTTTCCTATTTTTTATGACAATTTGAATGCAACTTGCTATTTAATTTGACGTAAATTTACTACCCGAATTAGAATGCAAATTTACTTCAAAAGTTTGACTAGAAAGAAGTTGTCGTCAATTTTCAGGCAAATTTCATGTCAATTTATTGTTAATTTGACTTGAAAGATTGTTAAGTATTTTTTTACCGTCAAATTGTAGACAATTTTACGTATAAATTCCCTTACCTTCTAAAATAGTTAGAATGAACATTACCGACTTTTTTTTTGTAAAAAGTTTCCTTTAAATTGAAGCAAAATTAACCGTAAATTTTTTTATTTTCAAGTTTTGCTGTCAAATTGTCAGCAAATTTGAGCATTAAAATTCAGGTAATTTCAACACCAAATTACCGTCAATTTCAAGCTAAAATGGCTATTTGGGTAGTCAGATTTGCCGAGTCAATGTTTGTTCAGTAAAAATTATCATTAACTTGACGACAAGCTGTTGCCAATTATATAAGATATTTCAACTTTTGACTACAATATGAAATTGATAGGAAGTGTTGATGGAAAGTTGTGGAAAAGAATCTGAAGAAATACAGTTATTTTGATTGAGTGGAATCCCTGATAGCCAGAGTTCCTGATCAAAAAGTTGGTGTACCTGAGTTGCGACCAACTTGACGACAAGTTGTCGACAACTTTCAGCTTGTGTAACTGTTGACTACAAGTTGCTCAGAAACTTGGCGACAATCTACTGCCGCAACCTGTCACCAAGTTTCTGAGCAACTTGTAGACAAGTTGTCGGCAACAGTTACACAAGCTGAAAGTTGTCGACAAGTTTCTCGGAAAGTTGCCGTCAACTTATGGAAATGCCAACTTTTGCGGCCAACTTGGCAACAGGTTGCGGCAGTAGGTTGTTGACAAGTTGCGGCCAACTTTGCTATCAGGGATACAATTGCCAGAAATTGACGTAGAATCGACTGTAGAGAATTGTTGTTTAATTAGTTAACCATAACTTTTGAACGACTTCCTGTCAAATTGAAAACAATTGTTGTTTTTCGGTAACTTTCTCGTAACTTTCAGGCTACTCCTCCCTTAAACTTACCTTCCAAAAGTGGCAGTTGATAATTATTGAAATTTATCTTAGTAATAAATGGCAACAATTTGTCGTCAAATGAAAGGAAACTTTTAGTGAGCAAAAGTTTACTCAAAAAATTTGGTTATCTGCTTCAGTTACCATTTTGCCCGCATATTATTATTAACGTAAAATTTAACGACGGAAATCTACTTCTATGATTAGGCGGCAAAATATAAGTAATCTCTTGCTCAGAAATCCTGGCTATTTGATTGGGGAAAGTTGCAGGAAAGTTGGTGTCAACTATGAGAAAAGCATCAGCTCTTGGCAGTCAACTTTACGTCGAATTCTGACCGTAAATTTCTAACATATCGTAAATAGAAAAACAACCGAACAACAAGTTGATATATATTTTCTATCAAATTGTACAGAAATCTGATGAAATATATTTAAGTTTGACAACAATATGAGTACGACTTGAACTATTTTAATAACCTCTTTATCTGCAAATTGATGTTAAATTAGAAATTCAGCTCACTCGAAATTTACGGCTGGTATTGGACGGCAAAATGCCAGCAAAAGTTCTCTAATAGCCACTTTGCATTGAAATTGACGGTAATTTGATGTTGAAATTACCTGAAATCTGCTGCCCGAATTTGCAGACAATTTCACAGCAAAAGTTGAAAATAAAAATTTGCGGTTAATTTTTCTTTAATTTTAAGGTAAACTTGTACGAAAAAAAAACGGTCGGTAATGTTCATTCCTACCATTTCAGAAGGTAAGCAAATTTATACGTAAAATTGTCTACAATTTGAGCGTAAAAATATACTTAACAATTTTTCAAATCAAATTAACGATAAATTGACATAAAATTTGCCTGAAAATTAAGGACAACTTTTTTCTAGTCAACTTTTGATGTGAATTTGCATTCTAATTCTGGTAGTAAATTTACATCAAATTCAATAGTAAATTGCATACAACTTGTCGTAAAAAATGGAAAAGTCCGAAGTTGACGGAAATTTGAAGAAAAATTCAACGAAACTTTTGTAAGTAAACTTTTGCTCAAGCAAACTGTGCTATTAGGGTTAGAGTATAATTTGCGGTTATTATTCTGTTAATTTACACTTATGTCGTGGTTATATTTTAAGCAATTAAGTTTACTACCCTAATAGCACAGTTTGCTTTAGCAAAAGTTTACTTACAAAAGTTTCCTTGAATTTTTGTCAAATTTCCGTTAACTTTGGACTTTTTTGTTTTTGACGACAATGGGGTTCCGTCTTTGTCAAACTCGGCCCAGGGGGCAGCATTACCGCTAATTCGGTGGCGCACCAAAATTTAACGTTAAAAATAATTTCTTAACTTGTCTAACAATATAGATACAAATAATAATAAATATTTCACATGTGATGTTGCACAGTTAAAAGAAGATAACTCAACTATCTATTTACCTGTGTAATAACTTTCATTTTTTTCAACAATAACATCCTTCGCGAAATGGTTAGGATATAACCTCGACGATTTCGAAGACCGAAAATTTACATTTATAGCCTTTTCCCAAAGAGCCCGAGGTTTTTCATCTTTGGGAAAATCGAAATTTGCTTTTCCTTTACAAAAAAGAACACAACACTTCCCCATATTCTGTATGATTTTTTAATTTTTCTGATATCGAATATATATGATAATCATGCGACTCTTGTAGCTACTCCAAAACACATATGTAATTGACAAATATACTGTACATTTATTATGGTCTGACATTTATATTATTTATACGGAAACATCATATAATTGATTGTAAATTTGAAAATTACTTGAGTTTTTTTTCTAAATCACTCTAGAACAAAGTCTTTGTCTTTTTAAATTTGGCATTTAAAAATGTGCGCTCTACCGAATTCGCGGTAATGCTGCTCTCAAGCGGAGGAGTTTGGCAAAACAGAACCCCATTTGTATGCAACTTGCTATTCAATTTGACGGAAATTTACTTTCCGACTTAGAATACAAATTCACTTCAAAAGTTGACTAGAAAAAATGTTTCGTCAATTTTCAGGCAAAGTTTTACATCAATTCATTATTAATTTGACTTGAAAAATTGTTAAGTATTTTCTTATTAATATTATTTCATACCAGAGAAAATGTTTTCATCGAAAAAGTAGTAAAATCAATAAAAATTATCTGTTACAAAAAAATTTGAAATCGCCCCAAAAACAGATTCTCTGTAAATGGTTGCGCCAAGTACACGTTCAACATTGATCTCAGGTTACATAATGAATAATATTTTCACAAAAAAAGATGAAATCATAAAACACCAAGTAACTGAGATTTTTAATAATTAAAAAAAAAAAAAATTTTTAAATAAAAATGAAAAAAAAAAATACTTGAACGTACTTGGTGTGCGTAAATGCAAAAAATTAATTATTCAGTCATGTGATATGCGCAACCATTTACAGAGAATCTGTTTTTGGGGTGGATTTTTCCAAAGTCCAGATTGGATTCAAAAAATCGATAAAATGTCGATACCACTAATAGACTGCATTTTTCCTGAAACGAATTTCTATCGTATCGTCCGGAGACGTTTTTTTTTTTAACAATTGTTATAAACAAATGGATTTTTCCAAAGTCCAGATTGGATTTAAAAAAATCGATAAAATGTCGATACCACCAATCGACTGCTTTTTTTCTGAAACGATTGGTGGTATCGACATTTTATCGATTTTTTGAATCCAATCTGGACTTTGGAAAAATCCATTTGTTTATAACATTTGTTAAAAAAAAAAAAACGTCTCCGGACGATACGACAGAAATTCGTTTCAGGAAAAATGCAGTCGATTGGTGGTATCGACATTTTATTGATTTTTTTTTATTTTTTCTCTCATTTTTAGTGTAAAAAACTTAGAAAAATTTCGGCCTATCAAGCATCTGACGCGATTTGGCGCAAGAGAGAGCTCGCGCATAGGCAGCCGCTTGTGCGTGAGTGAGAGGTCCGAGCGCGTCCTCGTTTTTTGGTTATATCTCGCAAAATATCTGAGATACGAAAAACCACTATAATATCTTTTTTGTGTATTTTTTCATTCTGAATATTTTCTTTCTTCTACACTGCCCCAACAAACCAGCCGTTCGGGAGTTATTCCGATTTAAACAATTAAATTGTTATTAACAATTGTTTGCACCACTTTTGAACAAAATGGACCCAATTTTCGTGATCCCCGGCTCAAAATACGTAAGAAACCGTTGAGTGTACCCGGTGCCAACAAAATGTATACGGGCTCTCCTCTGCAGCCGAAGGACTATACGCGGTAAATTCAAATTTACCCCGTTACAAAGTAAGACAGAGAAAGAACACGGTCTTCTCGAGGGCCCATATTCACCGACTCAATATCCCTCTCGCTCAAAAAATCCCTGACCTACCCTAACGCCACGCAGGTCATTGAACGGGATGGTCTATAGTACATCCGCTCGGTACGAATAGACAAATAAGTTGTAAAACAACACGAAATTATAACATTCTTATATTAGCCACGTGATCGCAAATCCTTGGTTGAATGACAGAATAAAAATAATTTGTAAATTAATAATCGGTGTCCGATCCCTCATACTTTCTCACACTAACCACGTGACGTTCAATCGAACTCCTTGGCTGAGTTATAAAACAAGGAAAATCGGCATTCCAATACTAAATAATGAATTGAAAATTACCCTTTCGCCCGTCGCCTTCACTCACTCCGATCGTGACATTCTTAAATTAATTGAATACATTGTATATGTTTATTCATTGCTGAGAAATGAATAGACAATTGTTTTATGTTATTACGATCATTTAATTCAAGGACTGTTTATCTAAATTTCGTTTTATTATATTTATTTTATTAAGTTTCAATTATGGTAAATAATTATTAGGTTTATTCATTTACTTTGTACATTAAATAACGTACTAATAATGAGTAAAAATTTATGTACTACGAATGAACGTCAATTCATGTACTAGAATAATATACTAAATTTCTTGAATTTATGTTTAATAATTATGTTTACTTGTTAATTGTTTTTTTCATTTACTTTATTTTACTGTAAAGAAATTTTTTTTTTTTTTTTTTTTATTTTTTTGAAGATAAAAAAGAAATTAATGTAACGGGACTGTTAGGTCCACCTCCGTTTGACGGGAGGCCGATTCCTCGCTCTTTTGGGCATACTCACGCTGCGTAACCCTATTGTATGTACTGACTTCCACCATATATTATAAAAGCGAAATGTGAGCATACGCTCACATTAGCTTACCCATTAGGCATGCGTTGCATGTGGGTGCCTTACCAACAGCCACCACGAGACCAACCTCATTTGGACTCAAACACTCCTCCCATCTCGGAAAATAGAGAGACTCTGGTCGAAGTGGGGCTTGGAATGAGTCCCCCATGGTCCCAGACTTCGGCTCTGGTCAACTGGTTGCGTATGATTAGTGGTGGGATGCAACTTCTCCCCATACGGGCTTCTTCCACTTATAAACACTAAGATTTTTCAGAAAAGCCATTATACACACTTATCATCCATCCCCTGTGTTCTCTTATCTCCGAGTTTTTTGAGGACGCCATCTATGTTTTGAGACACAAAAATGGTGGCGATAGGTCCGCTCGGGATTTTTTTGAAGATATCAATCCAATGTTTAAAAACATAATCAAAATTTGAAAAAAAAAAAAAAAAAAATTTAATGGAAAAAAAAAATTAATCGTCGAATGGAAAGAAAATTTTTTTTTTTTTTTTTGGTATTTTCAAAGTTATCAATTCAATGTTTAGAAACATAAAAAAAAAAAAAAAAAAAAAAATTTAATAAAGAAAAACAATTTTTTGAAAAAAATTTGAAAAAAAAAAAATTGCAAAAAAAACGTGTAACATCTTGATTTATATCACCGTACGCAACTTTCTTGAAATTTTCAGACAAATCGATGATGTGCCGTATTCGGAAGTATAGCCACACCTTTTTTACCATTTTTCTCGGATACTCTATATACTAATGCTCTGATCTTCGTCGAAATTCATTAAAATCTTTTTTTTTATCACTGACATTGATTTCTGCCTGACTACATTAATTTTTGGAACATAATCAAAAGCAAAAATTTTAAAAACGCTCTTTTATCAAGTATTTTCGATGTGTTGAAGTTCTCGAGTTCAATATCAAATTTACCTATTTTCAAGTTTGAAATCACCAATGTATCCAAAGTTATTATCGAGTTAAAAATATTGAAAATAATGTTTTCGAGCCCTTTGAGCTCGAAAACAGCGGGAAGTTATAGAGCTGGCCCGCAGGGTCAACCGATTTACAGATTTTTTAGTAGATTTCATAGAAATCTAACTATTGTATTTATCCTCATAATGGAATTTTCGAAAAAATGTACTACCTCTCAACCCAGCTCGACGAGCTGAGTCAGAAAATACATTTGGTTCAAAAGTTTATATATGTATTGATATATATATAGTAGGGCGTTTAAAAAAAAAAATAAGAATCCTTTTTTATCTCGGAACTAGGCTCAAAAGTTTCGTTTAGTTGCCAAAATAGACCTCTGAAAATATGAGCCCTTAATATTAATATTAAGTTTGTCGGCATCGCACTTTTCGATTTCCCATAAGAATAACAGGAAAATTTTTTTTTTTCTTCTGTCTTTTGAAACTAATGAACTGTAGATTACATTGTAATGTCCATCAAATATTTTTGTAGAGAATTGAACGCTCTACAAAAAAAGTTTCTTTTCATTTTTTAATAAATACATCTGTTCAAAAATTATTGGAGCTGGAAGTCAAATCTACAGTAAATTTCGAGATCTTTTAACTTTTTCAGCAAAACTATCAGACTCATCAAAAAATGTCATGAACCTTCTTTTTAGACAATTTTACTCCCTACAAAGTTTTTTTCACAAAGTTTATTCAAATTCCGCATTGTTTTCTAGTTATTTTCATTTTAATGCCAAGCTCATAAAAATAATAGTCTCTTAATCGATTTTGAGAACTTAATTGTCAAAAAAAAAATGTCAATTTTTTTTACCGCCGGCATTAGCGTTACCCAAAGCATACCACGTGGAGGTTACTCGGTCGGATTTACGCTTGCCGGAGGTAAAAAATATTGACGTTTTTTTTGACAATGATAAATCATTGCGTATACAACGAAACAAAAAATTTCGAAAAAAAAAATTTTTGAAAAAAAAAAAAATTTCTTGAAAATTTTTTTTGATCATCAATCTTTTTGATCAAAGAAATCAAGATTATTAGTGTAGAAAACATTATGAATTATTGAAAAAATGACCAAAAACCGAGAAACTACCAATTATAGTGATTTTTGGCAAAATCGATAAATTTAAAGCTTCGGGACACTAAGAAAGAAATATCGCAGCGCTTTAAAATTTTCAGGGTTTTTTTTAGAACACTTTGAGGTTGAAAAAAAAAAAAATGACGATATCCTTTGTTCATCCGTTATATCCAAAATTATAGCAAGATTTCCGAATATCCTTAAATATGCGGATTTTGACCTGTTTTTTAATAAACATTATCGCTTCAAAAAAAAATTTTCTATCAAAAGCCAATAATTTTGTCTTATAGAGAATGTTTTCCAGTTTTTAAAACCCTACTTTCATTCTCTGTACAACCAATACTTCCGGAGTTATTCATTATCAAACCCAAAATGGACTTTTTTGCTTTGATCAATGATAACTCGGCGCCAAATCATCGTAGAGACTTTTTGAGGCCGCCAAATTAAAGAGCATAAAATTTTCTAAGAGTCATAAGGTGAGATTATCAAAAAAAATTTATTGAAGCCCATAGACTTGTTGGAAGAGGAGCCAAAATTTTGAAAATTTTTTTTTCGTCGGTTTTGTTAAGATTACTCTGGAACCTTGCATGATAAAAAAATTTTAGGTCCAGATCTGAAAACTATAAACTTGAGGCTGCAGTTTGCTTTTTTTTTTATTTTTTCTACGACCATTTTTCACCGAGTTACAGCATGTTGAAAATCACCCAAAAATTTCGAATTTTTTTTCTATCCCTTAATTTTTGGGACCAGTGTATTAGCGCGATTCAAAGAATAACAAATTTCTTTCTTTTTCTCGCAAACAGGTTCAAAAGTTTCATTTAGATAAAAAAAGACGCCTGTGAAAATTAGAGCTCTTAATATTGTTATGTCAGAAATTGACATAAATAAATGTTTTATGGGTATTTGGCCCAAGCCGAAGCCTATAGACCGGGAACCCCAGAGACCTTTTATTAAGGAGGATAGGTTTAATTTTTTTTGTTAATAATACGATATTTAAATTTTAATTTCTACTATATTGTCAACTCATAAAACAGTTATTCATGATTAATAACAAAAGTATTAGGTGGCTAGCAGCCGACCCTAATTACACAATTGAAAAATTACATTTACTATTTGGATTTTACATTATATATGTTCGAATTTTAATTTTATAATTATATAATTCGGACATTACTAAATTGAACATTTTAAAATTGATTTTATTCTTTAATTGTGAATGACACGTAATTGAATTTTAATTTTATAATTCATGTAACTAAACACTTTTAAATTTTATGTAATATTTTGATTTTTAATATACACGTGTTTTAATTTTAATTTTATAATTCATGTAACTGAACAATTTTAAACTTCATGTAATATTTTGATTTTTAAATTACACGTGTTTTAATTTTAATTTTATAACTTGGACATTACTAAATTGGACATTATTTTAAATATATTTCATTCTTTACTTATAAATGACACGTGTTTGGATTTTAATTTTAATATTCATGTAACTGAACACTTTTACATTTTATGTAATATTTTGATTTTATTTTGTTATACCTGTTTTCCTGTGTAAGTACTTGATGAGCTTCAAAATAATATACTAGTTTAATTAATACTACACTTTTCTTTTTCTTTTTCTTCATTGTGACCACTTGTTCGCACCTTGATGATTGCAGCCAGACGAAAGCGAGTAATTTTTTTGTTTCTCAGGCCCAAAATTTTCTTATCTTGGTCGGCGCACGCATTATTCTCCCCACTAAGATTTTCCTTAATAGATATTTCGTTGTTTACGTGGTTCATTGTATATTATAAAATTTATAAATAAAAAAAAAATTGTTTTTGAAAATTATAAAAATTAATCGGACGTAACAATATCAACATTAAGAGGTTCCGCATTGCACTTTTCTATTTTCCATAAGAATAACATGGAAAAAATTTTTTTTGCGTCTTTTGATTTTTATTAGCCAACGATGCGTCATAAGAATAATTGGCAGGGATATTTTTGTAGGTAAGTGAATGCTTCACAAAAAAAGTTTCTTATCATTTTTTGATAAATCTATTTGTTCAAAAGTTATTTGAGGTTGAAGTCGAATTCATATTAAATTTGGAGATCTTTTTACTTTTCTAGCGAAACTATCAGACCTATTACAAAATATCATAAGAACTTTTTTGTAGACAATTTTATTCCCTAGAAGTTATCTTTGTAAAGTTTTTTTGAATTCTGCATTGTTTTCTAGTTATTTTTGTTTTAATGTCAAGCTCAAAAAAAAAGGTAGTCTTCTGATCGATTTTAAGAGCTTGACATTACCTTAGATGAGTTCGAAAATGAGCCAATTCGGCCAATAAGTTCAGAAGTTATGGTTAATTGAAATTTTGTACAATTTTCAAAAAAAAATTTGTTTACTGCCTTAACTGGATGTAACTTTTATGCGGAAGGAGATAGTTTATTTCCGTTTGTTCTATGTGAAAGCTCGTTTGATTGCCTTAAATTTTCCTATACAACTCATTGATTTAACCAGTTTTTCTGATAGATAAATGGTTTTGAACATTTACAAAATATTATAAAAATAATTTTATGCAGGTTGTCACTTTGATTATCACCACAGTTTTAAACCGATGGATTTGAAACTTAGTATACGAATTCTGTGGGTGACTACCTTGATCGAGTTGGAGAATGAGCTTAATCGGTCAATTAGTTTAGATGTTATATCATTCCAAAATTTTCCAAATGTCAAAAATTCAGATTTTTACTTATTCTTTCTCTGATATTTTTCAAATGTTATAACTTATCAAGTTTCTATAAAATTCATCTGAAAGCTCTTCAAATAAGCTTTAATTT
This sequence comes from Microplitis deprimator, assembly GCA_964016945.1. Taxonomy (NCBI): domain Eukaryota; kingdom Metazoa; phylum Arthropoda; class Insecta; order Hymenoptera; family Braconidae; genus Microplitis; species Microplitis deprimator. Next base: position 2,302,250 of record OZ024715.1, on the reverse strand, counting down.
TCATGCCTATATATGTGTCTAGACCAATGAAATTTCTTATCTTACCACTCATTAAATGAAATTTTGCTATTGCATTGGTTCTCCTACTTTCAATAGATTTCATAGAATCCTATCTACTGTATTCATTAGTAAATTTATGAAACTAATTGAATATATATTATTGCTGTGTAATACTCATACAATCTAAATATCTCAATTCAAGTGTGTAAATTCAATTTTGTTTTATTAACAGTGTTTATGACTGATTTCAAGTATAACACTTAGATCTATCATAATTAGAGTTTCAACTCAAATTATGTTATTTAATTTTGTATTAACCATTAATTCTATAGTAAAAAACACAGAAAACTTTTTCGTAGATAATTTAATTCTCTTTAACTTCAATTTTTGTTATTCAACTTACCATTCCGATAATTTTTTTAATTTTCTAATTTCAATTCTTAAATTTTTTGCATTTTAATTTAAATTTTCTGACAATTTTTTTTTTTCTATAACCTTGAGAATTTCTGAGAATGTCAAAAAAAAATTAATTTTGTTATTAATGTTTATTTGAAACTTTGAAATAATCAAATAATGAGAAATCTATTTCCATTTTGGCTGCCGAATGGCCTTTTTTATGTTTTCATAGTATCAATATTAGGATATTTAAAAAAAAAAAAAAAAAATTTATTTTGTTATCTCGGAAAAATGTTTAAGTTTCATTTTAATATAAAAATATGCCTATGAAGATTAAAGCTCTTAATATTAACAGTAATAGGTTCCGCATCTCTCATTTCTATTTTCCTTAAGAATAACCTAGCCCACTCAAAGAGACCTAATAGACATAGAAATAATTTTTTTTCTGCATTTTCTAATTTTTGTAACTACCTAAAAATTCGTTGTAGGAAAAATTCGCAGATATAATTTTGTAGGGAATTGAATGCTCTACAAAAAGAGTATCTAATCATTTTTTGAATAAATCTATATGTTCAAAAGTTATTTGAGTTTGAAGTCAAATTTATGGTAAATTTTGTGATCTTTTTACTTTTCCCGTGAAACTATCAGACATCACAAAATGTCATAGGATTTTTTTTATAGATAATTTTATTTCTCAAAAATTGTCTTTTATAAAGTTTTTTAAAACTCCGCATTGTTTTCTAGTTATTTCCATTTTAATGTCAAGCTCTTGAACATAATTGTGTTCTGATCGATTTTAAGAGCTTGACATTGAAATGAAAAAAAAACAAAATAATAATAATAACTAGAAAACAATGCGGAATTTTGAAAAACTTCGTAAAAGATAATTTCTGATACATAAAATTATCTTTAAAAAAGGTCTTAAGACATTTTTGGATGTCTGATAGTTTCTCTGGAAAAGTAAAAAGATCTGAAAATTTACTATAAATTTTATTTCAGGCTCACATAACTTCTGAACAGATGGATTTATCAAAAAATAATTTGATAATTTGACTTTTTTTGGAGAGCAAGATTCAATTTCCTACAAAAATATGACTATCAACTTTAAGCGTATGACACAGGAGATCTTTCTTGTAGAGAATTTTATTCCCTACAAGACTGCTGAATTCAAAAATCGGAAAAAAAAATTTTTTGACATAGTTATTTACAAAATAGAAAAAACAAATTTTTTTTTAATGTATTTTAAATGCAGAAAAGTTTCTATCGATTCTGTTACTATTTTTTAAGAGCTTATGATTTGTCAGGAGAACCTATTGCAAACAATCTAAAAGTTGCCTAAAATGGGCAGCAACAACTTGTAGTAGAAATTATTTAATTTATTTATTCATTGATTAAGTAACTAATTAATTAATTAGTTTGGAGCAAATACAGTTTATGTTTACATTAGGTTCTCCTGACATATCATATGCTCTGAAAAACTGGTAACAGAATTGAAAGCAAATTTTCTGCACATTAGAACATCACTTTGTTGTTTAATTGAATTGTTATGGGTATTTTATTATTATAAACAATGTATATTTTTATCAATCAAGTAATAATTTTTGATAAGCAGTATGAGAATCTCAAAATCACAATTATGAACGATATTCTAATGCAGATAAAAATTACTAGAAAGATTAAATGCGACAAATGTCAAAACGAAGAAAAAGTATTGTTAGAAATATCGTTAATATCAATAGTTTAATGTTAGTTTTAATACTTCAAGTGTGAAAACTATCTCTTGAGATCATAGTTTCCTGGAAATATTAAATTCAATAAGTTTCATACATAGCAACATTGTTTTCTAAGCGTTTAATAATAAATTTAAATGTAAATTTTGAAAAAAAATTACGTTCAAATGGCTGCAGAAAAAAATTGGCTAATGTTTTTCATTCGATCAAAAGTTATTTTTGTAGAGAATTGAATTCCCTACAAAATGGCACCTTGGCCATTTTTTAATCAGTTATATTTAATGAGTTGTAAAACATTAAGTTGGGATAAAAAAAAGTTTTTTTAAAAAATTCTTATTTACACGAGCGCTAACTGAAAAATGGACATATCGAGCTGAAATTTTCAAAAGATTTTTTTTTCAGTGAGACAACCTAATTTTTGTATGGGGCCGAAAAAAAAAAATATCGATTTCATTTGGCACAGTCTAATATATATATATATATATGATGGATGAGATGGATAAAATTCCAAAACGATCAAAATGACGAAACCCTAATATACATATATAAATTGCAAAATTGTAATTTCTCATTTCTTATATATTGAAAACATAAATATGACATTTAAAAAACAAAATTTCTTATTCAAGCCAAAACATTTAGCAAACCATGAAAAAAAAAAAAAAAAATAGTATAAATAATAATTTTAATAGGAGTTTTTACTTTTTTCTCTTGCACCCAAATGAGCGAACGGTAATATTTTTCTTGCACTAACCAGTAATTAGGAACTTTGGCACTTATAGATACAAATGTATGTTTATTTTTCTCTTAAACAAACGAATTTTATCGAAAAATTATCGCGCACTTCGCTAGATGAGACAGGAGTGCATCAATGTGCAGTTTATAGTTTGCATTTAAAGACTTTATTTCTGAGAAAAACTCATCCAAAAATATCTGATGACCCCTGCTAAATTGATTGATTTTTTGATTGCTTTTTTTATCGTTGGCCACCAATAAAAAAAAAAAAGAAAAAAAAAAATTCTCATTAATAATTTCTACTAACCTTATTATGTATAAGTGCTATTGAAAGCAAATAAATAAATTTCAAAAGTATCTCAATCCTTTGATTTATTATTAATCATTCAATATTTAATAGATAACCCGAACCACAATCAAGGCGGAAAGAATTATTAGTTTATGAAGTTTTAAAAAAATTTTTTTTTAGTACGACGATTGAAGAAAGGAACTGGATCGTTATATAGGGTGTCTTATTATTTTCATTCGTACCAACATTTGCATTAAAGTAAAACATAGAGGACATTATTTATCAATTTTAATTTTAAATGATAGGAAATTATCAATTCGGTTAATTTTTTAAAAAATATTTAAAAAGAAATTTTTTTTACATTTTGATGTATAATAAACACAATTCATAAAAAAATAATTTCTTCAATTAATAAAGAAAGGATCATGAAACAATATACAGAGTTTTTTTTCATTCTAATTACTTTTTATTACTCGAAAATTCACTTGGAGAAAAATACAGAGGTCACAACTAATATACTAACGGAAGCTATCAGTTTATGTGAATGACGATTAGTTTTTAAAGTTTTGATACTTACGATGCAATATTGTTCAAAAAAAATAATCAATATATATATATATATATATATATATATATATATGTATACTTTTTTTCTAAATAAAACTTATTTTCAAACAAAAGTAATTATTAAAAATTAAAAAGATAACAATTAATTAGTTAAAAAGAAGACTATATTAGAATGATTTTTCAATAAGATAAATTAATAATTAACAATGATTAGAGTTATACAACAGGCTCGTATTTGTTAAGATACAGAAATACGAGTACATAAATAAAGTAAAATAATTATGTAACAATAATATCAATAGTAACTATCTTAAAAATATTTCCTGTCGTGTTCGAAATCTTTAGCAAGGTAGTAATTGATACCTTCCATGGTCTGTTTTTGTATATATATACACAAAGTCTTGGTCCAAATCCATTTAAACGGAGCATACTGCAAAGTTTGTTTAGTGATTTTTCTAAAGTTTTGTTATCTTACTATAAATTTCAAGTATGAAAAACTTTGTGGTGGTAGTAATTCTGACAGTATATTTTACTGTAAGTATTTCATTTACATACTTAAAATAATTTTTTTTTTTTTTTTTTTTTAAATTATATCAATGAAAATGAATTTAATATTACAGACTACAACTGAGTCATTACAGGGGATAATGAACGCCTTTCAAAAAGCTCGCCTAGAAGATAGAGAACCCTGTTGGTACCTGCTATCAAACGGTTAGAAAACGTAGATAAATTCATTTTAATTTTCTAATTTTTTTTTCTCATTATTCGTTTAGAAACACTCAGTATAATGAAAACAAGAAGACGCCTTGACAATCCGGAAATTCGGTGTTTCAAAGCATGTTTGATGGAACGTCTAGGATATGTAAGTAATGAGACTACGGTAGCTATTTATGAATTTTTTTATTCAAAGCATGCCTGATTATCGCGCCTTATTATATCTGCAAAGCAAACTTTAAAAGGCCGTTTACCGATCGATGGTCTATAATTTGTTAAAAATCAAATGGCTTTCTGTATTCTTCAAAAGCGTTTGATTATCGAAGCCACACACATACGCATTTGAATCCATAATCACATTTCTCCAAACTGATTATCGACCGTTCTCAAAAACAAACTTTACTATTGTCACAAGAGCAAATAATCTCGAGACTAAATATATTTGGAATGAGTAGTACAATGAATCCAAAAACTTCCATGATGATGTCTATCTATAAATACATTAATTATTTTTTTATTAATTAAAAAAAAAAATAAGTAGTGACAGCAGTCAAGAACTGGTATCATATATCCATATAGCAGTTTTTTTCAAGGCTTACACAAGCCTGCTTTTAAGTTTGATAGTTGCTAGCTTTACCTATCAGTCTTGCTCCAGATATTTGGGTCAGATTTGAATTGCAAGTTTTATTCTAGCCTTTCACAAGAATTTTGGTGAAGTTATCATTATAGGGAAAAATCAGCGCCAGAAGCATGTTGAATCTTTTTTGCGCATGGCTTGCTTAAGATCTGCTCAAGTTAAAACTGGTGGGGAAAGGAATAGTATGAGGAGTTTCGCACGCCTTCAGCAGATCTTGAGCAAGCCATGAGCAAGTATCTGCTGCAAGTTTCTTGGACAAGAAATTCATCAGAAACTCTCGGCTGCACTGTATTAGAAATATTTTCAATATTCTTGCTTACGTCATGTAAAAAAATTTGTTCCGAAAAGATTCCAAAAAAGTTCGACATTGTAAAGGGTCTCACTTACTTAATCATTAAAATACGGTCTTGATTAAATAAGGGCCCATTATTAAAGAGATAGAATTCTTATATTAACTTGTCAGGAAGGTTGATACGACTAAATAGATCATTAATATATTTTAATACGACTGATAAATTTGGCATTTATTATAACAATGAAGTCGCTTTACAAATAATATATGAAATGATGAACAACAGTTATATAGGACGGATGAAACTGACTTGACTTGACTGAAGTAATAACTTAACATATGACTCGATAGATTCAATTTGATACTAAAAGACTTGATAAATTATTACTTACTAAACAAATGAATCGACTAATTATTGAACCGAATGTACTGACTCTACAGACTGTATTTTATAAATTATAATTGACCTAATAATAATTTTGCAATAAATTAACCGGCAATAAACGGAACTCACTTTCGACTCCTTCCCAATCTCCAGCCAACTCCAAAAATCCTCAGCAAACCTCCTCCTCAAAAACAATAAGCCTCCGAATCCTCCAGACACCAGATCCTCCTCAAAACCGACTTCAACAGATTCATCCCGGCCAATATCTACAATAATTGGTTGAATGAAATTAAAATAAACTTAAATAAGATAAACTTCTCTTTAACGTGGGCTTATTATTATATGCTCTTTGCCCTTATGAGCATACCTAGCAGTACGTGTAGTAGTAGTAGTAGTAGATAGTAGTGGTAATTGGGTCGGAAAACCAAGATCATAGTGGTAGTAGTAGTAGCAGCAGCAGTAGAGCACGTTCGTTCACGGTGGTCACTGCAAGCCAAGAGACCAACGGTCAGAATGGGAATTTTTCCAATTTTGCTTAGGGAAAATTCCTTTGTTGGCGTTGTAAATTTACTATTTCAGCATGCCAATTATAACTATGTCACATAGCAAATTTTGCTTTGTTTCATTATAACGTTCCCTACTATTTTAAACGTCCGACGGCGGAGTGTGGCAAGTCTAAAATAGGCGTTATGGTCCTCCGATGGCGATCGCTGAAATAAATTCCCAAAACAAAACAAAGAAAAAGAACAAATTTATCCCTTGAAGACAAACCAATACCTTCACTGGATCCATAGCTCGTCTCAGGCTGGGTTAGAAACCAAATTGGGTGCCAGTTCGTGTATCTTCATGAACAATAATACTCGAATGAAATGCAAATGAAAAGCAATATAATAACAAATTAATAAAGAACTACCGGGTTGGTGACCAATTATCGCTCAGTTACATTTGTTTAAATCGCAAGTTACCTAATTATAAACCATAAATTATAAATGCTGACGTTTAGTCATAAACAATAATTTACGAATGCAAATTCGAAAGTAATTCTCGCAAAATAACAATCATAAATGTAATTAATAAATTATTTCTCGCAAATAATAAACATAAATGTAAGTAATAAATTAATTTCCGCAATTAATAAACTTAATAACAAATAATAAGTTATTCCTCTCAAAATAATAATCATAAATGTGAATGATAAATTATTTCTCTCAAATAATATTCATAAATGTAAATAATAAATTCTAATTATACACTAATAAATACTAATTGTAAACAATAAATCATACGCATAAATGATCTCAGACGGCTAGTAATTTACTCGTACAGATAAATTGCAATCTAATAATCATTTACTACTAACTAATTTGTCCAAGCAAATAAATTAAGCACTCGATTCATATGCATGTGTTTGTGTGCACTAAATTACGACGCAAAAGTTATCGAGACCGGTAATCAGCTACGAACGTGGGATCAACACATGCCAATAGAAAATTCAAGGTACTCACCGACTTGTTAATATAAATAATTAATTGTCCCTCAACTAATTTATTTTACCCAATTGGCGAAATATGCTCAGCGACTTTGTACAATGAGATGTTAAGTTATTAGCAATAATAATAATTCAAATGGTGGACAACGTCAACACACGTTGACTTTTACAATTCTCAAGCACGTCTGACCACGGCAGCACGTGAATCTCATGCCGGCGCCTCGACCGACGCCATTTTATTATATATCTCACTTCAACCATAACAATTATCTCTCCATCTCATGTTAAATTATTTCAGAGTTGCCAACTCAATCAGTCCAGAGTACCTTAATAAATATAAATTTATTACCGCAGATGGTATATTACAGGAGCAATTATTATGTTAATACCATAATATTATTGTTTTATTGCCTAAATTATCTCTAATAATTAAATAAATAATTTTAATTTAATACATGATGCCCAGAATTTATTATGAGCCTGGTGCGCATGCACCAGTGGTCGAATAATCATAAGCATACAATCGAATACGCAAATAATTTCCTCTGGGGTCTAAAATTAAACTACTGCCCCTACACACACCTACAAAATCAACGGTCTAATTTGAACACCATAATTAAAGCAAAATAGGTCATGTAAAAAAAATAATAATAATAGTACAAGTATATAGAGACGTGCAATCATCGTGTGCTGCCATCTCGCGTCCACCGACAATAATGCGGAGACGCCACAATATTTTAATACTGTGACAACATAGGAATTATTTCTATATTGAAAATATAAATTTTCCTATACCAACATTGGAAAAATAACTATGTTATATAGGAGCAATTCCAATGTTAACATGGGAATTTTCCCAATTACTGGGTTATTATTGCTGGAATTCATTTAATGACAGAAAATTCCTCAATGTCAACATGGAAATTATTCCCATGTTAACAAAGTAAAAATTCCCATGTATGTAAAAATGGAATATTTGTAAACTGATGTTTTTTTTTTTTACGTAATTTATTAAGTGAATCAAAATTAATTAATAGAATTGGTCATTATATACTGTCGGAAACACGATGTAATTGACTTTTACGAACACATTTATATTAATTGAATTTACGAAAACATTTGTTCTTTGACATCTGCTACAAAAAAAAAAAAATTTAATCAAATTCCACAAAATTTTTTCGAAAACTGAAACTATTTTCGGAAATCTTAAAACCTTCACGCATCTCTATTTTATCACTTTAGGGCCTAAATGATAATTATGACCAAAATATTTGGTATTTTGTTGATATTAGCTTCTTGTGGGCTTTTCCCATGCAACATAGCATTTTTTCTACGTTGACATGAAAATTTTTCCTATGTCAACATGGGTATTTTTACTATGTTAACGTAGGGATATTTATCGTGTTAACAATGGAATTCTTTCCTAGTCTACTTTGGAAAAATTCCTCTGTCAATATAGAAAAAATTACTTTGGTAACATGGGAAACATTTCTATGCTGACATTGTAAAAATACCCATGTCAATATAGGAATTTTAGCAATGTTAAAGAGGGAATTTTTACATGTCTACATGGAAATTTTTCCAACGGTAATATTCCATAAAATATCTTCATATTCTCATTTTTTCCTAGTAAAATTTCCTACGTTGATAAAGCAAAATTTGCTATGACAACATAGGAATTTCTTCTAAGCAAAATGGAAAAATTCCCATGTTTTTCTCTCCGTGGCGCTATATTTTCTCACATATTAACAGTTGTCGAAGAATGAGCTCGTTTCGTTCTGGCGTGAGTCGAAATGAAATTTAAACGGGATGCAAAAGCATCCACCCCGTTACAAAATCTGGAGCTTCTAGAATTGGGACAGATTCGAACTTCGAGTGGGAGCGTTTTTTGAACTTTTGTAATTTTTATAGTAAAAAAAAAAAATATCTAGAATTTTGTATGAATTTTGAGTCTCAAAAGAACGATTTTGAAAGATATCTCTCAATATGTATTTTTACTACATTTTATCCTCGTTCCGAAAAAAATCCCATTAGAAACCAATAGCTTCATAATGATCAAAAAACATTTATAAAAATTCCGAATTAGAGTTTTTTGAACTTTTTCGAAACGAGGACAAAGTGTAGTGAAATTTCGTTTCGATAACTATATATTAGAAAACGTTATTTTATGACCCAAATTTCGCTGATAAAATCATACATAAACTTTTATTTAGTGTAAAAATTTCAAAAGTTTTTCATGTTGAACTTCTTTAAAATCTTTTTCAAATGAATTTTTACACAGGACAATACCATGAGAAAATCATGCACAATTTTTAAATCAGTTCTTCGCTACACTATCTTGCTTAAGGCACATATGCAGAAGGAGACACTAGTAACTATGGGCATTACACAAGGTTCTTATACAAAAGCACTTGCTGAAGTACGTGTTACTTGGGTATAACCCCATCTGATTTAGAATTTACTATGCTGATATAATAATTTGCAAAAATCTAACATTTATTAAATAAAGTATAGTGTATAGTGAGTGGGCTAATTCATTACCCGCTAAACACAATGTTTTTATTACTCGTCTCGAGTACACACTAAGCACTCGCTTACGCTCGTGCGTGTACACCTGCGACTCATGATAAAAACATTGTGCTTCCCATGTAAAGATTCATCTAGCCTCCTCGCTTTGCAATGTACTATCAGGAGACACGGTAGTGTCTCGCACCAAGTACAGGTTCAAACATATATTATATGAATAAGGCTTTGGATTTAAGGTCTATTACTGTAATTATTTTTGTTTTATAATGTATAAATCTGATTTATTGTAGCTCAAAGACAATAAAATCTTAATCGATAAATACGAAAAACTCATTATTTCCAATTTGGAGAGAATAAAAGAACTTAGCATGGAAACTGCACGAATATGTGTTAATGAAGGTAAAAAAAAATCAGTACACTTTTTTCTCTATGAATCATACTAAACATTAAACTGTATAATTTTTATTTTATTTCAAAGCTGAAAAAAGTGAAAATAAGTGTGAGATAGCACATAATTACAATAGGTGTATTTTTCATCAGACAAGGAAGCATTTCAATAAAACTGTGGAAGAAAACGATGAAAATCAAAACCAACATTTATAAATATAAAAAAGTTTTTGATTCATGATTAATTTTCTTTATGGCTTATCTGCTTCATAATTGATATTTTAAAAATAAATATTTTATTTCTTATTATTATAATATTGTAATAAGGGTATAAAGGTTGATCTTTGAATAAAAATCTTCATCTTTTAATTTAATTTAATAATTGCTGATAATATCCGTATATTTACCGCACATTATACTCCTGCTTAACATTTTTTTCTGATCCATTGTCATTAAATCTCATCTACAGTTCAACTAGTATAGTAAATTTATATCAGGTAGTCATTTCAAGACACTGTATATTTCGATCATCATGGTAATGGATTGTATAATTATAATTGTCCTCTATAGATGTGCACGGAGAATACTAGTTTCAAAAATATTTTTATATTTAATATATTTTAGTAAAAAATACTAATGCAAATCAATGAATGCATTACTTTTACCATCTATTACTAAATGAACATTAAAAATCACAAAATAGTAATTAATTCTAAGCATGTTTTTGTTTTAAAAATGCTATATTATTAGTTTTATTACTACTTTTCATTTGTACCCTTCGTTAATTGAACTGCAATTTTTATGAAGAAAATATCAAATTATTACTAAACAAATAGTAATACATTTCATTATACGATGTCACGATTTTTACTCTGTAAAAATATAAAAATCTGCATTAAATAGCCTACAGTATACAAAAATTACAATCTGTTTAGTAATTTCTGTAAACCAAATGAATAGCGTAGTATTAAGTACTGTACCGAAACTAACAAGTTACTTAACGGCTTGTAATTTTTCCAAAGCAGATCGATAAAATTAAAAGTTGGTGGTGATAGCGTATTCAAATATGTATAACAAGTTCAGAGATCTTCGTTCAACAGAGACAATGAACCGAAAGTCTAAGGAAAGGACTCAAGCGCGGGAGATCAGGGTTCGAATCTCGGTCAAGACTAGTGATTTCTTAAAAATAAAAATTTACACCAACACCAATATAAATGACTTAAATAATAATAGTAATCAAAATAATAACAATAATAACAAAAAGTTGAAAAACTAATAAAACTTTAATTTTATTTATTTCGATTCTAATCCAGTAAAATTTCCATTCATACATAGTAAAATTTACGAAGGCAAATAGTACAATTTGCTAAATATATAGTCAAGATTACTTATGCAGTTTATATTTATTTCCATAGTTAAATAATAAAATTGACTAAATATATCTAAAAATTAAGTTCTCAAGATAGCAAAAATTACATAATTTCAATAGCGTTTTAAGATTGCAATATGAATCTGGTAATTTTAACCGATATTTTTAAGTGAAATTTGTTATATTTTTTTCTTCGTGTAGATAATAGTACAATTAGAAACTTTTTTTGAAGTCAATTTGTTATGAATTAATCAGATTAATTCATCCTTCAGATAAAGCCTATTGGTAATTATCAATGGAATTTTCACAATCAAAATAATATTTATGGAAATTTATAAATTTTCAGAAATTTTTTGAAATCTAGCGGGTAGTTTTTTTTCTTCTACAAGTATACTCAAGTAAAAATGTCCTCGACTCCAAATACTTGCATGTATTGTAACATGATGAAAAATTTCACATCGACTTGTGGTTTGGAATTACTTGAATATAATAAATAGTTATCCGATAAGCAAATTCTAGTGACATCTAGAATCAAAAATTTTGACTTCGACCGAGCAATCGATCCATCGCATAGATTGAAAGGAGAGATCCGGTTAAAATTTCGAACTGAACGGCCACGTTTTTTTGATCAATACAATTCGCGACTAAAACGAACAATTTTGATTTACGGAAGGAACAATTAAATCACGAGTGGTAATTATTACGTGAATAATAATCCAATTATTTTCGTGAACAAATATCCGAGTTTTGTGAACAAGGGAACAAGCCGAAGCATCGGCGCAAAACTGAACAAAGTGGACGATTGAAGTTGTTAATGAACAAGTGAGACGCCTTCGTGTAATAATTAAAAAAGAATTAAGTAATACGCGTAATAATCGTATGATAGTTATAACCAGTGGGTCCTGTATGGGCTAGCTCTAGTCTAGGCCACGGTTACTTATAATTTGATTAATAAATTAATCTTGTGAGGGGGGGGGGGCTCGCCTCGTTTGCCTGAAATTCGGGCTTATTAATTATGAAAAGGGAGGTCCTGGTGGTTTATTAAGTAATAAATTTTATTTAACATTACCAAAGAAAAAATATTATATTTATTTAACCAAGTACCCATTCTTACAATATGAAAGTTTCCCCAATAGAATTAATTATAATTAAATTTAGCATATAAGTTTTAATATTTTAATTTACGCGGAAGTGGACCAAGTATAATTTTGACTGGCAGCAACGATGTGGGCCCAATATTCGGTGACAGAAAATCGCAGGAAACGAACAGCAATGATGCAGCAACACATACAGATTTTATCGGCACAAATCAAATCAATTTTAATTTTACTTTAATTGACCACGTGTAGAAATTTAACTCGAAGTATATTTATATGGCTAATTCAACGTTCTTCAAATAAATATTTTATAATAATTACTGCGACTATTAATACCGGACGACAAAACTCAAAGATATTATAACGTAAACCGTCTTTTTAATTACGCGACGGAGACGCGAAATAGAACCCGGAGTCGTATGTGGTCACCCAAGTGTATTAAAAATTATAAATAATAATAATAAATGTAACTCAAAATAATAAATAATTATAAACAAAATACAGTTGTGCCTGATCCAGCTCCTCAGGCTGGGTTAGTGCTCGAGGGCGCCAGTCCGTTTTTACAAAACGAACAAAAATAATAACAAATCAGGGGAGAGATTACAGGACAAAATTTCGGGCGAGAATGTATGCACCAAGCGGAAACACAACCAAATAAATAAAAAAATAATAAGGAATAATATTCTAATTAATATTACTAATTATCCACTGGGGAATCCAAATTACAAATAAAAATTTTTACTCTTTAAACTCAATATTAAATTTATACAAATAAAATAAGAATCTTTTCTTTATTATAAATTATTTACTCTGGGGAGAGATACGGGAACTCAAAATACTGGGTTGCTTACCATCAAATTTCAACATGAATTTTACCCAGAGAAATAATAATGTAAATACTCAAATATAATTTTAAAATAAAACGTAAAATACTCGTATACGACAAGGAGCCACATGCTATCCTTGTCTAATCCTCTAAGGAATTTATTCGACGCGTCTACGTGCATGTGCACTAAACTCTGGGACACGCCGAATATTCAACTTATTATTACAACAATAACTCAGGTTCAATTATTGATCAATTATTTATCGCGATCAACTCTACCGAAGGTCCAGCGATAGCCGAGGCAACAAATGATAATACAATTGACTTACCGGCGTTGGCAATAATTTACTTCTGGAAGTCTTAAGTTATAAACAATAGTATATACGTATAACAAAATATTAATTATCATCAAATCGACTTTATGTAATATTTGATTAATTTATACCGGCAACTGGGCCAGAACAATTTTACTTAAAATAAATCACGGACAACACGTCCTATCTTTACAAAATCCCGGTCCTCTCTGACTATTTCACGTTGTTTTTCCGAGGGATGGGTATCACTCACGTGTTATCCCCTCTAATGACCTCGGACCCGAAATTATCAATTAAAATAAAATATTAAAATTTGTCACACGACCTGAGTTATATCATGATAATAAATTAAATAATATTTCCCTTCAATAAACATAAACATAATAATTATTAACCTTTTTAACAATAAAATAATAATTATTTCAATGAACCACGTGGCTGAAGAAAAATATGGATTTTTATCCCCATTATATCGACTTACTCTACCTTCGGTCGATATTTTCATGTATGTTCTACACACAGGTGTGCTACTGACTGAAATGAAAATATTGATCATAATATTCAAAATAATTATCAATACATAAATATAAACATAATAAACAATAATATCAGTAAATTCATAATTGAATGATTAATCAAATAATATAAATATTTAAATAATAATAAATTATTACAAATAAATGCGCTTTATAGTAGCTAGGAGGTGTTGTTAAACTCACGGTAGGATAGGAAAGCGCGCGCAGCGATTCACGTTTGAATCGCTACGTGACAATATAAAATGAATTAGATATAACTGATCACTGGACTGAATGACTAGATATGACTAGACTTATCGTTAGGCCGGCTCAAGTAAATTATCATGAGCTCTGGGTGTAGAGTAGGAGCCTCGCTAAGCGTCATCAGTCTACTACCCTACTGGTCCACTCTGGGTGGTAGCCAGGGCCTAAGTCTCCGAGTAACTGTTTGCTGGCCCTTTTTATAGAAAAATTCTGGAGGCGTGAAACTACCTCACTATTGTCTTAATAGAATTCGATCTAGGGGGCCTCTGACATGGCCCGAAGTGACTGATAAGTGTTAATTAACGTAAAATTGTTCTAGTAGATGGCCGTAAGGTCAATTAGACTTTCGCGCTCGATTTTCAAGTTGAAAATCAAAACCACACTGTTACATAGTGCGTATGAATGCGATACCGGAATTAACTATTAATCAAATTTTATTTTATTTTATTTCATTGAGTAATTCTGAGAATTATGGATTGTCCGTGTCTCATTCGCAACAGTAGTCTTGTCGCCTCACCGTGTACGAATACTCTGACGTCACTCGTCAAGTATTTCGTTAATACTTACGCTGTATGTGTGTCTTCGGACAATAAAACAATTGATTTTTTTGAATTCGTCAACCGACTGTTTTATTGAGTAACGAATTGACCTTGTGTTTCGATCAAGTACGACTTTTGCGAGCAACTTTTTCTTTATGTCGAGTCAAACCAACGCCGGCAATTTATATTTTGTTTGTAACCGATAATTTTGTGATACCGATCAATTTATTTTCTGTTTAATATACAAATACAATTTTTTCTTAATTCTGATCAATCATTTATCGTAATCATACGTGGCTGACCTTTCCCTGATCCGCCACCCTACGCCGATTTTTGATAATTGTTTATTGGTGATTATCAAATCACCTGGCGCACAACATTGAATATTTTGAACAAGGTTGCCAAATCGTAAGTGTATTCGGACTTCACTTCGATAGATTCCTGGTGGTGAAAAACCCGTTACAATATATTGAGACAAATCGCTTTTTTTCTTTGCGATTTTTACCAGCAGCCACCAGAATTCGCGGGTTGAACCCTGGCTTAAGCTGGCCTCTAACCACCTTTTATTATTACCTGGACAGAGCAGTGGGCTGGGGTTCTTGCAAAGCAATGACCCGCACTTATTCAAACTCGACAACGTATGTTAAAACTTATCAACTTACCTCACGGCTTATAACTTATGAATTATTCTCTTATTGATGAATGAATTATCAATTATGACTTAATTAATAATAATTTTCAATAAACTACTTAATAATCTTATCAGTAAAATAGGATATAAATAAGATGAATAGTGATAGATAGAGTAAAAGGAATTGATCAGAAAAACACAAGTTTATTGCCAATTATAATAAAGTTCAAGTACTTACAATGAATGTTTCCGCAAAATACAATACAATCCTGGTATATGCAGGATACGACGCAGTTTCAGCACTCTGAATTTATTATTTATTTGAACAATTATGTAGATCACGAGTATATCGCCGGTAACGTACAGTAATATTTAGTTGAACTAACTTTTATTGATAACAATTAACAACTAAACAATAAAATATAATCGCAAGCGATTTACCAGTAATGTAAGAAAATATTGCAAGTTAATTGCCTGAATAGAATAATTATCGCAAAGTAATAATAGAAAGAACCTCTCTACGCTAATTGATCCAGAATCAAAGTGCTGGCTCAATAATTAAGGGCTTGGGACTCACCTCTGAACTCTGTCCCCACTTCACCCTTACGGACATGCGTCAACGTGAAAGCTAGTCATGTGACTACAATTTCAGACGGCAACGAGACGGAGAAAATCGGGAACCGCAAGGCTGAGGACGACGAAGACAATTCACATTGTCTCATGTATATATCTCCGTGTGCGTCTGGGTGGTTACCTGGTCCTGCCGGCTCTGCTCTGTCTCCACTTTTATCTTGCAGTTTTATTAATTTCACTCGATTATTTTCGGCCATGATTGGAAAACTTCTCCTCTACCTAATTATGATTGGGCCTCGCGTGCTAGTATCTTCCATTAGCGCGCCGGGCGATAAGTCGAAAAACTTAACTGAATGTTCGTTTGGGGTTGCAGGTAGGGTGAGTGACCAACCATGAATAATCACGATTTTCGTCGATAATATAACTCAATTTACCCCATTACAGTGTGGTTGATTCAATAATTCAGATCTTTATTTACACTTTATACACTGTTAAAAATTTTTGTAAAATGACAATAGTTTTACTAAGCAATGGTATGGTAAAAATACAAACCAATGTATGTCAATACAAAATTACAACACAATTTGAGTGATCTTGCATGATGTATTAGGAAAACTACTAATATGAGTTGTGATTTTACCATCTCTGTGTATAAATCGTACACAAGTTGTAATTTTACGAAACAGTAGATTGATTTTGAATAACAAGCGATAAAAGTTTACAAAGAATGTTTGTGATTCAATTTGCAATAATTCTTAGTAAAATCATCAATAAATATTGTAATTTATATTGCAGTGAAATCATTCAAATTTTACAAACCTTAATTATTTTTTTACAAATTCTATTGTAGAATTACAGTGTATTGTAATTTCGCTATGACTTTTTATTTATTACACACGAGCTGTAATTTCACAAAACAGTACGTTGATTTTAAATAGAAATCGTTAAAAATTTACCATAAATGCTTGTAATTTAATCCACTACAATCCTTAGTAAAATTTAAAAAAAAGTATTGTAATTAATATTACAATGAAGTCATTGAAATTTCACGAACTTTAATTTTTTTTTTCACGAATTTTATTGTAGAATTGCAAAGTGGTTTGTAATTTTACCATCAATTTTTATGTATTATACATGAATTGTAATTTCACAAAACAGTGCGTTGATTTTAAATGAAAAGCGATAAAAGTTTACAAAATATGTTAATAATTCAATCAGCTATAATTCTTAGTAAAATAATAAAAAAATATTTTAAATAAAATTACACAGAAATCACTGAAATTTTACAAACCTAAATTTTTTTTTTCACAAATTTAATCGTAGAATTACAGTGTTTTGTAATTTCACCCTAAAAATTTTAATTATTATACAGGAGTCGTAATTTTACAAAATAGCACGTTGACTTTAGAGAAAACGCCTTCAAAGCTTACAACTAATGTATGCACTGATAGAAAATTTATATCGACTCAAGAAATATTTTCTTTAGCCAATAATTTATTTCTGTAGATAGCCAATTACCTTGCTTTAAGAAATTTTTGTCTTGATTTAGACTTTCTTGGCTCTAAAGATTTTATATCTTCGATATCCTGAGTTATTGACTGTCAAACTCAAAATGGATTTTTTCACTTTGATCAAAGATGAATTCACGCCAAATGGTCGTAGGGACTTTTTCAGGGCGGCAAACTAAATTAACCAAAAGAGGTTCAAGGATAGATTATCAAAAACCATTTGTTGAAGCTCATAGACTTTTTTTAAGACGAGCAAATATTTGGAATTTTTTTTTTTGGGGTCGTTTTCTTTTTTAAATCCGGAATCGTGAATGATTAAAATTTTTCAAGACCAGATCTAAGACTTAGACACTTGAAACTACAATTTGCTTTTTTTATTTTCACTGTACGACCATTTTCCTCCAAGTTACAGCACGTTGAAAATCACTTAAAAATTTGGAATTTTTTGAATATCCTTTAATTTTTATAACTAATGTATGATACTCAAATTTTTTCAAATATATATTATATATTTAGCAGTAATAATTTTTTTCTTTACAATTAGTTCTATTAAATCGTATTCAAATGTTTTTCTCTTGACATATTACATTTTGAAATAAAAAATCTTAGAAAATGTTAAAAAACACTCCTAAAAGTTAAAAAAAATCTTATGTATGCATAACAGAATACAATGTGTACACTATAGTGTACAATTAAATTCAGCAGTCACTGCCGGTTGTGTAGCCTAGTCGTTAAAGCGTCGGTCTTTCGTGCGTAGGGTCCCGTGTTCGAATCCCACTAATGCGTGTGCGTTTATTGATAAGTTTAGCATTTTTTCTCTGAATTAAAAATTCCTACTTCGATTAGAAATTCAATATCGCATATCTAATACTCCTAGCATCGCCAAAATGATTGGACAAAAAATTAAAAAAAAAAAATCTTTTTTTTTTCAATGTTTGTAAAATTATAATACTATATTGTAAAATTACTAAATTGTTCCAAGGCAAATACAGTGGAAAATGTTTCGTTAAATTACGATAGAAATTTTTAACAGTAGGTATTGCAATTTTACAACACGTATGATCTCTTAAAAGTTTTGTATTAAAACAGTAATACATTGTGATTTTACAAATAATTTCTAATTGAATTGTTTCCGAAAATTACAACATTCGTTGTGTAAAATTGACAAACCTTTTTTTATTATCTGTTTGGTAAGATTAGTACTTTTGTTTTGAAATTTTCCAAAACAAAAATTTTAAAAAATGTTTTGTAAAATTACAACACTGGTTTTATTAAATCACAAAACTGCGTTGGCAATTGACTTCCAACACATTTCTTGTAGAATTACCAAAGAAATTTTTAAGAGTGTATACTTGAAACTGTGAGAAATTAATATTAAATAGCGAATGCGACTTTGTATTATACGCGATAGTGAATGCAACAAAACAAAATTCACTTATAAAACCTCGACACGTGGTCGGTAGTGGATCAGAACGCGTTAATTAATTTATAAGTAATTAGACGCGAACAACAAATCAATATATACTCAATAATTAGTAGCCTTGATATACTAGCTAATTATTGAGGATATTTTAGCGTAATTTAAGCGGAATTATCACACAAGAATAATTAAGACTAAGCGAAGCGGTGTGAGAGTACGTAGTAGCATGTTAGACTCCTCAAAGTAGCATAAAAGGCACGAGGTAAAGCAGTTAAACGCAAGAAGCGAAAAGCCATGAAATGACAGCGTCTCCTTCTTTCGTTGCCGTTCGGTGATGACGTGTGCAGCATGGCTGCACTAGTGAATTTTCCCACTGGCTTAAAAGCGCGCCAACAGGATGTAGTTAGCCACCAATTTCTTCCCGGAAGGAAAAAATAAAAATTAGTTTTTTTTTTTTGACCCACCCTAATGATCAGGCCTGATCAAGCACAATCCCGAGAATTATTTAAAAAAAAAAAATAAAATAATGAAAATTCAATTTTACGTTAACTTATTTTGTTAGTATTGATGTATAGTTAATGTTTACTGGATGAAAAGTACTATTGAATTTTTAACCGTGACTGGTTTTGAACCCACGACCGTTATATTACGAATCACGTCTGCTGTCCATTGGGTTCACCTGTCTCATTCAGTTTACTACGATTCCTGACATCTTTTGAAAACTCAGCGTTGTCAAATGTTAAATATTATTTGAATTCAATCTTGATTTGGTTATTAGATTTTTTTTTCAATAATGAATGAATGAAACTCGTTGAAAATTACAAGCTAATTTAACCATCAAATTAATCTTGATTATTAATTTTGAAAAATGCAATTTTATTGATTATCATTATCAATTTCGCAAGAATTTATTAATTCAATTCTTCAATGAATTAAAAAAAAATTTTTCAATTAAATCTAATTTAACTATAAAAAAAAAAAAGATTTCTCTGAATTATTAATTGAATCGAAAATTATAAATTAAATTTATTCTAATCATCTTTAAAAAAACAATAATTTTAACTACTAACGTCGAAATAAAAATGAATGTTTAATGACAAACTTTTTCACCAAAATTATTTGATATCCCTGATTAAGAACTTTGATTAAATCCGATTAAACATCGATCGAATTTTGATTGTCTTTTCTTGCATGATCAGGCATGACTGCATGAATCATGCTTGATCATATGCTGATTTTTTCCCGGTCAATCAATATTTTAGAGAAATTTATTAATTAGCGTTTTTACCATACCTACATCGAAAGTTTAAATTCTTGCCCTGTTTAAAGGGAGGAGGTCATTTTTTTCTTTTCTGAGAGAACTAATGGTAACCAACAATGCATGCGCCATTCTTCCCACAAAACAGAGGCAAAATTTTAAGCTTGCAGGTGCAGATCTGATGAAGAATCATATACACACTAGACTGATTAAAAAAAAATCAACTATTTTTTTTTTCTTCATTATATCGAAAAAATTGTTGGAAATGACGATAAAAAAAATACTGTGAAAGTTTGAGTTCTTAATATTAATATTAACAGCTGCCGCATCGCAATTTTCTATTTCCCGTTTAAATAACATGGGAAAATTTATTTTTTCAGGTTTGGAATATTATAGCTCATAGTGGGACTAATACTTTTGAATGTTCAAGACATATTCTTATGGGAAATTTGACGCTCTGTAGAAAAGATCTCTTATAATTTTTCGATATATTTATTTCTTCAAAAGTTATTCGAAGTTAAAGGAAAAGTTAGATTGACGATAAATTTTTACATTTTTTAAATTTTTTGACGCAACCATCAACTTTATCGGAAAATTTTATAGGACATTTTTTGTAGAGCATATAACGGTGGACCCTGGCTACTTCGTGTCCAGTAGCCACGAACCACAGTTAATGAATTTTCCCGAATAATTATACTTAATAAACTTAAATTTTTAATATTAATGTAAACTTATAATTAATTTTGTTGTTGGTTCGGAAGATCGGGAAAATAGATCTCAGGTTGTAGGTCGACTTGTTCTGACCGGACACGCGGCTGAAATAAACTTATTCTAAAGTGACGCTGGTGATAAGAGAATTTGATCAAAGAGACTCAATTTATCTATTATTAATTTTATTTAACCAAAATCTCAACTTTATTTTACACAACAGTCTCCCCTTTATTTAATTTTAATTTTATAATTTATTAATTACGATTGAGCGTTCAACACTAATTTATTTTATTATCGAAATGCTACAGATTTATTGGACGCGGGAAATAAAATATATAATTAATTAAATCATGCTACGTTGAAAGAGAGAAAATGGTTGTTACAATTTTGTCTAGACTTATCTGGTTGTACGTGGGCTTACTGGTGATATCGATCTCCGATTCGTTGCGGGCTTCTTGGACTCGATGTCGATCCTCTTCAGTAAAATTCCCACGGGCAGATGTTGTATATCAAACCACCACACTCACTCAGTAATCAAATTTGGTTTTTCTTTAACCAGACGAAGGAGTCTCACAAATCTCCTTAATTACTTAATTTGAATCAAAACCAGTATCACTTATAAAATTAATAATTTAGTTTTAATATAAATATAAGTTTTAATAGACAAAATTATTCAGGTAACAGCTTAAACGAAATAGAACTGATTACTGGGCTAAATGACTAGATATAATGAATTTATCGTTAGGTCAACTCATATAAACTGTAATGAGTCCTGGTGCTAGAGTAGGGACCTCGCTAAGCGTCATCAGTCCTTTCTAGGTGATGGCCAGGGCCTAAGTCTTTGAGCAAGTGTTTGCTGGCCCTTTTATATGTTAATTTTGGAGGCGTGGAACTACCCCACTGTCGTCTAAATTCAAGTAGAATTCGATCTAGGGGTCCTCTGACATAGCCCCGAGTGACTGAGGAGTGTTAATTAACATATAATTGTTCTAATAGATGGCCGTAGAATCTGTTAGATTTTGCGCTCGATTTTCAAGTCGTAAAATCAGAAACGCACGTTCACAAGCATTTTATTTCCTATAAATTATCTCAGAGAAAATTTTCGATATTTCTCACAAGTCGTAAGTTATTTGCAATTAACTGAAAATTTAATATAATTAATTATAAGCAACAAAATTTAGATTGTTTAAAAAAATTTTCAGTTAACTGCAAATAACTTACGACTTATGAGAAATATCAAAAATTTTCTCAATGATAAGTTATAGGAAATAAAATGCTCTACGAAAAATGTCCTATAAAATTTTCCGATAAAGTTGATGGTTGTGTCAAAAAATTAAAAAAATGTAAAAATTTATCGTCAATCTAACTTTAACTTCGAATAACTTTTGAAGAAATAAAAATATCGAAAATTTATAAAAGACCTTTTTTATAAAGCGTCAAATTTCCCATAAGATTATGTCTTGAACATTGAAGAGTATTGGTCCCACCGTGAGCTACAAAATTCCTACGCTTAAAAAATAAATTTTCCCATGTTATTTAAACGGGAAATAGAAAATTGCGATGCGGCAGCTGTTAATATGAATATTAAGAGCTAAAACTTTCACAGTATTTTTTTCGTCATTTCCGACAATATTTTCGATTTAATGAAGAAAAAAAAATTAGTCGATTTTTTTGAATCAGTCTAATACACACCACGGAGAAAAGTAGGAAATCCCAATCCGAGTGTTTGTGACCCTTGCCTTCGACTTAGGTAAGTAATTATACACTCGGTTTGGAATGTCCTTCTTTCCTCCCTTGGTGTGTAACATACTATTAAGATGAAATAAAATAATAGTCGAATGTTAGTAAATTTTTAAGAGGGCCCAATTTGCCCCAAATTTTAATTTTTTATTCTTTGAGCATATTGATTACGAATACATGGCAAAAGATTCGAAAATGTAAAAGCGGTAAAAAAAATCGGTCTATCGGTTGACTTTGCGGACTAGTCTCAAAACTTCCCACTACTTTCGAGCTCTTCGAGTCCAAAAATACTTTTGTATGCCGTTGTTTTCGAAAAAAAAGTTTTTTACCATTTTTTTTCCAACGATATCTCTCGAACGAATTGACCAATTGAAACGGTTAAGGCGGAAATCGACGCGTTTTATTGAGTTCTAAAGCTAATCGGATTTTCAAATTTATTTATTGAGCTGTTTTTGAGATTTTTCAAAAAAACTAAAAAAATAATTATTTTTTAATTCTTTCGACAACGGTTTCTCTTGAACGAATGAACTGAAGTTGATGGTAGAGGCGGCATTCGACGCGAATTTTCAAAAATGTCCAATATTCTTAGCTGGAAGTTAAAAATCATATATTAAAACTTTTTTGGTGGGCCCATTTTGCCCCACATTTGTGGATTCTTAATTTTCAACAGACATGACATATTAAGACCAAAAACATGGTAAGGGGCTAGAAAGAAGTAAGAAGCTAAAACAAGTGAGAACCACTGAGAATATGATCCCTTTTTTTTAAGTGGCCCATTTTGCCCCCTTTCCCTACGTATTTGTTACATATTGAAATAGATACGAACCATTTCCATAGTTGATAATAAATCCTTATGATATAATAGGTATGTAAATTTTTATCCAGGACAAATCTCCTGCACATTGTTGAATCTCTTGAGAGCATTATATTTTTTTGTCAGTAGATCAAGTAGAGTATTCATAAGTAGTTCATCGCTTGAGAGTTTGTATGTCCAATTCATGCTAAGCGATAAAGCCCATTATTAGTTATCTGGTTGGTTGGTTGGTAGCGTTTTTAGTAAAGTATTTACACAGGACGATGTTTACAGTGCTCGTCTTGACAGTGTAGAAACACGATGACGTAGCATGAGCGTTAAACCTGAACAACAGTCACGTCAGATTTCCTAGCAACTGGATTAATCCATGCTCGTTAATTAATTCCCGGATTGAAATCAAAACACCCTAAGGCCGTGATTGAATTACTTCTCTTTGTCTTTTCCCTTCTCTTTCTCGCTCTCTTATAGGGCTTAAGCTCACAAATGACAACTCAAGTTGCCAACATCATCCCTTTATTTTAGGTTAGTCGACTATTAACATAGTCTCTCTTTACATCACCCTCTGACACAATGATGGAAACGTAGTCGCGTTTGTATATGTGATCTTATAAATTCAAACTTTAGCTGAACATCCACATTTAAGTTATCATAATCCTGCGCCGGTATACCTATCAAGTGTTTTACTTTTTTTACAATTATGACATTCCCAGCTTGTACATTTTTATCATTATCAATATTTACTTCATTTCATCATTTTTCCAAATAAATATATATTTTTTATTTGTCATGTCGTGGTCATGATATAAGTGAGAACAACTTAAACATTCATTTAAGGGGGACCACTACAAGCAGAGAAATGTTAAGTAAAAATTACCCAAAAAATTTGATACTATGAGGATACGTGGTAAATATCTAAATTTTTCCCATGCAAATTGTAAAATATAATACTCCATACCATATAAATGAAGTGCAATTTCTACTAACAACATAGTTAAAATTAAGTTACTGGCTAGATGTCCTTACAGTACCAAATTTTATGGTTAATCTTTACTCAAAAATTCTCAGCGTGTAGTATGACCATCTGAAAAAAAGATGATTTTTTGGAATTTTTTTAAAGAAAACTACTGCATGGAATGTTTTGATGTTTCAAGGATATATTTGTGGATATATAATGAATACAAGATAAAATTTTTGGACCAAAAAATCAAAGTTCAGCAAATTGTTCACAATGTTTCTACGCTCCAAAAAAAAAGTCCCCACTGCTGCGAGATAGCGCAGAAAATCTCCCCAGTGATAGCGATCTTCACAGTGCATGAAATCAAAAAATCAAATAAGTTTATTAACCTAGAAGGTATTTCCCGTACCATGACCCTTGGGCTAAGAAAAAAAATAAAATTTAACAAAATGGTGGAGTTTTTAAATAAAATTTCAAACTTTGCGTGAATATTTGATGATTTTTGGTCTGCCAAAATTAAATTTTTGAATCAATCGGAAAACTGCAGGTTCGCGGTATGTAGAAACAGATATAAAAGAAGCTACAATTTGAATGAAATCGATCGGATGATTTGCCTTAGAGTTAAAACTGCAGCAATTTTGAAAAATGTATTTTAAAGAACCAATAAGTGGCTGCTCTTCAGATAGATGTAACTATATAAAAAAAAAATATTTGAGATAAGCACTTGAAATTTCAGTATGTTGTTTTTGAAGGTATAGTAAGTATATCAAAATATGCAAAAAAATTTATTTTTTCAAAATTCTACACTTGCAGTCCCTCTTAAAGAACTATAATAAAGCGTTAAAAGCATTTTAAAAATTATTACACACTAGCAGTAAAATTGTTGATAACCGTCTCAAAAATAATTCAACTCTTTTATTTAAACATATGTGATACAATAAATCTTGAGCATATGTTTACCAAAATAACAGTTTATAAATAATGCTTATACAAAAGATGTCCCAAAACGAATCAAAATTATTGAAGCCTGTCAATCATTGTACATTAGTCGTGGTCAGCTGTGATCATTTAGTTCCATTCACGCACATATTTTATACCTACACGCTTTTCATCCACTCCACGTTAACCATTGTACTTTCTCACAAAACTTACCACCGTACTTCCTATTCATTATACCCATCCATCTATTCGACATATATATTCATACATATCGTAAATAAATTTATCCTTAAAATAATCATACCATGTAAATGAATTGGGATTCATTCAAGCGCACCAACAACTCAGGTTCGTTTTACTTGATCACTCCCAAATTCCATGGCTGTAATATTGGTATGTTTAAAATATTAAATTTAACAATGGTTTCGGTAATGTGCAGCATGAAAAATTAAAGTGAGTAGAATAGAGTTCAATAAACCTTTTTTTAACTTTCCGCTAAGAAAATTGCAAATTTTCAAAAATTCGGGAAGTTATTGGTGTCGGTCTGATTTTCAAAAATCGAATTTCTAAGAGATCTTGACGTTTTGAGGTTCTAGGAAGCTATTCTGACTAATTTCAAGATGATGTCCGAGTGTATGTATGTATGTACGTACGTACGTATGTATGTACGTATGTATGTATGTAAATATCTATAACTTTTAAACGGATGAACCGATTTGATTGTCAAGGTGTCATTCGACGCGGCTTGTCAATATCTAAAAGCTGAAAGAGAAGAAAGAAATTGAGCTCGATCGGTACTCCTCGTTCAGAGATATTCTAAAAATAAACTTTTTTCAAAAATGTTTTTTTTGGATTACTTGTAATGTACTTGATGGATTGATTCCAAAATCAACTGGGCTCTGAAGCTCCATAAGCCTCGTCGAATGCCACCTCAACCATCAAAATCGGTTAATTCTTTCAAGAGAAACCGTTGTCGAAAGAATTAAAAAAAAAATGTTTTTTTAGTATTTTCGAAATTTCTCAAAAATGACTACATAAATCGATTTCAAAATTTAATCAGTTGTAGAACTCGATAAAAAACGTCGATTGCCACCTTAACCGTCTCAATCGGTTTATTCGTTCGAGAGATATCGTTTAAGAAAAAAATGATAAAAAACGTTTTTTTTTCGAAAACAAATGCATACAAAAGTATTTTCGAGGAGCTCGAAAACTGCGGGAAGTTTTGGGACTGGCCTGCAAGGTCAACTGACAGACCGATTTTTTGGAAAGGGATACTTGAGGCTATGAAAAGAAAATTTTGAAAAATGACATTTGTCAAATTTTGAATTCTTGAAATTCGTCAAAAATGACGATTGACATTAAATTTTTGGCTCAATTAATTTTTGTATAACACCTTGTACTTATTTCAAAAGATTCTGAAGTTTTCAGAACTGTTTTTTTTGTTTTTGCAAAAATATGAATTTTTGAATTATATTGAAAAAAAAATTTTTTTTTTCTTGATTTTTTTGTTAAGGTAAGTTAAGCAATTACGTAATTAAGTAAATTTCAGCAGTAAAAATTTCACTTATTGTCATAATAATGTGAAAAAGACCATCATTGACGGTTATATTCTTATTTATTTGATATCTATCGACTGTATTTTTTGCTTTTTGAAAGATATGAATTTTTGAACTTAAATAACTTTATTGAAGTTTTTTTGACTCAACTTCAACCTTGAATAACTTGCGAAGGAGTGGATTTAGCAAAAAATGTTAAGAGACCTTTTTTGTAGAGCATTAAATTCCCTCAAGAATATATATCTTGAATTAAAAAAATTTTAATATTTTTAGTAGTTACAAAAATCCACAATAGAAACAAAGAATTTAAAAAACAAATAAATGATTAAGGCACAGTTACAAGGAAACCGCTCGTTTTACGTCAATTTACTAGGAGAGATTTTTTGTAGGGAATTCAATTTTCTTTCAGAATATACATTGTTCGAATTATTCAGGAAGATCATTTACGAGTTTTGTGTAAAAAATAAAATTTCTGTCAAAAAACTAATAGTCGTAAGGATACACCTCTTAATATCAATATTAAGGGCTCAAACTTGCACAATAATTTTGTTTGGTCATCAGGAATAATATTTTTACGGTATCGAAAAAAAAAAAAAAAAAGTAGATTTCTTTGGCCCAGTCTAATGAATATGAATATCTAAATATCGTTTTTCCAGAATATAACGTGGTGATTATAATGAATATGAAAATATATATTAGGGCGCTTCTAAAAAAAAATCAATACTTTATTTTTTCTCGGTTGTTGTAATAGTATATTGTTCAACTAGTGCGGCAAGTTGTTGATTGCCCACGAGAGCAAAGTTGAGTATACGAACGAAGTGAGTGCGCTCATTTGCTCGTTTGGGTAATCGGCTATACCGCACGAATTGAACATACTTATTTTATTATTAATGCGATATGAGTACTATTTTAGTGCTCGCTGATTTATTCCCCAAGTAGCTTTTTGCTGATTCAACTGTTGCCGTGACATTTTTGTGGGTTATACGATAATCTGCGTGCGACAAGTTTACTTGTCGCACTCAAATTTACGTGTCGCACGCAGATTAGTGTGTCTTGTTGGTCTAACAGTTTTTTGAGCTTGTAGAGCTCAAAAATTTACAAGTAATTATGTTTTCAAGCTCCCGGGGCAGGGTTAGGTGGTTTTCCGATTTTTTTTTTCGGTTTTTTCGAAATTCAATTGTCATTAAAATTTGAAATACGAGTTTGTTGTGTACAGACTATAAATCTACAATTTTTGAATTCCGGAAACAAAAAAGAAAAGAAAAAAAAATTTTTTTTGAAGAATCCAATTTTTTTCAAATTTAAAGCTCTTTTACTCTTTTTCTATCAACTTTGAGCAAATAATACGAAAAATCGTTTTCATAGAGTACTCAATTCCGTACAAGATCATGAAACCTATATTTGAGAAAAAGAAATTTTTGCATAGTTATTTACGAAATAAAACTAAAAATTTTCTTCATTTATTTTAAATGGGAAAAGAGACCCCCCCCCCTCCCCGCCGTGCACCATATGAATTTTCGAGATATTGAGCTGAAAGTTTAGGAGGATTCTCTCTGGTTATTGATGTATATTATAAGGTATAGTTGATCTAAAAGAACAAAAAATTTTTATACTTATACAGTCTAATATATGTACAAAAAGGTAGATTACGTACCCGACAGACAAACACTTTTACAATATCCACATATACCTCATATAAAGCTATAAACACCCTAACTATATAAGTAGAATGGGAAAGCTACGAATTCAGTGATGCATGCCACCCTACTTCTATTATAAATACATTCTCCCACCACCTATTTTTTTCTTTTCATTCGTGCTTTTATTTTTTTTTTTTTTTATTCATTCACGTTTACTTAACCAGTAGTTTGAGTAATAATACGATAACCTAAAAGAGATGAGGATGGAAAATGAAGAAAGACCGAGGAAAAGAAAGTAAAATTTATTCAACCCCCAGCCAATTCAGAAAATCCAAATCTCGTAATCACAACAAAAAACAAAACTTTTCGACTCACATTTGTCAAGAAAATTTAATCAGGGTCTATTATTCATTACTTTTTGAATGATTTTTTTACGTATATTTTAGTAACTTAAATAATAATACCAATCCGCATTTTATTAAAATAATGAGTCTTAATTAAATTTATATTCCTCTCCATGATTGGCGATTATTATTTCTAGCTTTTGTTAAAATTTACATTGAGTATGCAACAATAAAATATTTTATAGACTTAAAATTTTTTATCGGGTGATCCTCATTAATTATTTTTAATTTCCTGGATTCTCGGAGATTAATACAAAATCTGACTTTTTTTGAGCTCAAAGAGCGCGAGAATATATAGGGCCTTGAAGGTATAGTCGAGCTCAAAGAGTTCGAACATATATCGGCAATAATTTTTTCGGAACTGGCCCACAGGGTTTCCAGATTTTTTTTTTTTTTCATTTTTCTTTCTTATCATGTTTTATCTGGGAAAAATTTTTAAAGTTATACTTCTTTAGGCGCTTTATGAAAAAATGATGAGAGTGAAATTTTAAGATGCGCGCGCATCACTGTAACAAAAGTTTGAAGCTGCCCGCTAAATCGCTCATTAAGTCTCGAAAATAAAGCTACCAACAGAATATAAATAGAACCTCTAATAATCGCGCATGTTGGCACGCTCGTCGCCTCTGATCATTATTTTCATATTTATCTACACGTTTCTAGTTTCTACATTCACAACACGTGTTTTAATTTTATACAAAAGCGAATTATATGTACTAATAAATTATATTAAGTAGTGATATAAATTGAAATATTATTATTTAATATAATTAATACTAAATATTATTAAATTATTAGAATTAATGTTAAATATTTATTATTGGTTATTTAATATTTACAGAATTAAAAAATTGATTTAATAAAAAATTTATGATAAAAATTGAAATCGAACATCAAATTGAAATATTAATTTTTAATATTTATTATTAATTATTAAATTGAATAAATACTAAATATTTAAAATCAAGAATCTTATAATATTTACTACAAATCATCACATATATATTTAATGAGTGTAAATGTAGCAGACATCAGACAGATTTAAAATTATTTATAAATGGAGTAAATAATTGATGAAATAAAATTTTTAAAGAATGCGCATTTGAAAAATTTTGAAATTTATAAGCGCATTTTTTATAAATATTATTTTTTTGATTGTTTACTCTATTTATTTATAATTTTAAATTTGTCTGATGTCTGCTACATTCACACACATATATTTATTATTCTCTAAATTTTATTTTTAATAATTAAATATATATATATTATTAAATTATTAATTTTCAATTTTTTTAATTTATTATGAATTATTAAGTATTAAATTTAGATAATTATAAACATTTCTATAATAAATAAACAAATTTAATAAAAATTCTTTGACTAAAATAAAAAGTGAATATTACATTGAGAAAATAATAAATATGTTGAAAGTGAAAAAATTTAAATTCAATTATCCAATTTATTTTTAAAATATTGAATAACCAATAATAAATATTTAAAATTAAGAATCTTATAATATTTAGTACAAATTATATGATATATATTTATTATTTTCTAAATTTTATTTTTAATAATTATATGTGGGTCATTCCATGTCAAATTGACCAATGGTTGGAATCGACCCCTTTTGATTCGGACGAATTTTGGTTAGGAGTTTCATATTACCATATATTGCAATTGTGCCAAATAAAAAAAATTTGAAAATTTTTCTTCAAAAGTTATGCAATATTCAAATTTTCGCGATTTTTCCAGTTTTTCAACTTTATTCTTTCAATGTCTTGAAAACTATGATAGTTACAACAATGATCCAAAGCTGTTTTTGAAAGGTATACTTGAGGCTATGAAAAAAAAAATATTCAAAAAAAAAGAATTGAAAAATGACAAATTTGTTAAGTTTTTAATTCTTGAAATTCGTCATAAATAACACCTTGTACTTATTTTAAAAGATTCTGAAATTTTCAGAACTGTGTTTTTTGATTTTGCAAAAATATGAATTTTTGAATTTTATTCAAAAAAAAATTTTTTTTTTCTTTATTTTTTTGTTAAGGTAAGTTAAGCAATTACGTAATTGAGTAAATTTCAGCAGTAAAAATTTCACTTATTGTCATAATAATGTGAAAAAGACCATCATTTATGGTTATATTCTTATTGATTTGATAGATATCAGATAAATTACAATATAACCGTCAGTAATGGTCTCTTTCCACATTAGTATGTCAATAAGCGAAATTTTTACTGCTGAAATTCACAAAATGGATTGATTTCTCAACTTGACTTAACTAAAAAAAAAAAAAAAAAAAAAAAAAAAATTATTTAATGAAGTTCAAAATTCATATTGTCCCAAAAGCAAAAAATACAGTCGATAGATATCACATAAATAAGAATATAACCATCAATTATGGTCTTTTTCACATTATTATGACAATAAGTGAAAGTTTTACTGCTGAAATTTACTCAATTACGTGATTGTTTAACTTTACTTAACAAGAAAATCAAGAAAAAAAAAATTTTTTTTCAATAAAATTCAAAAATTCATATTTTTGCGAAAACAAAAAACACAGTTCTGAAAATTTCCGAATCTATTGAAATAAGTACAAGGTATTATACAAAAAAAATTGAGCCAAAAATTCGATGTCGATCGTCATTTTTGACGAACTTCAAGAATTCAAAATTTGTCATTATTCAAAATTTTTTTTTTTTTTCATAGCCTCAGGTATCTCTTCCAAAAAAAGCTTTGGATCATTATTGTAACTATCATAGTTTTCGAGATATTGAAAGAATAAAGTTGAAAAACTGGAAAAATCGCGAAATCAGGAGACACGGTAGTGTCTCGCGCCAAGTACACGTTCAAACACATGTATATGTGTGAAGTATCATGGCGCGAGCCTACCGTGTATCTATACCGTGGACATAGTGGTTTTTGGCTCTTTGTAGCTCTCATTTTTAGAAACTTTTTTAAAATAATAAATTTTTAGAAAATTCCTTCTCTATTCGAAAGATAATTGATTGTTCGTCTTAAAATTATAAAAATTTATTCATTTTAGTTATGAGTACTAATTGAAATAATGAAATTAGGCCAGCATATACTATATAGCACCCCCAATTTAGACACATAAATTTTTTCATGCGAAAAGGGCACTGCCAGAGAATAAAAAGTTATAAGGAATGCCATGATTCAGTAAAACATTGAAATTTTTTATAGCAATGATTCATTTTTGCGCCGCCAGTGGTGCTTCAGTCTGTATTCTTTACTATAGTTTCATTGAGTTAAATGGAAATTCTGATGTAAAATTCAAACAATCCGTAGTTAAATTATCGATATCATATCAGGAGATGATGATCCATAGAATGTAAGAACGTTTTAGATTTCCATGATATAAATAATTCCTTGTTAATGTTTAAGATGAATATTTTTTATTCATTTCGCATTCAAATTTTTCTTGTATTTTTTTAATGTTTCCTGATTTCGCATACATATATACATATATATACCACAGAAATATTATTTGTGGGTTGCTAAAAAAATTTTTTTTTTATTTTCTTAAGTTCTATCTAGTTATGTCCGCCAGGTGGTATCAAAATCATATAATATTTACCGCGATGACAGATACAGATGTTGTCATTGGCTGAATTTGGCCGAACTACCATAATAGCAAAAGTTTACTTACAAAAATTTCCTTGAATTTTTCTTCAAATATCCGTCAACTTCGGACTTTTCTGTTTTTGACGACGATTTGCATACACCTTGCTAAACAATGTGACGTTAATTTACCACCCGAATTAGAATGCAAATTTACTTCAAAAGTTAGCTAGAAAAAATTTTTGCTAAAAATAAGCAAATTTATACATAAAAACGTCTACATTACGGATAAATAGTTTACAATTTTTCAAGTCAACAATAAATTGATGTAAAATTTGCCTGAAAAATGACGAAAAAATTTTTCTCGTTGACTATTGAAGTGAATTTGGATTCTAATTCGGGAAGTAAATTTACGTCAAATTGTATGGCAGGTTGTATATAAGTTGTCGTCAAAAACGGAAAAGTCCGAAGTTGACAGACATTTGACGAAAAATTCAAAGACAATTTTGTAAGTAAACTTTTGTCAAAGCAAACTGTGCTATTAGGAAAGTTTCCTCATGTTATGTCCTCAGTGGCCTCAAGTGCCGCTACCTGTTAATTAATTACTGAACTTGAAAAACATATATAGGCACGCATTTAACTTCCATTTGAAATTTACATATTGAGATCTTACAACATTTATTGCATCTTATCAATAATTAGTCGATAATTCAAATAATAAATCAATGTTTTACATACTTTTCGAATTATCTATTCAAATTATAAGAAAGTTGGAATAAATAGATAAATAAATCATTATATTGTATTCGGAATAGTATATTGTATAACTATTGCGGTAAGTTGTCGATTGCCTACGAGAGCAACTTTGCTCGTGTGGGTAATCGGCAACATCGCACGAATCGAACATACTTTTTTTTATTATTAATGCGATATGAGTACTATCTTAGTGCTCGCTGTTTTATTTTCCAAGTAGCTTTTTGCTGATTTAACTGTTGCCGCGACATTTTTGTGGGTTTTACGATATTCTGCATGCGACAAGTAAATTGCGTGCGACAAGTTTACTTTTCGCACCCAAATTTACTTGTCGCACGCAGATAATCGTATAACGCACACAAATGTCGTGGAAGCAGTTGAATGGGCAAACAGCTATTTGGCGAACAAAGAGCGTGCGCCAAGATAGCACTTATATCGCATGAATGATAAAAAAATATAAACCTAGTTTAAGTGGTTTTGGAATATTTCCTGTCACCCGATACTCGAAACCTAAATAACACACACGCATAAAAATCATGAATTGGCCTTTTTTTAGCTAACAGTTAATATCGGTAAGAGCAAATCCATATTGTATGAAGAATTAAGAATAGGAAACGAATAAAAAATAAATGTTACTTATAACTGAAAATCATATCATAGGGACTTAACTATTATTGTTAATATATATATTGTAACACGTGAAAAATTCGACGTCGACCCGTGGTTTAAAAAATAATGATTTGAAAGAAGGACTGGTAATCGGTCGAGCAATAGATTTGGAGACATCTATGATGAGAGGTTGGACTTTAATGGAAGAATCGATCCAACGCATGAATAGGAGAGGTTTGGTTGAGACGTTGAACGGAACGGCCACGTTTTCTTTGAATGAATTCGATTTGCGGCTGAAAAGAACAATTTTCGATTTACGGAAGGACAATGAAATCGCGAGTAAAAATTATTATGTGAACAATTATCCGAGTATTTAGTAAACAAATATCCGAGAGTTGTGAACGAGTGAACAAGCCAAAGCATCGGTGCGAAAGGAACACCGTGTAGAGTTTCATTTATTAATGAATAAGTGAAACGCTTTTTTGTAATTATTAATTAATTAATGACGAGTAATAATTGTATGTTAGTGCAGTTTAACGCGTTATCGAAATGAAATATTATGTTATTTTATATTTTATTTTATTTCATTCGATATTTCTGAGAATTACGGATTATCTGTGTCTCATTCGCAACGGCAGTCTTGTAGCCTCGCCGTGTAAGAATACTCTGACGTCATCAGTCAAGTATTTCGTAATACGTACGTTGTCTGTGTGTGTAAAGAATAAAATGAGTTTATTTTATTTCGTGAATCGACTTTTTTTCTTTGTACGAACTGATTTTGTGTTTTTGAGCAACTACGACTTTTGCGGACAATTTTCTTGTTTATATCGAGTCAAGCCGACAACGGCAAATTATATTTTATTGTAACCGATTTTTTTTTTTTTGTGATACTGATCAATTAATTTTGTTTATTTATAACGTATATCGTACTGAAATTTCGCGACGGAGACGCGGAACTGTCCAATATAGCGTATGCGGTCGCCCACGCGTGATAAATAAATAATAATAAATGATATAAAATACTGAGATCAAATAAAATAATAATAATAAATAATTAGTATGCCTGAACCAGCTCCTCAGGCTGGGTTAGTGCACGCAGGCGCCAGACCGTTAATTTAAAACGGACAAAATTTATTCAGGGGGAATTTACGAGGGAAAATCCGAGCGAGCGATCCGTAACAAGGCGGATAAAACACACGAGTGAAACAATAAATTAAACAGATAATAGAAAAATTGTAAATAAACAACAAATAATTACATATAAATAATAAATAAGAGTAGGAAAAATAGATGAAAAATAGTAGGAAAAAGATCCAGAGAAATAAATATTAAGATTTCCCCGACAGCTGTTGGTTTCCGATTGCTTATATTTTTAAACAAAAAAAAAAATATAATAATATTTCACAATATATATAAGTAATAAATTTTTTCACCACTGGGGTGATGTCTTATCACACACAATTAATACAACTTATTTAAACTTAATACTTATAACAAATTTAAGAAAATAATAATATAATTCAATTTTGTTAATAAGAATAAAGATAATATTATTTTTAATTCATGTAATATATCTCTCACACCTGTGAGAGAGAGAAAGATACGGAATTTTTAATGCTCACACACAAACAAATCATAAATTTTCTCTTTGTAGAAAATAATTAATAGTAAGTACAATAATAATCTTTGACCACTGGGGTATATAAATCAAAATGAAAAAAATAAAGTTACTTAATTATTTTAAATAATAATATTATTTAGTTAATATTATTCAGGAATTTTTTACCCGAAAGATGATGTCAGTACTTAAGGAATTTACTCAAGTACTGCATGCGCTCTATAGATATATATACTATAGGTATATATATATGTATACCGGCGACGTCCCAATACGTCGTATATGTTTTATATACGTATATATATATATTTATATAATAAAATATCCGGATACTGTATACAATATGACAAAAAAATTAATATCTAACAATAATTATTTATAATTTTCCCATGTATCATTTAGTGATATTAATATATTTATTAATTATACTCTCCGCGGCGACCAACAACTACCAAGGGAGGTTATCACGTGAAAAATATTATACGGCGAAAGAAATACAAAGTACTTACTCGTAAATCTCCAATATCAGCCAAATAATATGTAGAAATCAAGTACACACTATTATTCACCCGGTGAATATTATCAACAGAACTTTTTAATAAATAAAACTACTCGTTATCAGCAATAATAATTCTACACAAATCAGACAGCGTCCGTACACAACAATAGCCCGTATCTTTCTGATTTAATTATCCTATTCTCCACCTGTTGGTCGCTCACGTGGCGAAATAATCGCCCTAATTACTATTATGATTATTTTTCTCCAGCCCTGGGCTAGGTTTTAAATTAAAATATAAAATATAAAGATAATTTCTCCACCCCTGAATGATACATGAATAATTATTCTAATGCATGTACTATTTATTTATAATATGTTCGTATTTTTATCTTATCCCATAAATTAAATAATAATTAGTTCATATCATCAAATTCGTGCCAACAAAGTATTGATTTTCCCCCTCCCCGGTGGTCAATACTTTTCACCAATACATCAATGACATCAAATTATCGGATGACAAGTTTGACAAAAAAAAATAATATAAACAATATTTGGGGCATAATGTGGCACTGGATTATGCATCCCAAATGTTTCAAAATCCTAAACAAAAACTTAAACTAACAAAAATCAATTGTTTATATTTTTAAATTATAAAAATAAATTAATTTCATACACGTGCTCACTCACACGTTGCGCGCATGCGCTAGTATCGCGAACGGACTGCTATCTCAGCCGGCGGAATGGCGGAATGCCCGCGCAACGATTCAAATTCAAACTTACAAATTAAAATATTTAAACTTACAACTAATTAAAATTAAATAATTTGAATCGTTACGTGACATATTCAATATACGCCTAATTATTTTTGTTAATTCTAATCAGTCATTTATCGTAATCTTAAGTTCCTGACTTTTCCCCGCTCCGCCACCCTGAGCCGTCTTTTCTGATAATTGTTTATTTGGTGATTATAAAATCACCTGGTGCCCAATGTTAAATTTTGAACAAGTCCACATAGTAAGTGTATACCCCGTTACAATATATATTTATATATTAGACTGGGCCTAAAAAATCGACTATTTTTTTTTTCTTTCGATGCTGTGAAAATATTACTCTTGATGACCAAAAAAAATTATTGTGCAAGTTTGAGCCCTTAATATTGATATTAAGAGGTGTATCGTTACGACTATTCGTTTTGTGAGAGAAGTTTTTTTTTTTACCTAAAACTCGTTAATCATCTATCTGAAAAATTTAAGCTTTGTATATTCTCAATGGAAATTGAATTTCCTAGAAAAATCTCTTTTAGTAAATTGACGTAAAACGAGCCGTTTCCTTGTAATCGTGCCTTAAATATTCATTTGTTTTTTAAATTCTTTGTTTCCATTTTGGATTTTTGTAACTACTAGAAATATTAAAATTTTTTCTAGCCAAGATACATATTTTTGAAGGAAATTTAATGCTCTACAAAAAAAGTTTCTCAACATTACTTGCTACATTCACTCCTTCAAAAGTTATTCAAGGTTGAAGTTAAGTCAAAACGACTTAAATAACCTGAATAACTTTTGAAGGAGTGAATTTAGCAAGAAATGTTAAGAGATTTTTTTTTGTAGAGCATTAAATTTCCTTCAAAAATATGTATCATGGCTAGAAAAAATTTTAATATTTCTAGTAGTTACAAAAATCCAAAATAGAAACAAAAAATTTGAAAAACAAATCAATATTTAAGGCACGGTTACAAGGAAACGGCTCGTTTTCCGTCAATTTACTAAATGAGATTTTTTGTAGGGAATTCAATTTCCTTTGAGAATATACAAAGCTTAAATTTTTCAGATAGATGATTTACGAGCTTTGAGTAAAAAATAAAATTTCACTCACAAAACGAATAGTCGTAACGATACACCTATTAATATCAATATTAAGGGCTCAAACTTGCACAATAATTTGTTTTGATCATCAGGAATAATATTTTTACAGTATCGACAGAAAAAAAAAATAGTCATTTTTTTTGGCCCAGTCTAATATATATAATATAACGCAGTTTCGAGGACACGATTGCGCCTACAATTCTTACCAGATCCTAATGAGATTTCTTACACTTATTCTATATGCGTTTATCTTTATTAAGTTCGTAGATGGGCTGAATCGGTTGATTAGTTTATAAGTGATGTTTGAAATTTCGACGATTTTTCGGAAAAATCAGTTTTTATCCACTCGCAAGATCATATAACTTTAGAACTAATACTCATAGACAATTTCCGTAGAAAGTATCTTAAAGCTTGTCTAATAAGCTTTAATTTATGACTTTAATGTTTTGACCATTTCTTTCAATTATTCCATTACCTTGAAAGTCTTGATGGAATCAAAAAATTTTGAAAGTATGACTTTCACTCCTCATAACTTATGCATTTCCCATTATCATCCAATTTCGTAAGTTTTATTTTATTGTGGACAAGATAATCTGTAAATTTTACAGGTATTTTATATTTTAAAAGTATTTCTTTAATTACTTATCATGTTTCAAATGTACCTGTACGCCCTGTGATTATAACTCATCTTGTTATAAATTTTATTATGTATGTATATTTTCGTTTATCAGCATATGAGTGTAAACAGATATTGAGCAGACTCC
The DNA here is from genome assembly GCA_964016945.1 of Microplitis deprimator. Classification (NCBI taxonomy): domain Eukaryota; kingdom Metazoa; phylum Arthropoda; class Insecta; order Hymenoptera; family Braconidae; genus Microplitis; species Microplitis deprimator. The sequence goes on along the minus strand of OZ024715.1, from coordinate 2,263,348 downwards.
AAATGTTATATTAAGAACACAGTCTATAGATATAACCATGCTTACTCAAAGCTAGTTTGTCAATCCAAGATTGTATTAATACGTGATTTGATTAATATTACTCGTACATTTGAATGTAAGTATTTGAATATACCAACAATATTCGAATCATAGATTAAGAATCTCGGATTAAAAAACAAATTTCAAAATCGGATCAATTATACTAGAAATGAACAAGGGTCGCCTTCATTTTAAACAAAGAGCAAGCTAGCGAAAAATCAGGCCAGTGCTAAAAATTTTCGAAAAATCTACCTCCCATTCTGGCTGCCAAATGGCATTTCTTCAATCGATATGGTCACTTCGAAAAAAGTTTGGTCATTGAAAGCCACTAATTGTGTCTTATATAGAATGTTTCACAGTTTTTAAAACTCTACTTCGATTTCCTGTACCATCAATATGTGTCGAGTTATTGATTGTCGCAACGGACTTTTCTAGCTTTGATCGGTGATAACTCTGCGCCAAATCATCGTGGACTTTTCAATGGCAGAAAATTAAAGGGCAATCATTTACTGACAAGAGATTAGAGGTAAAATCATCAAAAATAAGTTATTGAAGCCCATGGACCGTTTTTAAGATGCACAAAGATTTGGAAATTTTCTTGTGTGGTGGTTTTCTTACGATTACTTCGAAACCGCCCGGGTCGAAAAAAAATCTTGATTATGATTTAAAATTAAAGTCAAAATCCTTCAAATTTCAATTAATTTAATTTTTTTAGTCTGTTAAATCTCCATAACATTTGACTTAGATTTGACTTTTTGTGGCTTAGTTAGGATCGATTTAAGACAAAATCAGTCACGTTTAGGTCAAAACTGATTCAGTTTGATTGTATTTCCTTTAGATTTAAGACAAAAAAAGTCACATTCAAGTAAGAATTTCGTCGATTT